>CM065668.1:10721875-10860894 GCA_033220385.1 Triplophysa yarkandensis
CTCTCTGCCTCTTGCTCACACTAATGAGAATCTCAAATCTGACAAGCGAAGTGCATTTATCATACACACACACATGCTTAATGACACCACAGCAAGAGTTTTAAACACACACACACTCAAGCTTTTAGATGCTCATCGTCTCCATTTCTCTTGAGTTGTAGTTTGGGTATGTGTAACAGAACATCGAACACTAATACATAGAACAAAAGCGGGTTCAATGCGACAGATTTGAGCTCAGTTGTCAAGATGCTTTGAATGTGAACATACTTACAGGTAAGACACAAGTAAATCAATCAAAACCTAATTGAGGTTGCATTTTTGATCCATTGTGCTGTCAATTTGTTTCAGTAAATATAAATGCTTTTTTTGGCTACTTTCATGAAAGAAACATTTGTTTTTATATGCCTGTGGTATTTCTAAATCTTTCCTAAAAATACCTTTAAGTTTAAGATATTTTTTATTGTTAAATGATAGTTCACCTAAAGAAATTGAGCCACATTTTACTAATCTTTGACTTGCTTCTAATCTGTGTATATTATGTTGTTCTGATAAAGACAGAGAAAGATATTTGTAAGAATGCTTGTAACTAAACAATCTTGAACCCAACAGTAGGAAAAATACTTTTTTTGTGCTGTTGAACATAAAATAAGATATTTTGAAAAATGCCCGACAGCAAAAAGTTATGGTATTTTTCTAACCATGGTATTCAGTGGGGTCCAAGAACTATTTGGTTACAAGCATTCATCCAAATACCTCTCTGTGTATTTAACCAAAAAAATGAATGTAAACTGAAACTAGAAAGTGAGCAATTCGTGACAGAATTTTCATTTTTGGTTGAACTGTTACTTTAAAATAACACTGAATGTTTTAGCGGTGCAATGTGTGATATTATGGACTGAACCATTGGTTTCAAACTGAACCTTGAAAGTCTTTATTTTGCTGAACACAAAGAAATACATTTGGATAAATGTTTAAGCCAAACTATTACAGTCCACCCTTGACTATAAGTAGAAGAAGAAATATTTCAAAATATATTTTATATTATGTTATGGATGAACTATCCCTTTAACCATCCCTCACTGATGTACCTAAAGCTTTCTCTCTCTCTAGCTGTCGCTCTGCTAAAGTTGTTGATAATTAACTGATGGTCAAAGAGATGTGGATTAAGAGCGATTATGAATTTAAATTGAAAAGCAGAGAAGATGGAGGAAATGGCATGATAACATAAGCATTAATTAGAGTGGTCTCCTGATCTTTTAATCAGGTCTGGGATTGAGATTATGGCTTGGAGATTGCGATTAGGATTACATATGGGATTATCCCATTGGAAGACAAGACAAATCTGTGTCTTTGAGCATGTGATCAGAATTCAGAGTTAATACATCAATATGCCTCAACAAACACACACTCCAAGTGCCTTCTCATTGCTTCCAGTTCATCAGATTAAATGCAGTGCCACCAGATGGGATTCTGTCATGTACTAAATTTTATGAAATGTATTGTTTTAACTACTTTAGACCTTTTAAAGGTGCTTAGATGATGTTGAACTGCTAGATTGTTTAATGGAATTCGACCTTTGACCCTGTGGCCCAGTGACCTGCAACCGGTTTCCAAACAGCTGTAATTCATGACCTGTGTGGTCTAAGCCTCTGAGAGCTCTCTGTTAGTGACGATCTGGTAACATAATCTTCAGACAACAGCTGGATGTGTAAATAGCGGATTATACTCAGAGTGCACAGACTTGGATACAATGTTTGTGAATGTGTCCTAACCAGGCATCATGAATCTATTGTGACCTTTGAGTTTATACCATGTAGTCTTCTGGTGCCTTGACATCTTTTTTTATTTTGAACTTGTGGAAACATATTCCTGTGTAATGAAACAAAATGGCCTTGGGAAATCATAGTCTAATGTACAGTCACATTAGGGTGGAGCTGTCAAGCATGGTGGAACACAAATAACAGCAAGAGCCCTTATGAACAAAACTGTAAATAATACAATTTAGTAGTGATGGGAATGTGATAACACCCGAAGCTATCAGTGTGTAGGCCTATGAGCTAGGCTGTGGAGCACACTGAAACTGAATACATACCTGTCACTGGAAACTAACCAGCCTGAAATGACATGAATCTCCTGCACTTGTTTTTGTTGGTGGTTGTGTGTGTGTGTTTTTTTTTATGTCAGTCCAGCCCAGCTTGTGTGCATGATCACAGCTGCATGACAGTATGCGTCTGTGTGTGTGTGCTCACTTGTTTGTGTGTGAGTGTGTATCTGTTGTCATGTCGGTCCAGCACAGCATGTATGATCACAGTTGCATGACTGTGTGTGTGCCTGTGCATCAGTGCTCTGTAAAGAAACTCACACTCCCAAATCCTATTTTACCAGGCATAGAGACGCTGAGCTCTGCATGTCTCTGCAATACACCCAGGGGTCCTTCTCTCTCACACACACACACACACACACACACACACACACACACACACACACACACACACACACACACACGCACACACATACACACACACGAAGGCTGTGAGCTTTCCATATGTAGACACATTGGAAAGTTTCAGAGTTCCATCCGAAGAGATGTGACTATTTCAAATCTTAAATTTTATTTCTGTCCTTCTTTCTGTCTAGTTGTCTCTCTTTCATTCTTTCTGTCAGTCTGTCTGTCTGTCTTTCATTCTTTATGTCTGTCTGTCTTTCATTCTTTATGTCTGTCTGTCTTTCATTCTTTCTGTCAGTCTGTCTGTCTGTCTTTCATTCTTTATGTCTGTCTGTCTTTCTTTCTTTTTGTCTGTCTGTCTGTCTTTCATTCTTTCTTTCTTTCTTTCTTTCTTTCTTTTCTATTTCAGTAAGTCTATCTTTCTCTTTATTTTTGTATCATATACAAAAATAAATTTATATTTATATTTTTGTCTATATGTCTAATTCTGTCGGTCTACCTTACTTATCATCATTAAGTTATTTATTCCTTGTAAAAGGAGCATCCACTGAAATGATATTTAAATGATATGAAAAGTGATATAATTTTTTAATCATTATCGGTCTTGAGGCCTTTCTTTCTTATGGTTTGGCTTCTTGTAAATGAATTCACAGTGTAAGCTGTAACTGCAGTAGTGATGCTTGCCTTTGCAAATGACACTAGTGACGGATCACACACTCCAGTGTATATGAAGCTGTTTCATGCAGGTGTCAAGTCGCCCAGCTAGTTGTTTCTGCCTTACAACCAGATTATTTCTTTACTGTGATCAGAGCCTCTCAAGCTGTTTATCTGACAGCACAGTCCCAGCTTCACATCTATACCGCAGTCGTATTCTAACGCAAGACTGGATTATAATTACAATAATATTGTGTTTATTACACTTGAGTATGTTGCTTGACAGTTATATATTCTTTGTTGGCGTGTTGATGTCTCCTTTGGAGATCAGAGCAGCTTTCTCCCTCTCTTTGTCTCTCTCGAGCTCTGTAATTGGAACGGGTGCATGCTGTGCTTGGTTCGAGCAAGAGGAGCAAAGAGAAGCACGTCAGGCAGATTTTGACAGCCTACACTGCAATTCTTTGATAGAGACTCCTCCTTCCGATTCCTCGCTTACCCCTGCACATAACCACCCACTCCCTGCTCTCCTGCGGGAACGCTCCGCCGAGTCTATGCGTGCATGCTTTAGCAGTTGGATCCCAGGGCTGTTTTTTCCCCCGGAAGAACCAGATTTGATAATAAAAATAGACCTGCTTAAAAAAGTTCAAACATCCCTCTATTCCACCGACACGCACAAACTTCACCCTCCAATTATAATACCCGCCGGGGGACGCCGGCTCCAATTCCTGTCAATACAGACAGGTAATGCCTCTAAATAACCACCTTAAATATTAATGAGATCAAGCATATTTTGCATATATCGCTAATAAAGTCAAAGGAAAGAGACAATTTGAAGCTCGACTGCAAAATGCTCAGGGATTTTGTTTGAAAAAAGGTTGTTGTCAGGTCATCTCGAGGAAGAATTGATTTCCGCCTCTGTTTAAATGACAGATTTGTTAATTTAATGCGTGCCACAGCGAGACTGAGGTCTGATGAAAGGGGGGTAAGCGAGGGATGGATGTGTAGCACTTGGTTAATGCTGAAGTCGGCTGTGAAGTTTGCCTGGCTGGGAGACGGCAAGAAGAGTCTCTGTGGCTGTTGTATTGATCTGCTCAGCCAGTGTCTGCTGTCTGGCACGGATACTTCTCTGATGTCTGGTCAAAGTCTGGACAGTAATGTTGTCTCAAACTCTGCAAGAATGAAAAACTTGAGTGGAGCAAAACTAAAGGGTTTGTAGTTTTTGGAGGTCTGTTTGATTGCTGGAAAGCAATTAAGTTAACACACGAAATGGGTCACAGGTTTGGACGGCGGGGAGCAAATGATGCAAAAAATAAAGTGAAACTAACCAAATAATTGTTCATTTTAGCATTGTTAAAGAGCTGGATCTTCGTTTTCGAGATGCGCCATGTGCAGACTGCCACCATTCACATGCCGAGCCCCGTGCTAATCAAGACAGACGTTGACAGCTTGTCCTTTTGGAATTTCAGACAGAAATGGGAAAATCAGGAATTGTCATCGGTGCATGAGATGAAGAGTGATGTTCTCGTTTCCTCCTTCATTCCCTGCAGAGTCAGTGCTGCAGCCTGGCTCACACCAGCAGAGTTTTCCTCCCGCGGACTGACCTTGTCAGGGAGGCAGAACCCATGTGGCCACGGCAGATCTCTTTCTTCCCTTAGGGATTGGCTGACTGGCATTGATAGTGAGAAGGTTGTGACCTCTCGCTGACAGATCAGACACCCCTGTGACATCATATGCCTGTGATTCTTTTAATGAAAGCAGTTTTTCATGTTATCGTTCCAGTGGGTGGCACACAAACTATCTTTGTTTATTAAGTTTAACCATTTGGTTTGCTTTCGTATATTGATTTCGAATAAGTGTATGCTATTTTACTTACGGGAATAGTTTACCCTAGAATTTAAAGGTTGCTATCATTTGCTTTCCATCCAGTTGTTACGGACCTGTAAGCCTATCATTGTTCACAGGATTTGTGTGAAATTTAAGTCATGATGTCACTACTAACGGAAGCGGCTTATTGTAGTCCAGATAAGCCATCCATTGTAGTCTTTAAAATGTTTAAAAGAATTGAGCTTTGCGACTGGGCTGTTGTTTATGCATTTTAACTTTTGTATTTAAAATCAATTTAAAGAAGTTAATTTCCCCTCTCTCTCTCTAATGAAAGTTTGTAACTTACTAGTTTTGTGTCACCGTTAACTTCCATTATATTTCTCACTTTCTATGAGAGTCAGTGGTGTTCTAAAATGGCTTTGAATCAAGCTTTCATTAAAATATCTTCACTTCTGTTTAACACCACAAATAAATGTATACAGGTTTGTAACAAATTATGACAAAGTTTCTATTTTTGGTTAAAATATTCCTTTACGCTTTGGTTTTATCCTTCATGAAGTCAACACAAGGTACTGTGGTTTACTTGTGATTGTCTCTGGATATGAAGCATGGATGGGAGAAAATAATTTTATATTTTAAACTTTCATCTTTAAACTTCATAACATCCCAGAATATTGCAGTGTGTGCTGACAGCGAAAAAGCTATAAATGTTCAATTACTGCTACATTTAGCACTAAACAGCACCGTCCTTCTGGCATCTCCAGAACATTTCTAATTCAGCAACACGAACTGCATCCGCTGTGATTTTGTGTCAGATAGCCCACACCAAAGAACAACTAGTCCCTAGATTTGTTTGTTTACACGAAGTTCCTTTAAAATCTTTATAATCTATCACGCAATGTTTGGATCAGCTGAATGAGACATTAGTATTGTGTATTTGTATGCTGCAACCTTTTGCTTGAGTTGTTCTCTTTGCTCTTAATAGCAGATGTAATTGTTTTTTTTTAATTATGTAATGCATCATCCTCCCTGTCCCATCAGGGTAGGCTTTACTTTTTGTCCGGATCTGCATTTCTTTCAAATTAAAGTAACTTTGTTTCATTTTAGTTTATAAATTAGTGAACATTTGTACTTCCAGACTTTTTAACTTTCCAACTAAAAGCATGTTTTTACTGCTAGTCTTTTGTCATCGTAAGAGTTTTAGTTAACAGTAATAACCTTGGCACATGGACAAGGATAGAGAGCAAGAGTGAGAGATTCAATTTTTTATTTAATCCCACATGAGGGTCATAGTGTTTCCAGTCTGTCTGTCAGCTATTTGTCATTCTCTCTTATTCTCTGCTCTTGAGAAGACTTTGTCTGCTGTCACACTGGTATTGTCTGCATATTAATGGCCTTTTGGTTTCTACGGTTACCAAAGTTTCTGCTCTTATCCCAAACGCTGATATTTTTCAGAATAGATTAAAAACTAAATATGTGACTTGGGATAAGGGCAAGCGTGTCTGTTTTATGAGGCATGATAATGGCCTCTTAACTTTGTGCTGTCAGATGTGCAGTTTTTTTCACCCCCCCCCCTCTCTCTCCCTCCATCTTCTGTTCTGCAGGGGCAGACCCTCAATAATTGCCCGACAATCCTTAAGTCCAATTCTCATTTAGCCCAGCAACAGCAGGGTGGTCACTCACTGGAAATCTAATTAGGGGCTCTAGTGTGCGCGCGTGTGTGTCCACACACAGTACTTGTGTCCCCGATGAGATGGGCAATGAAATGATGGATGGCACACAGCTAGCCATTTGGATCAGTGTTTAAAACACAGGCAGACAATGTGCCAGAAATATCTAGTTTTTTAAAGTCTGTTAGAGCTATTCGTACCTGAATTTTGACCCAATTGATTTAGAGTAAGAAACAAAAGTGGGAAAAGTTTTGGAGTGATTGTATTGTATACATTGAATATTATCCATTTGCATGTTACGGTTTATTTTTTGGCTTCTGCAAATAAAATTTTTTTTGTAAATATTATTAAAAAATTGTGTACGTTTCGATTTATTATATGATCTCATTCAAAATGTACTATTCAAAATTCAGATTTCTTTCTTTAGAAAATTAAAATGAATTATACAAATTAAATACATTGTCAATATTGCTGTGTAGTAGTGTGTCTTTTTTGTCACCCAATCCAATTGTTGGAGACAGTGTGTGTACGTGACTGAATCCATGCGTGCAATAGCCTGCTAGGTGACCCCTGAATCATGTGACAATATCATGAGACAGGTCTGTGATAATTATTGGTTGTTTTGACATAAACAAGTGGATGGTTATGGTCTGAACCCAACAATGTTGTCTTTGTGCTTCGTTCACACACATCGACACTGGTTCCTCCTTGTTTTTCTTCGTCAACCCAAAAGCCTGCGAGTCGTTTGGGATATTTGCTTGTTTTTGTTTGTCTCTCTGCTGAACGAACAGGGGCTGTTGATTAGTTCCTGACTCTCAATCGTCAAACCAAAGATGAACCCAAGTCTATGTTAAAGTGTTATGTGATTCACTTTCTCCACCAGTTTTTCTAACTCATTAACTCATAAAAGCCAAAGATATGGAACATTTGCATTTGAGTGCAAGAGACATTAAGTTGGATTTACAGATTTCAGTGAAGCGAAGAGTCGTCTCTTGCACACAGGATGGTGTATTTGCGATCCAGCAGCAATTAACCTCAATCTATTCTATAAAAACAGACATTCAGTCAAGGTTTCCCATCATTTGGGGGTTGCAAGGTGTAATTTAAAGTCGTAGCATCACTAATCAGCCATGTTTTTCGTTGACAGGGGTCTGAATCACCTCCACAGTGAAACTCTGCAAAACACATGTTGGAATGGGTTTTGTACACTTGTTTTGTACCATTTACACAAATACATTTAGCAGATTTTACATCAATCAAACCCATTGCTTCTGTGTAGCTGGCGTGATGTTATACCAATTGAACTAGACGTCAGCAAGATAATCACATTATTATGCTCCGTTTCAATCACATTTAAAACTCAGTTCATTATACCTTGTTGTACTTTACAAAGATTAAGCCAAACAATTTGTATCAATGCAACATCATTAGGTGAATCATTTAAAGCGTCAATTCCGCTGGAAGGTCCCTGATCAACTGTGAACGGCAATAGTTTAGTTAACATTGCTATGAGTGGTTGCTATGGGTGGTCGCTGGTTGCTATGGGTGGTTTCTAAGCGTGCTGCACAATGATGCACAACATAGGGTAGGCAAACATTTCAGTCATGAATAGTTTGTCTGTTGCATGGAAGTTGTGCCACTTTGGCAGCCATGTTTGCAATGCCTCTGGGCATCTATTTGCAAGCCCACTGTCCAATTTGCTTAAATAAGAAAAGGTAGGATTTTTAAAAAAATAGCAATTAAACAGCATATATTTTATCATTATTAAAACCTGACTTGAACTGTGCCATTATTTTGTTTTGCCAAGCTTAAATTATGCCTGAAATCATCTTCTTAAAGGTTGCTCCATGTGCTTTGCATGCCAACAGACTGGCAAATGCAAGAGCTCCGCCCCCCAAAAAATCGCCATTTAGTATTGACGCATGGCTCGCTTTACCGGAAGGCAGGACTTATTGAGGGTTGCAGTTCTCCCCATTCATAAAAATGGCATTTGTGAATTATGTTCTTGATGTCTTTGATATGGGTAACATTTCAATAACTACTACTCCCACAAAAGTACTGGTCAACCCTGCGTGTAACTCAGGTTGGGTTTTCTTATCTTTTCGACTCAGAATGGGCATCTCTATTTATAGAGTTTTTATGGGATCTATACATGTATTGTAAAGCTGAGTCTGGCCTCTGCCCCGGCTTCTTGTGGGTCCCTGACAGCAGGGTTGCTGGGTAATGGGCCGTGCAGAGCCAGAGCACTAATGTGCTTAATCGTGTTTGAAATGACAGAGGAGCCCAGGGACACCAGACTTTATTATGTTGGGCCATGTATACAGAGGGGAGGCCTGTTCAATCTCCGCTTGTGATGGTATGAAAGGCTCCCAGAGTAGAAAAGAATGGAGGGAGGAGAGAAAACGAGTGAAGTGTGTCCTTTTTCGACGTGTCAAAGGACAAAGAGAATTACATTCAAGACTCTTATTTATATAAAAAATGATGCACTCTCTAGCATTCTCTCTCTTTCTCTCCTCTCATTCTGGAATGACATGATGCTTCCTCACGCAGGTATCATAAACCACTGATGGAATTTAAATTTGTCCGTGTGAAATTGCAGTTTTTATCGCAAGCGTGTCTCTGGCCAGCAGTGATTAAAGACTTGTTAAAAACAGAGTCAACTTGTACATGAATATAGGTCTTTAAAAAGCGAGATGTCCGCACCAGTCCCGCCTTATAAAAAGATGCCATTTGTTTTCTCATCAGGGATCCCACGCCGACCCATGTGAAAGCTTTACAGGTGCGGGAAAAGGCACAGAGTTGCTGGTAAATCCAAATGAATGTCTGGTAATCAATCCAGAGCTCAAGGGATTTCTCTTTCTCAAACTTCATAGCAGCTTCTTCATTCACCCTCTCACCCCGCCCTCTGCTGAATCAGCATCTCTGCCTCATTAACAGAGGGCCTCCGTGGACCCCGGCAGCACTGCCCTCATTTGGCGGACAGGGAGCCGACACTGACCCTGTTTAGGAAACAGGGGATAAAGAGGGGTTTAGTCACATATCGACAGCTGTCTGCTTATCAGCGGCCCACATTACTACTGACGCCACATGAATGCAAACTGATTAGAGTCAGAAACACGTAAGATGTGTACTTGCATGTAGAGCACCTGCCTGGAGAAAGAGAGGGAAAACTACTTAGTGCTGTCTGTTAGTGTCCATTAAAGGAGATTTTTATGGATCAAACCAGATTTTGATGGGTGGTTTTCACAGTAGAGTTTTGTGGATTGGACCTAGTACAGCGCGTGTGACCTTTTTTAAGTATTTGTGCTTTAAAACCAAAACACTGTAGTGCATCTCTGTAGCAATACGGGTATAATGTTGTTCAAGCTGATCAAATCTGCATGACTTTCTTTTGGAGAACACAGAAGAAGATATTTTAAAGAAAGGTAGCAACAGAAGTGGCCCTCATATGGCACCAAAGCAGTGCATATGAATGGATGCAGGTTACAAACATATTTTAAAATATCTTCAGCAGGAGTAAGTCATGCAGCTTTGTGACAAGATGACATTGTTTTGTAAAACACAAAAGAAGCTATTTTGAAGAGAGTTGGCAACAGCAGGGTCACCGATATGGCACCAAACCAGTGTATATGAAAATATCTTCTTTTTTTGTTCTGTAGAAGTAAGTTATAAAGGTTTGTGACAAGCAAATGATGAAGAAATTTCCATTTTTTGGCAATCTATCACTTTAACATCCTCCTTTGTGACAGCAGTGACACACATCTTATCCAGCCTCTTTGCCAAGGATTCAAAGGTGTTATTGGAAGCGTATTTGCGTAGCCTGTAGGCAGAGTGTTCCGAGCTTTACAGAAACACACACAGAGAGAGTGAGTTGAGGGAAAGTAATTAAGTCCAAATCCATTTAGGTCATTTAATTAATTGAGGGACACATTCACTGGTTTCCCAGCTCTATCAGAGCACCCATCAGCCTTGAGTGCTGATTGAGGTGCCATTTGGAGCATGTATTAATGACAGCGGAGAGAGCAACTGGAGGAATGGGCTGTCTGCTCTTATCTGTGCTGCTGAGGGCTCAAACTTTTGGGTCTCTAAAGAGGGCTTCGCCTTGAGCGAAAGAAACATCTGAATGCTGATAATTATTTGGACATGAATTTGTTAAGGGGTAGTTTGTTAAGGGTTAGGTTTTTGAGGTTTGAAGTTTTTTTATATTTTTGAAAGATGTAAATGTTTTTTGTAATGCGTGCTGGGATTCCGAATTCTTAGGTGTGTAGGCCTAGACTGATTTTATTTCATTTAACCGACTAACTTGAGGGTAATGATTCATAACCATATTTAAAAAATTCTGACGCGCTGCCGCCCGCTTTTATATTTTATTTAAAGGAGCCGCAAAGCAAACTAATTAAACGTGCTGACTAAATACAAAGCACAAGTTAAATTATCATCATATATTTAAATATTTTGCACCAGCGACACTCTTTTGTGTGTTCTTGCACACAAACACATGCAAACAGGCAAACACACAATGTAGAAATACATCATAAACTTAAGATTTCAGGCATTTTGATTCAAACATCATTCATTTAATTCGTGTCCCTGTTTATGTTCATGTATAACAGAAAATATTAATATAATAAACAAGTAATAATTAATTTCTCCTCTCCTCTGCATGGGAACTAATGTTATCGGAACTAAAGTTTACATGTCTGTGTTCTCTTGACTCTTCTGAAGAGGGGAACTTCTACTTCTTGATTCGTTGCCGCTCTAGAACGTCATAGCTCATTACCATAAAGTTAAACAGATTTTAACTCTCCCTTGACGCTCTTGCCGGCCTCGCCGCGCCGCTCCTCGCCGCCGGCTCACATTGAAAATTAGCTCTCGGCATCCAGACACTCTTGACGCTCTCGCCGGCGGCGGTGTGAACACACGGTTAGCATAAAGGATTTTATTTTTTGTTTTCAATCTAAACAAAAACTATAAATTTAATCCAATCAAAAAAAAATTTTTTAAATATTATTGTTTATTTGTTTTGCTCAAATGAAAAAGATACAGATTTTATGAAACAATTGTTCTTAAATTGATTTGCTTTATGCAATCAAAAATGTTGGGTTTTTGAATTATTGAATTATTTCTTCCGTTAAAAATATACAACATTAATATTAAATCCCGTCCCAAAAATAAAACAAATGACAACAATCATTTTCATTACGTCAATGTTAATTAACTTAGATTTTACAATATTCCAAAAAAATTATATTAAATTTTTTTTTTTATTATAAATTCTGTACAAGAAATGTAATTTCTTCTAAAATGACAACGCAAGTATAATATGAGTAAATTTGAATTGAATGTTACGTGTGGTATAGAATAACACAAATTATAATAATCTTAATTAATAATATTAAGTTAACAATAATGTGCAATTATGTTTCTATGAAGAGGGGGAAATTCAACTTTACAGTTGTTCTAGTGACTGAAGTCCTGTTTTCCCATCAATCTCTAATGAAAGACTTATCAATTTTGTTGTTCAACGTAAAAGTTTTTTTAGTCTCACTTGACTAACCTGTTCCTAGATATTTTGTGGACATTTCGTTTCTATCAGATTTCTCCAGAGAAGTCTTACAGTATTCCTTCTCTTCTGTTTCTGTTTCACATGATCCTGGCCCCCTAATCGATTCTTTGAAAAGAAGATCATCTCTGGTTCTGCGGTCATGAGATGTCAGGATGATATAGCTTGTGTTTATCTGGCTCATGCTTGTTTGTTCCTAGACGGTTTCAGCAGCAACAACATAAATGTTATATGGCCCACTAACTTACGGTAAACTCTTCACAAACAAGGAATAACTGTTGAGCAGTTTTAATTAATTTTATGGCTGGGCATGGACGTCCAATGAATAACTCACCCACAAGATGTTAATGGTTGTTTAGCAGCACCTCTGGATGATTTAAATTTTTTAATCTTATAAATAAATCTTAAGAAAATGTGGTTATAAATGGTTTTGTTGGTTGATTATGTTCAAACACAATCGACCCAACAGACTCAGATCCAGGCTTGGACCACAATTCTAAAATCAAAGTTTTAAACCTCTATAAATTCTATACATCTGAGTATATAAAAAATACGCATTTCAGTTTTGGTCTAATTAAGGTGATGTTTTACAGTTTTGTGCTGTGTTTTGTTAACAACTATTGCTAATACTCCTAATGTTCCTTTAAAAAGCCCTGACAGGGTGTGTGTTCACATGGGCGTGTGGGGTGACATTAATACTGATGGGACTTTATACCCATGTTGACACTGCCAAGTGCTAAAGCTCAAACAGCAGATGACTATTTGAGTTCTGGTCCAAAATATTAACTGGCCATTAAAATTTAAAGGGCACACTGACGTCTCATAAGACACATATTAATCTGTAAGTCTGTTTACTGAAGGTCTGGTGGGTTGTAACAATAAAATGAACTGCAGGTCTTGTGATAGCAGAAGTATGTCATCATGCATAGTTAAGAGAGCAGAATAAATGACACAGGTTTCTAACGGAGGCTTAAATGCTTCCCATATATAATGCAGCCTAGTTTTGTGTTTGTATTCTGGCACAGATGTAACATAAAAGTAGGATTCTGCGTTAAACGTGGGATTCTCTTGCAGCAGGGATAAACATTGTTTTTCCTCTTCTTTCACTTCTCTTCTCAATTTGCTTTGACATTTAGAAATTAAACTGTCACTTTTTCGTGTTGCGTTGAAGTCAATAAATTTGCATCATGGTGGTCTGGGTATATCCAGTATTATGAATAGCAATATACATTTCAAGGTTGTTGAATTTTACTTTTATATAATAAACACAGTTGGTACCAGGTGGGGTCACCACTTGATGGCTAATGTAAAATCCTGAATCAAAAGCTGAAATCCACAGGATTAAAGAATGACGCTTCTCTGTATCATGCAGAATAACCCGATGCTGAACTCATTACTCTTAGTATCCCAGTCCATTATAAATCTAATATAAACACTCAAGCGGTTATTAATAATTCAGCCTCAGAGACGTTTTCAATAGGACTCTCAGGCGGGAGATTTTCATTTCTCCCCTGCACTGAAAATACGTTTTTGATCCATCCCCGCTGGCCTCGTGTTAAAGCTGACAGACTGAAACGCCATCCCAGCAGCCTTTGCGGTTAATTGAGTTAAGTCACCTGTGAAAGACTGTACAGTTTAAGTCAATGAGCAAGGTGTCCCCCAGGCTTGGGCCCTTATAATATAACCTTTTGTGCTCTCCCACTCAGTCCTTCGCTTTTCAATTCCTGAGCTTGGTTTCTCTTTTATTAAGTTGAGTGTGTTGATAAAAATATGCCCGCTAACTCGTTGAGACTGCAGGTTAAATATTAAACTCAATAATGTGTTCGATGGTCAGTCAGATAATCATTAGAGATGCTGTAAAACATGCAAATCTTTTCAAGTGAAGTGCTTTTCAAATCAATTTGAACAATTTTCTCAATTCTGGTCTGTTTCAGGTAGTGTTTGGTCCTCTCTGGGTCATGCTGTGTGGCTGAGTTCTATGCTCTTGCTGAAATGAGGATGGTGGTTTTGGGGTCGCGGCCCCTCTTGGCCTTGACCCTCACACTCATCTTCACATGCCTAACTCACCTGTGCCATGGTGCAGCACCCTTTCCTCAGGACCTGGAGCCCATCAGCAACGTTGGTAGTGAATGTAAGTATAAGGAATAGGTTAAGGAATGGTTGGCTGGCTTTTTTTTAACAAATGATGGTTTAGACCCCCATGTAAAGCGGTATGATTTACCGATAGTCAGGGGAATGGCGTTTTTTGGATTGTCTTATTAAAGACCCTATTGTTTTTATAGGCACATTAAAATTACATTACTGTTTAATATTCTAAAAAGAGGCCCCTTTTTGTATTATTGGTTTGTGCATTTTAATTCACAGGTTTGTCTATAATATATTTATTTTCTTTGGAAAAAATGAAGCGTATTGTCATTTTTCTAATGTTCAAACGCTATCAAAAGGGCTTAAGTAAAATGAAAAAATGCATTGCATGCATTAAAGGGATGGATAACTCAAGAAAAATACTTGTCAAAAAAGTTATGAATTGATTTGTATTCTTATGTATGAAATACGTTTTTGACCACTTTACTAGACATGACTTGTTGGTAGCCCATTTCAGCCATGTTTAGGTCTACAATCTTGGCCCTGACCTCCTTTGACAGCTCTTTGTTATTGGCCAAGGTGGAGAGTTTGGAATATGATAGATTGCATCTGTGGACACAGGTAGCACATTTATAAATAAAGAATGCTTCTAATTTTAACTTGTTATCTGTATAAATGAATCTGGGTTGTCAGAAATCCTGCTGATTGTTATTGGGTTTAATACTTGTTTTATCATCAGAATGCAAATCAGTTCAAAACTTTTTTGACATGCATTTTTCTGGATTTTTCATTGTTATTCTGTCTCTCACTGTTAGAATAAACCTACCATTAGAATTATAGATGGATCATTTAATCAGCAGTGGGCAAAAATACAAATTCAGCAGGGGATCAAATACTTTTTTCTTTCACTGTACATCAATCATTTTCCACATAAGACAGAAATGCAGACAGGTTTCAACTAACTTTTGAGTAACTATATGATGACAGTTTGTTGTTTTTGGTTGAACCCTTGTAAGTTTCAAAGAAAATATGACATTAGTATTTCCAATTCAGATTTACCAACACCCTACTACAGTTTAGTACATATTTATTTATTTATCTGGGATTTCTTTTTGAACTTTGGGGAGAAAAGAAGCCATAGAATCTTTGTTTTGTGAGATCTCTGTCATTCAAAGGCTATTTGAATTATGAATGCAGTATCTCACATGTATAGCAATAGAGGCGTTAAAGCGTACGCAGAGCTTAAAAGTAAAACGCCTGCCAAGCATTCAGGTCTTGGCAGATGTAAAGCAATACCTAGGCCAAAATCGCATATCAGCAGTCACTGATGCCAAGTCCATCCCCACTACGCCTTCCTGTTTCCAACCCTAATCTACCCCCTCCCTTCTTACCTCCCCAAGCTGCTCCCCAGCATCCAGACCCACCGGTTCTGAAAACAGCTTTACTCAGAGCTGTTGTGAACTTGTTGCTAACTGCCAAATAAAACCCCCTTGGTTTTGGCCATGTAACAAGCAGCAAGATGTGAAATAGCCTACTCGATTGCAAATGATGTGTGATATACGTATTTAGTGTTAATATGTTTGTGGGCTAACCCACAACAATCTAGAATTTGCTGAAATTGTTCAATTCTTTCCCTCCGCTTCGTGTTATTGAAAGTACCCTTCATTTAATAAAAAATCAACATGATGGATGTCACATGACAGACAGCGTTGACACTGGGGTTATGTTTGAGCAGGTACAAGAGCTCTGCTGGGTGCTTTGTTCTGTTGAAATGACTGGCCCCTATTTGAGAGAGGTGGAAGAGTAGAAGAGTCTGCATCCTCCTGTGGATCAAAAAGAGATACTGAGCCTCACAGCCATTGCTACAGATAGCTGGGGTAATAGAGCTCTCAGAGAAGAACATCACAAGAGTAATGAGGCCCATTTATCACCTTTTTTTACCTGTGTGTGTGTGTGTGTGTGTGTGTGTGTGTGTGTGTGTGTGTGTGTGTGTGTGTGTGTGTGTGTGTGTGTGTGTGTGTGTGTGTGTGTGTGTGTGTGTGTGTGTGTGTGTGTGTGTGTGTGTGTGTGTGTGTGTGTGTGTGTGTGTGTGTGTGTGTGTGTATTTGTATGGTTTTATGTTTCTACATTGTGAGAGTTTGCAGTGTGCATGAGAATTCTATCATTTAAACCCATTAGACATGTGCCCATATCTATTGTAGCTACAGACAGTTATTACTGTCAGCTATAGTTATTCTTGCCCACTTCTATTGACTTAATCTTGCTCTTGGAATAAAGTTTGATTATTTTTATTGATCCAATTAAAATAAATGCTGTTTATTTTTCTGCATTGATGCAGAAAATAATCCCAGCATCTAAAGGGAAGAGGCCATTTTATAATTTTTACACCTTTGTCATTCAAAGCTTTCATGAGATCATTTCATTTATGGACACAAAATAAGATAGTTTGAGAAAATGTTGTTTAGTGACAACATTCTTTGAAATGTCGTCTTTTGTGTTCTGCAAAAAAAGAACCTCATACAGGCTTGGAATGGCATGAGGATGAGTAAATGATAAAACATGTGTTTGATCTTTGGAATACAATAGGAAGTCTTTTGAAAAATGTCTCAATGGTTTGGTATCCATACAGTGAAGGTCAACAGGGGCCTTTTTGTTTAGTTAAGGACATTATTCAAAATATCTTTTGTGTTATGCAAAAGAAAGCACTTCATACTGGTTTGAAATGAGATGAGGATGAGTAAATGAGGAAAAGGAAAGACATTTTGAAAGAATTTTAACCTTTTGTTTATCTCTCATGCAAATTACCAAAAATAAAATGTTTTAATTTGTCTCTTATTGCAGACTAGTTAAGTCTAAAATATCTGACACGATGGCTTGAACTGTGACAGTGTTTCTTGTTTACAGCTGTAAGATTCCAGCAACATTGCTCTGGTCACATAGTAGCAGATTTGCGTTGCCAAGCACTCCACAAAATGAGTTTTGAATTTTCATTGTTGCGCACACCATTGATGGAAAAAAAACGTAATGTGTTTGATGCGTTTCGTAAAAAAATTAATTTTGAGAGAGACTCTGGTTAACAGATTCAATCTATGGAATAAACAGGACCATTTGAGAGTCACAACTCTATTTTTTATGTGTTTGTTATCAGCTGCTGTGTTTCGTGTATGTGTTTCAATTTCTGTAGAAAATATTATCTTTTCTTTGCCTATATTATTGAGGGTTTATTGAGCCTCTATATAGGTATAAAACACCAAGATATCTGTATTAAGGGATGATCATGCTGAGATCATATGACAATGTTTACCCCAGCAATGTCTTTGAGAAATTTCTTCTTCTGTTTAACCCTTACATGTTTGTTGTGGTTCTTGTACAAGAGGGCAAACTTTCATTCCGTGCTGTGCCCACCTGCGGCCTGATTTAAAGCTTCATAGTTAAAGTATGGATAACCATCATTCCTATAAATTAGGTCTTATAGTAGCAATACCATTATATGAGTCCTTATACTCTTATGTTTCCTGTCCACCCCTGGGTTATATTTGTGATTCTGTTACTTTTGATCCATTTGTAGGGTAAACATTTTTGAAATAGACCTGCAATTTAAAAGCCCCTGCAGGTTGCTGTAAATATCGAATTTTTGTTTTGGAACCATAAATGAAGAACATGGTGGAGTATCTCTATTCTTTGACACTTATTCTTTTTTAGGTATAAACAGGAACAGTCGGTACATTCAGAATGTTAACATACATCATTAACATAGTTGCTTAATGAGATCTGGAGCCTTTAAAATATGAAGCCTTTTTTATTTTTATGTAAATAGTTTGGAGATGGGATTGAGATGCAAGCCAGATTCAAACATTCTTCACCAGAACCTAATGAGACTCAAGCATGCATTCTAATGAGTTTACCTGTTGATCAGTGAATGTTTTTATCATTTCAACATGAGAAACATTCAGGAAAAAGATCTGAAGAAAATATTCCTGTTATCGATTTAAAGTTAATTAGAAAAAGTGATATTTTATTTTACTTCTCCGCGATTTCATTCAATGCTTAAGATGGTGCCAAAAATGTACCGTAAAAGATTTACAGTTCATTTTGGAACCTCAAACCAGGAAACCTGTAAAAAAGATAAATAAATGCATAATTTTATATTAAAACAATTAAAGAAGTCCTGGTAAATAAAAATAACTGTTACTCCAATGCATTATGTTTTGGTTTACTTGTGCATATCAAGAAATAAAAAAATAGATAGTTGATAGATAAAACACAAAAACAAAAAAAGATTGTATTTTGAAGAATGTTGATTACTGAACAGCAGTGACAGCCATTCGCTTCTGTTGTATGAACGCAAAAGTAATGTTTTCAGAATTGTTGGTAACCACACTTGAAATTTAAAATGTATAATGATTAATGTCACAGCCTTAATGGTCATAATCAACGGAACCCTGTTAATATTACTCTGTTCATGTTTTTTCTCTCCCTCCCGCCGCAGACACCTACCTATACCCCAGTTTCCAGGGGAATATGTCCGATAACGACACTGCCAGACTGGGGCTGGATTTTCAGAGGATGCTGCGGATTAACCACATGCTCTACATCGCTGCCAGGTATCCAATGCCAATTCAGTCACACACACACAGTTACGCTGCACCACTGCTGAGAAAACCACAGCCAGGAAGGTCTAAAGATTCTTGATGCAACATTGGCTGGGAATTCCAAACCTTCTGTTTCGTACACATGGGGACTGTTTCTCCAGACGGCTGCAGTGATAAGACCCACGCACTAATGATAAGGGTTGGGTGATTGGGCCAATCAGTTTCATTCAGACCTGGATTGCAGACAGATGGGTGCTTGCTCACTCTGTGTGTCACCTCTCTCTCACTCATTCCATTTCCTGGTCTCTCTGTTTGTCTCTTTACCTCTAATGCCTTCTCTTGCTCTCTCTCAAATCTTCAGCACTTTTCAATTGAACTTGAGGTGTTATTTGTAGTGTATTGTTATGTATTGAATGAACTTGCACAAGAAAATGAATTGCCCAAGTGATGTCCGAGTGTACTTTAGTTTGGTTTTAGTGCAATGCAATGCAAAAGTATCAGTACAGACAATAAAAGCATTGATTGAAAAAATAAAGCATAAGGTTATGTAAATAAGATAATAATAATAAATGTAATAAATAGGCAAGAAAGTATTGTGATTGACAGATAATTATTGCACATAATTGAATTAAGTAAATAAATAAACATGAATATAATGAATAATGAATAAATGTTGCTTAAAAAGAAGCTTGTTAAAAATATAATGAGTCTTGTGTTCTTTTTCTTTGTAGAGATCACGTTTTTGCCATTAACCTCAGCGCTTCATCGGAGCGTCTCATCCCCCAACAGGTAAACTTACCTGAACCTTTAACTTCCTGTTTTAAATCATTCTAGTTCTCTTTCTCACAGATCTGTACTGATGTTGTGTGATATTTGAGTATTTCTTATATTCCTCTTTGGGGAAGGACCCAGTAATCTTTTTCCCCCTCCAAATGCGCTCTCTGTTTTCCCTTTAAAGAACTCTGATTTTACACTTGTGTAGCATTTTCATATATTTCCCCAAGGTCCACTTGGAATGTTAGTCTTGGTCTCTTGCACCAAAAACAGCTGTAATTTTGGCTTAAGCAATCATTCCCCCATTCTGTCAGATGCTTAGAATTAAACACTGGTCATGAATTTGGTCTCTGGTCTTCTCCAGGAACAACTTCTCGTTTAGAAATGTTGTTGCTGATATGTACAGTGCAGTGTATAGTGATGGATGTCCTGTTCGGTTGATTGGGTAAACTCTGTTGGGAGATTTGTTCCTAAAAGAGACCTGAAAGTCTCAAGTTATTAGTTATTGAACTTAAAGTCTTTTGCCTAGTTATTTTCAAACAAAAAAGAAAGGCATTGTTATCCATGATTAAAAGTTACTCTGTTTGAAACCTAGTGATGTGCCTACATAGTCATTTTAAGTGTATACAATAACAGTCCTACAAGGTGTAACATTATAAAGGTATTTAATTTTGTCTAAAATCTAGACCAACTTTGGTCGATTCAGCCACAATCCCCCAATGCACAGTGAGAAGCTCAATAAAAAGCAAATGTAAAAAGATGTAAACGTATTAATATTTTTTTAGATAATTATTAATATTTGTTAAATAGTATAATTGTGCTTATATTCATATTAATATTTTATAATTTTGTATTTATTATTTATTAATTGTGCTTAAAAATATTAATTATTATGTATTTATAAAATTTTATAAAAACAATCTATTTTTTGAGATGCCATATCATCAATTTAGTAACATCGGTGTTCCAGAGTTGTAATGACTAATAAGGATTACCTTTAGAAGGCAACTGCAGGTGATTCCACAAGGTTTCAGAACACAGCTAAAATGTTTTTTTTATTGATGGATTTTTATGTAATACATTGTGTCAAAAATCCCTTTGTTCCTTTCCCCCTGTAAAATTAATATCTTAACTGTTAAAAGTGAGACATCAGATACTGCTGCAAGAAATTGTTGTGTTTATTTGTGTTTTTTTCAATCTTTGGTGCGTGTGCGTGTGCCTGTGTGTTCCTGTTGGGTGGGCTAACAGGGAGCAGTCCTGTAAATCACTCTAATACAACCTGACCTTGTGACACCAACACCCCTGACACTCACACACACACACACACACACACACATACTCACACACAAACATACAAAAGCTTGAACTATCATCCCACAGCTTGTTAACAACCTGTGAGATCTCTATTTCCCCCCTGTGGTTCAGTCTTCTTTGCTTGTTTGCTATCATCTGTGATTCTTATTGAAGTCAATGAGATTTTCTCATTGCAGTTGTTGTGAATAAGGACAGGTCAATTATTGTGTTTGTTTGTGTGGCAGAAACTGACATGGAAGACAAAAGATGTGGAGAAATGCACAGTCAGGGGGAAAAACAGCGTGAGTATTCAAGAATTTCCTTTCTTTTTCTCTTTTGTAAGAGTTAACAGTCAAAGGTCAAAAAAGTTGTTCTGATATAATAATGCTAAGTAATGCAATAAACAATACTTCTGTTTTAAGATTAAAATGAGTTTAAATCATAATAAAGCATATTGAAAACTGAAAATTATGAATCCAATACACATATTATTTTTGATCATCTTCATATGCAAATGTGCATCAGAATGCCGCCTGCAACTTTGAGAATTCCTTGTTTTTTAAATATTAAAGTGATGCACAAAAGAAGATATTTTGAAGAAATTGAAACAGCACTGGCAACCATTCACTTCTGCTGTATAGTAACAACACCAATGGAAGCAAATGGGTGCCTATTCCCAACATTTTTTCAAAATACCTTTTTTTATACTGCAGTTGTATAAGTCTTATATATTTAAAATGAAATTTTCCAACCACCTTCCAAATATTATAGGATAATTTTTAAGTTTTGTACCATGTTGTACCTATACAATTGTAGATGTACTTCTACAAATAGGCTATAATGTTTTAAAGTTGTACACTTTTAAGTTGTCACATTCTGGATCTAAGATTGGGTATTATAGAAATTTTGTGTTAAAAATGGCTCTTACTCCTCTCTATGCGCGTGTCTGATGCAGGAGTTCTCTATGAAAATACTGTAAGTAAAAGCCAGTGTTCCTCCTCTCACAGGATGAGTGTTACAACTACATCAAAGTGCTGGTGCCACGTAATGATGAAACCCTCTTTGCGTGTGGAACCAACGCATTCAATCCCACCTGTCGCAACTACAAGGTATGTTAAGCCTTTATCTGTCAAATGCAAAGATTTTCGGGCACACACACTCACAAAATAACCGTCATTCTTTACAAATGAGAAGATATTTAAAGCTTCTCTTTAGGAACAAAATCTAACGTCCTGTCTGAACGCAGCCACGTTTACCCTAAATGTGTTGACATTTAAATTAATTAGGTCCATTATAAGACATTAGGACATCCCCTGTCGCTCAAAAACTGAGTCATACCTCTGTAGTCTACAAGTTTATAGTCTGTGTTCTTTCATAAGTGCTTGAATTTTGCTAAAGCAAGAGTTTTATAGATGTTTATTGCAAGATGTTAAAGAAGTTCAGCCAAAAAGAATATTCTGTCATCGTTTACTGTCATTTCAAGTGTGTTTGACTTGAACACAAAATGAGATCTTTTGAAGAATGCATGTAACAAAACATGGTTGGTCATCATTGATTTGGGGGAAAATGGTTCTATTTTACAAGCATTTTTAAAATATCTTTTTTGTTCTACTGGAGAACAAAATTCATACAGGCTTTTGACGTCAATTGGTTGAATAAATGATAAGAGAATTTTCTTTTGTCAATTATCACTTTTAATCATATTGATGGTTCAGATGAACTTCCTGTTTTAGATACACAAACATGAAAAACAATTATAAAAAAAACTTGTATAAAATGTTAAATATATCGATCAAGATTTAATTATGTAATTTAGATAAAAATTATTATTAATAAACAAAAAATGAAACCAAAAGTGCTTGTGGATCAGTTTTGATATCTTGCGAAGTGGTTTGTACCATTGGTTTTCTTGGGGCTCCCCAGAGTACCTTCAAGAAATAAAAAGACAAATTGATTTATAAATGTTCATTATATTTAAATGTTTATAATTATGTTTACTTGTTTCTATCTTTCTAATGACTTCGTCTCACTACATTAATGTTTGTCACAGATAAAAATTGCTTCATAATCAGTCATTTGGAAATTTCTCTTTATAACCAATGTTGTTTCATATTACGAATATTTCTTAGCATATCCTCACACGTAATATTTATCTAACAAAGGTAAATTGCTTCTTAATGAAACATTATGTTATAGACTGTATATAATGTTTGTTGAATATGTATTTTAGAAAGGGGGTCCTCACCCCCTTTCTAAAATACACATAAAAGGTTCATAATATTTGGTTGTCCATGACATTGTAAAGATTGAAAACCTGTGTTCTATATCACATCACCGAAGTTAAATACTAATATTATTTGGTTTGAACACACTTTCCTTCTGTGTATTATTTTACATCAATACCTGCACAGACAAATGCATTTACACACAGACGCATACACAGTGTTTTCAGAATTTGCTTCAAGCGCCATGTAGTTTGATAATAAACAAGCACTTTCCTATAATTGAAATTAGGAGAAGTTTATGATTTAATATGCGTAGGTGTGCTCCCAAATGTTTTTGTGCGACAGTGAGCTTGTAAATCTGACAAAACTTTGCAGGCCAGCAGGGAGTCAGCTTAACTCCCAGATGAGACTTCGCTCTTAACTTTTCCGTTTGAGGCTCTTTAGAGACCCTGATTTATTCACCTTACCCCAACAGCATCTTCCTTCCCCATCTCTCTCTCTCTCTCTCTCTCTCTCTCTTTCTGTCTCTGTCTTGCTCACTGTCTCGTCTTTGCATCTTTTTGAGGAGAAGGCCGGTCTGCTAGAGCCCTGGAGAGGGAAGATATGTCACAACGTGCAAATCATGTCACACAGAGCCTCTGTCTGATTTCTTACGCATTCCTTCTCTCTCAACCCACAGCTCCAGAGGTTACACATTAGCTGTTTAAAGCTTTTGGGAAAACTGCAAAGAGAGGTTGTAAATGGAGACTTGAGGCTGAAAGCTATAAACAGTTGGCAAATCCTAGGCTTTTGGAGCATTTAGTAATTCCCTTGATGTCATTGGATGTCCAATTTTGCTACTAAAGGGACAGTTCAACCCAAAATTAAAATGATGTCATCTTTTACCCACCATCTTTACATTTTTACCCACCATCTTTACATTTTATGACACAAAGAAAATATTTTGAAGTATGTTGGCGACCAAAAACCATAGGTCCCATTCACTTTAAATGTATGGAAAGGAACAAATGCAAGTCATTGCATACTAGTGCTTTTTCTGAAATTTTTCTAAATATCTTCTTTTGTTTTTTGGTATCTCCCTATTTTCCTAAGGCAATTGGGGTTGGTTTTTGGTTACCAACATACTTCAAAATAACGTCTTTTGTGGTTTTCAGGTCAAAGATGGTGAGTTGGGGTAAAATATCTCTCTTAAACTTCTGTATGTAAACTACCTCTTCAATGATTGAAAGATTCCTTGAATTCTGAAGTAAAATTTCAAGTTACATTATCAAACTGTGTATTTAATATCCTCACTCTTTAATTCGAACTTTGTTTAATTTTAATGTTCAGAATGCTGTTTAATGTTTGTTTTGAGTGCTGGTTTTGCCCAGATTTCTGCTAGCTTGTCTCCGATGTTTCTGCGGACTGGTGGGTTGTGCATGGTTCATGGTTGCTTTGTTTCGTTCCTCATTGGGAACCGGAGGTGTGAACCGTGTGCCAACTTCTCTTGTAAGTCATAGGCAGAGCTGCAGCTACAGACCTGCGGTTTTAACAGGAAAACTGCCTCTGTTGTTCGGTGCTCACATGCGTGCGAGTCAACAAGGACATTCACACCTCAAGCCTTCACAAAAGAGCGCTGGATTACACGCACACACCCGGACACGCATTTAGCAGTGCGTAACTGCTGTGAGGGTCCTGTGGGCATTGTGGTATTCAGGGTCACGCTGTGTGTCATCCGCACCAGATTAGCACCTCCTGAACCTGTTGATGCTCACAAGCACTTGTGCTGCCCTGTTGCTTAAGGAGAGAATAGCTGGACCATCGAATCGCTTCCAGCTGAATTCAGTCACGTAATTCAGTCAATATTTCTGAGACATGTGTAGAGAAAGTGTGTTTTGTTTCATCACGCATACAATCTCCGAAGCATCATTATTGCTTGCACCAAACTCAAATTTTTTTCAGTCAGTTTTCATTTCTCTTTCTGGTCAGATGTCGTCTCTGGAGCAGGACGGGGAGGAGGTGGTCGGTCAGGCCCGCTGCCCTTTCGAGTCACGCCAATCCAACGTCGGCCTGTTTGCCGGTGAGTTGTCAGAGCACCAGCCGCATGCTGAGGCAGACATGAAATCTCTTATAATCTCGCTAGTGCTCGAATGACATTTTACAAAGCACAGAAAGTGGCAGCGAGACAGCAGCAAACACAGATGCACAGAGATTCAAAAAGGACAACAGAGAGATGAGAACCCCCCACTGGGTTTTTTCTGTTATATTCTTGCTGAACTGAACTTGGCTTTATGGCTTTGATGTGGTTGCTGTTTTATCATTACTCATTTCTCACTTCCCAGGTGGTGACTTTTATTCTGCTACTATGACGGATTTCCTGGCAAGTGATGCAGTGATTTACCGAAGTTTGGGAGAAAGCAGTCCTGTCCTGCGCACGGTTAAATACGACTCGAAATGGCTAAGAGGTGAGTCACCTTGTCACTTGTTAGGGTTGCGTTATGTTACTTAATTTAAAGGGATTGTTTGTCCCAAATTGAAGATGTTTGTGATTTTAAACCTGTATGATTTTCTTTCTTGTGCGGAACATAAAAGAAGATATTCAGAAAAATGTTGGTACAAGAAGACCCCCATTGACTTGCAGTATTCTGACAACCAATATTCTTCAAAATATCTTTCATGTTTTGCAGAAGTATGATAGTCATGCAGGCTTGAAGGACAAGATTAAGAAAAAATGAAGACTAAATAAATAGAAGTAGATAAAAAGATGCAGAATTGTAATTTGTAATATAAATTGTAATATTTCTTAAATATGGAATTTGAATTCCTGTTTTTGATTTTTAGAACCTCATTTCCTGCATGCTATCGAGTATGGAAACTACGTGTACTTCTTCCTCAGTGAGATCGCAGTAGAGTACACTACCCTTGGCAAGGTCAGACCATTTCACCAAAATGTACTGTGATTTTAAAATATTGAAAACTTTTTTCTAAATCATTCAGACTGAATTTAAGCAAAGGTGTCTGGAGAAATTCTGTTAAAGGTCACACTCAAAACGCTCATCTTCTACATCCTTTCATCTTTCCATCCCTCTCCTTCCCAATTTCTCCTGCTAGGTGGTGTTCTCCAGAGTTGCTCGTGTGTGCAAGAATGATAACGGCGGTTCCCCGCGGGTTCTAGAACGCTACTGGACATCTTTTCTGAAGGCCCGGTTGAACTGTTCGGTTCCTGGCGATTCCTTCTTTTACTTCGATGTTCTTCAATCGTTAACCAATGTCATGCAGATCAACCACAGACCTGCTGTGCTTGGGGTCTTTACAACTCAAGCAAACAGGTATAATGTCCCACAAACACATTTAAATTTTCTTCACTTTGTTTCTTATAAATAAACACAATGAACTAAAACAAATGAATCTTTGTCCGTTTTTCATATAAAGCCTTTGTTTAAAACAAGTTTATTATAATTTGAGTGCGTTTAGAAAATGTTGTCTAATCTCACAAGCCTTCTCTCCTCTTAGCATAACTGGATCTGCTGTTTGTGCGTTCTACATGGACGACATTGAAAAAGTGTTCAATGGGAAGTTTAAAGAGCAGCGAAACAGCGAGTCGGCCTGGACGCCAGTTCCTGATGAGATGGTGCCCAAACCTAGGTGAGAAGATGACAAAAGACAGCAGAACATTTTAACATGAATATCCAAATGATAGACTTCCTTGTCTTCCCGCTCTGTTTGGACCTGGTCTCTGGAGTTTCAGAGCAGTTTGTTTGGCCTAATGGACCCTGGAGAGAATTGCAACAGCTTTAATTTAATAGTGGCAGATGGTTGGAATGGCTCTTGTTAATTGTATGCGTGTGCTGTATATCTCGATTATTTTGAAATCCCTTTATAGAGAAGACGGCTAGTTTGGAAATCTCATCTAATGCTCTCTCTCCCTGCGTGATATGCTTTCTTCTTTTCTGTGCTGTTTTGGCATGAGAAACTATACGTTCGTGTTGCCAAAGCAGTGTGAAAAAAGGGAGATTATGCACTGTTGTCGGAAGCAACTGAGAGAATAAAGTCAGTTGCTCAACTCTTTTTGTGCAGTCCATTATGATGGAATTATTGGGGGTTAGTGATATTAAAAAGTGTTAAAACGTTAAAATTTGTCTTGCTGATAAGTACTAATAAAAATGTATCTCATTTATAGTATATTGTTATTTAATTTTTAAATTTAAATTTAAATTACAACAGAATATATTTTGATATTGTTTTGTTACTGTATGTGTTGGTATCTAAATTATGTTAGACCCATTCCCTTGAGACTTTTCACCCCAATAAATGTTTTAAGTCAGTTACATTATAATTAAGACTAATGTCTCAATAGCAAAAATATGAGTTTGCACAAAACATCATACACTTGCCATCATGCCATTATTTGTAAAAATGCAGTGAGGTTTTTGTATGCACAAGATAGCCAGACAAATAGCTTTTGTCTTTAATTAAATGATTAAAAGACAAAATATAACTTAAACCCACTTAATCCAGAAGACCTGTGATAATGTCTTCAAGGCGAAAGCCTTATACTTTTGCACAGTACAATATATGGTATACTTTATATTTTATGTTATTTTTTATTGACACAGTTTAAATGATGGGGCTAAATAAATGCTAACTGTATTTTTCTCTCTCTAGACCAGGATCCTGTGCTGGTGATGGACCCGCTGCTGGGTACAAGTCCTCAACAAATTTCCCAGATGAGACTCTTACTTTCATTAAGTCGTACCCGCTAATGGACGAGGCTGTACCATCTGTCAACAACCGACCCTGCTTTACAAGAACAACCAGCAGGTACACAAACATGCACAAAACATTATTTCTCTTTTCAATTTAACTTTTTTATATGCTCAAGTTGAAGGTCATTTGCCCACCGAACACTTTCTGCCTCTCTCACTTCTGCACCCTTGTCTTTCCCATTCCCATTTATTTTTCTTCTCATGCATTTTCTTCCCTTCTCCAGCTGCTTCCTTAACATCTGTGTCTCTCTCCGGAGAGATGGCAGCAATCATCAATGCTGAAAGATAAACAAACATTTATAGATGTGATTTGTTTCGTTTACTTATAAGCTCTTGTTCTTCATCTAGGTTTAAGCTGACCCAGATCGCAGTGGACACTGCAGCTGGTCCTTATAAAAACTACACGGTTCTGTTTTTGGGCTCGGAGAACGGACGAGTTTTGAAGATTCTTGCCAGCACACATCCAAACTCTACATATAGCACCCAGGTCTTGGAGGACATAGATGTCTACAACCCTAGCAAGTAAGTTGAATAGAGAACATAGAGTTTATTTATTCATCCTCATGCTATGCAAAACCCATATATGATTTTTTGTCCATACATGCAAATCAATGGGGTCAGTGTTTAGTAAAACATATCTTATGTGTTTTCCAGAAATAAGCTATATTGCATGACTTTACCAAAAACAATACTGTAAAAACAAAAGCTAAAGGGACAACTTTTCTATTTAAAGCTGCCTAGTCATGTTGCGTGTTTTTAGGAAATGTGTCTGTTCCAGGACGTGTCTTGTTTTTACACATACAAACACGTCCTTACCGTTCTTCAGTTCTCACACGCCTCACCCCATCGACAGGTCCAAGGCAAATATAAACATGCACAAACAGAAAACCCTAGACTTAATGTAAGACGAGGTGCTAGATTAGGAAGGCAAAACCTCTGTTGCAGTAAACGGGTGGATTTTAAGTGTGGCGCTTTAATTGAACTCGTGGGATCTCACCCATGTTTGTGTTCCCGCTGTGTATGTGACAACCAACCTAAACTCCAGCTGAGACTCACAAGTTCCACAACAAAATGTGAGCTCATCTTCATATTGTGTGAATAGAGTGAGAATTGCTCATTCTTTCCCCGAAAAACTAGTTAGCCTTAGGACATTTACATGACACAAAAATTATTTAGAATACTAAAGAAGATGCTGGTCATTCATTGTTAAGGGTATGACCTTTTTCAATCAGCTCAATGGGGATGACTCAGACAGATATAGGATTTCTTTTTTTATTGGGATTTCTTTTTTCTTCCATTAGAAGGAATCCTACATCCTTATTTAAGGCCTTAAAGAGAGAGTTCACTCAAAAGATAATTTATGCATCCTCATATTGTTCCTGTTTGACTTTCTGACCCCAGTAACATCCAAAGCAAAGCAAAGTAGGATTTCAAATGAAGGTTTAAAAATATTGAACAATGTTATTAATGTGAATAATTTCGTTTCAAGTTATGATTATGTAAAAAAAATCACATACTGCTCCTGTTTGTGCTCGAGGACAAATTTCTGGGAACAAAATATCAATGTTAATGCAGATTGTAGCCATTGGAGAAGTCAATGTGGCTCTTTTGTTCAGTACAATGAATAATTTAGTTAATGTGCACAGTCCAAATGCTTTCAAAGACCTTATATGTGCTGGCATTTAGCATTAAATCTTTCAAATCTGAATGTTAGAATTAGGAGAGCCAGTTCTTTTGATGACAGAATTTGACTTTTCAGGATGATCAGGGTGTTCTATAACTCACTTAACTTTCAGCCAAAATGCTTCTTACTCGTTACATTTGTGAATTTTGTACATTTTTCAGTAAATTGTTATGCTGCAAAATTAATTTGCAATAAAAACACAAAATAAGAATATGCACCATGTGTTTATATTTCAATTATATGTTTTAATTTAGGGAAAATAAGTCAGCTTCTTTTATCCAATGTAAGTTTAAATTGTGAGAGAAACAATT
The DNA here is from genome assembly GCA_033220385.1 of Triplophysa yarkandensis. Taxonomy (NCBI): domain Eukaryota; kingdom Metazoa; phylum Chordata; class Actinopteri; order Cypriniformes; family Nemacheilidae; genus Triplophysa; species Triplophysa yarkandensis. Next base: position 10,751,742 of record CM065668.1, read on the forward strand.
TCGTAAATTAAGTTTGGTTTTATTTATGTAGAGGTTTTCATTAATGTTCCCATTGTAGCAACAGTTTTACAAAACTTAAATGTATACATTTTAGAAAAGATACATTTGACGAGAATATTTTTTTCAGTGAATAATATTCAGTTTTAACAATGACAAGAAACATCATGAGAAGACCGAGAGAAGCAGTAGTTATTTATTAAGATTTAATATTACATGCGTATATTCAGCATGTTCCCATCAACTGTTCGTGGAAGAAAATGTTTTATTTAAGTGATGCTTATCTAGCAGAGGATGGGATAAAAGCAGCAAGGAATATTGAATGTGAATAAAAGAGCGAATGATTTTGTGCTCTCATGAGTCAATGGTAATTTATTTGATTTTCCATTAAAAAGAAATAAAGGAATATACCACTTCAGAAAACTAAAGAACACAACAGTTTATAAGACAGATCAAAATGTCAGCTGAATCAAAATGTCAAACAAAAAACTTTAAGATTGAATTTTGAATGCAAGTTTATAATGCTTCGTTTAAACGTACTTAATAACTCATATGTGCTAAAATCCATTTTTCTCCCCCAGGTGTAATGTGCAAGGAGAGGACCGGAGAATTCTGGGATTGGAGTTGGATAAGGACCATCACGCCCTTTTTGTGGCCTTCTCAAGCTGCGTGATCCGTGTTCCTCTCAGTCGCTGTTCTGATTTTGGTGTCTGCAAAAAGTGAGTCAATATGTAGATGTTTCTGAAAGCCAAATTTCTCTACATCAGATCATGCACTTAATATTGACAATTCTGCATTCTTAAGGATAATTACATTAACGGTTTAAAGACAAAGCCAAAAAGGGGTTTCGAATTAGTATTAAAGATGTACTGGATAAAGCCTCATTGACAATGCAGTGCACCAGCTTAGTACTAAGAGGAAAGTTTATGACAGTTGTGTGAGAGTCTTCTAGAAGTCCTGCATGCCTCTTTTGATGTATTATGTATAAAGTTCTCCATAAGTGCACTGAAACCAGTGTGTTTCCAAAGACATGCATTCGCAAATGCATTCACATCTTAACACAGATGCGTTTAAAAAAAGCACATAAGCTTTAGCATTCAGCTCACACATAAGTGACGCCGAGATGGTCCGCCGTAGATGCAAGCCAGTGCTCTGTACTCGCACGCAAATTAGAGCCATCTGATTGGCCACGGGCCAGCAGCAAACCATTCCTTTTTTTACCACGACTGTATTAGGAGCAAGCTGATAGACTGTGTTTCCTTTTTAAAAGATCTCCAAATCCTATCAGGGGATTTCAGTCCAGATTCCTTTCCAAAAACAATCCTGCCCGCTCAGTGATGTCGGATCCAGCCGTGTCTTAACTTTTAAGCAATCTGTTCGCTCATGCAGCCGCAGCCTCTGAGGACAGACTTGCCTGATAATCTTTGTGGATGTTTGTGTGAAAAATCCCCTTTTTTCCTTGTCATCTCTCTCTGAATTGTTTTAATGTCTCTTGAGCTGTGGCTGGATTGTTTACATTTAAACACGTAATTATTCAAATTAAAGTTTTTTGCTACCAAAGAGTATCATTGCAAACTTTTTGCTATGTTTTTTCGTCTCAATTTCTACTAAATTATACACAGCATTCTATAGTTTCACTTATTATGTTATGCAGTTTATTTCAGTAGTTTTTTCATATTAAAAAAATCTTTTTTTCTTTTTTATTTCATCTGTTATTGTAGATAAATTGTTATAGCATAGCCTGCATTAATATATATTCTGACTAGATGCTGTGCAAGTGGCACAAATGATGTGAAGGTCAAGAAGTGCAAAGGCTTTGGCAAGCACACTCGTTTGGGGCAAAAGGATGGCAGGTTTTTGGCATCCCAAGACCAATAGAGAATAAGGATAACATGCATGAAACAAGATCTGATCTGTGCCAGATATTTAAGCATTTGAATTGGTTGACATTGGTTCTCCAGCAAAGAGAACTTCAGTAGTGTCTGACAAGAAAAGAAAATAACAGGAAATAGAATGTGACCTCATCCTTTCACTCAAAAAGTCCAGTGACCTCAAACATTCCACTCCTTCTTTACCTGTCTCTCTCTCTGTTTCTGTCTGTCTTTACTCTTTCTGTCTCTTTCTGTCTCTGGGTGACTTGCCAGCTTAGCCATCTGAATCTCAGTTGGCCTCTGGCAATCACAACACACCTGTCAATCATTCAGCACAAATACACACACATACACCTAGCATCACACTCTTTGTTTCTGTATTTTTCAGAGTCTCTGACCAGTGAGAGGGTATTAATGCTTTGTTATGGAGATGCCGTGTCTGGCTGTCCCTTCCAGCATGTGACAAATACTCGGAGGGGGAAAGGAAGGGGAAATAGAGGAGGGGGGTGTTGGGGTAGAGAGACAGTGAGCAAGAAAAACACACACAATGTTTCCAGCACATGTGGTATGAGTTAACTCTGTCTGTGTGTGTGTGTTTGTGTGTGTGTTCGTTTTAGGAGCTGTTTGTCCTCGCGAGACCCATACTGCATCTGGCTGAGCGCGGGGAATTGTGCCACCGTGGCGCCTGGGCTAAAGTAAGTTAAACTGCATCACGCAATGTCCTATAAGTCTTGCCATAGTAAACATCCTACAGCACACTTTACATTTCATTACAGAGCTTTAGTCGTATATAAACGGACTGTGTTCGTATAGGGATGTATCACTGTTTAAAGGTCTCTCGAGTTTCTCTAAACATCTTAAAAACATCTGGCAGAGATCAGATCGCCATAAAATGTCTTGAGAATTTATCACCAAAGCACAGTTACAGAATTCAAGCAGACATTTTTTTACAATGGACTGGATGACTTCATAGATAACCTAAAAATAATTTTAACTGTATGTTCAAATTGTATGTTTCATATTTACTTTTTTTTGTGTAAATTGTAACATGAAAAAAAACAGTAACATTTGCTGTTCCATTAAAAACATTCCTCTGAATATCTTTTGTGTTCTACAAAAGAAAGATATTAGTACAGGTTTGAAATGACAAAATGGTCAGAAAGTAAATGATGACAGCATTTTCGTATTTGTGCCTGTTCCTTTAATTGAATCATCCTGTTAGAATTACAAATTGAATCAGTATCATTCTTAAAAAACACTTACTCTCTTATTAATGACATCACTGTCAGACACACATTCACACGGCACCGTCTGTTGTTAATTTACATCTGCTGCTTTGGACCGATGTGCAGATATTTGTCTCAGATAAACCTTAGTCAAGCGATGAGCACAGGGACTTGTTTACAAGAAATAAAAACTGTTACAAATGCCGCATTAACATTTACAAATATTTTTGGAAATAAAATCACAAATGTCCGCATTGCACAAACACTGTCATTAAAGCCTATTTTTATAGATAGTTAAAAATCTATAAATATGTGTTTTCTGCATATTTTCTCAGAGCCTGGTAAAATTTTATACATGAACGTACATTTCTTGCTGAAATTTTAAGAAAACAGGAATTTTTATCGTGAGATGTTACCTTTTGAATGATCAAATATCTGTTCATACCACACTTGAAGTCATGTTATATTTAAGTTATTATAAATCTTAAACAGGATGTCGTTTTAAGAGAGCAGTATTAAAGAATTATAGGTTAAGTTTGTTACATCACTTCACCGTTAGAAACGTTTTTTGTTAAGATTCATCCACCGTTTTGGACCCAATGCATCACAGGATACATAAATTGTATCCGTGGCTTGTTCCTTTTATAATGTTTCTCTGTATCTTGGTCACTGTGTTAAATAGTTTAACATTCTAGCCATAACTTTGGCCATAAACTCAGCATGTGGTCCTTCTTTCTAGCTGTGAGTATGGGTCTTTTTAAACATAGCTGTTAGGTTTCTTCTTGAACTCATGAACTGTATAATATATACATCAGATTTCCATAACACGGCCCAAGAAGTGGATGAAACTCGGGGAGGGTACTTATGATTGTCCCAGAAGAGCTTTGGTTTTTCTCCAGTGTTTAATTATTTGCTTCCAAAGCCAATCTTATGTCTTAGTCATACATCTTTTGCTGTCAGATGCTATAAAGTGTTCCATAATCATATAGCGCTTTGTAATTATTAGTAAGAGATGTAGAATCTTGACTTTAGGCTTGTAGTTTTTTTTTTCATAAAACCATGAACAGCAGAACATTTCCCATTTAAGCAAACGTCAGCAGATATCAGCATTAGTTTTCACAAATGTATACATATTTACACTGCGGCCAAATCGTCAGTTTCAATCTTATTCCCTGGCAGATTTCCGGTATTCACAAGACAGTTAATATGATGTATTTGCTTAGGCCAACCTGGAAGTAAGCGCTGCCCTGGACCAAAAAACTAAAGATTTTTCATTACACTTTTGGAAGATTGTACAAATATTTTGTCTGTCAAGATCAGTTTTATGAATTAATACTATTTTTGCTAGAGTTTAAAGCCTAATACAATCACTAAGAGTAAAGCACCGTCATGAGGCTACAAACATTATTAAAACGGTGTCCATGTTAAATGCATTCGAGAATAAATTGTAACCCTGCATATGAAAACCAAATTTCTCTCTTATGATTTGCTGTTTTTTTTTACATAAAATCATTCTACATAATTTAAGGAACATTCTGTTAAAATATGATCATGGTATATTTAATATTACATTAAGTTAATTGCTGAGTTAAGAAATTAATTTCTAAAAACAAACATTATTTTAGAATTTAATTTTTCAACTTTAGTCTGGTATTTAAAGGCACAACTTCTTTGTTCTAAAGATCGCAAAGAAAGATCTTTGGAAGAATGCTTATAACGAAAATGAGATATTTTGAAGAATTAAGAACAGAAAACAGTTCTGGGGTCCAAGACCTGGGGTTTGGTTGCAAGCGTTCGTCTAAACCAAACAAACACATTTAAACAGGTTTGAAACGAATAAAGAGTGAGAAATTCATAAAATAATTTTTCTTCACTTTACATGCCGTTCAGGCTAGATCTTGCAATGTGGACCAGATTTTTGACCAATAATGGAAATTCGAAGGCTGGATAGCCTCCGAACAGGTAACAGGACAAAGTACAATAGATATGGAGAGGAGCAGGACGCAGCGTGTGTTTAAATGCTAATCAGCTTCAAATGAAATACTACTTGACAGAGAAGGGAACAGGAGAGAAAAGAGGCCAATAGATGTACTTTGGTATTAGTTTGACTTTCTCATTTTTAGAACGGTTATGCAACTTTGCACACTGTGTGCTGTTCAGGCAGGGTTGGAGAATACAAAAAATCTGACTTTATTATCTTGTGGTAGATTTGCTTTTTGTGTTCCTCTTTTTCCCATTCACTCACTCCCAGGGGCAATTTAATCTCCACAGAATGGGAGAGAGGGAGACAGAGAGATAGATTGTGTGGTTGTGCTAATGTGTATGTGTATGTGTGTTGGCAAATTCAGGTATAATGAAAAGCATGCGTCTAAGAGGCCATATTGATGTTCCGATATTATGCACCTGTGAGATCCCAATTTACCACTTTATGCAGGAGACTTTTTTTATCTTGTCCTTCCATTTATCCTTCAGTATTAGATGAAGTCATCTCTCTCTCTTTCTTGCACTCTCAACTCGGGTTAATGGAAATAAGGACTCTAAATCATGTCAGGTAGAGAGGGCTGATTCGCAGATAGATTGAATATTCAGGGCAGGGCGAGGCGAGGTGAGAGAGAGGCAGGTGTCTCGGCAGGGCTGAAATGGGGTGTCATTATATGATAAGTTTGTGTGTGTGTGTGTGTGTGTGTGTGTGTGTGCGCGTGCGTGCGTGCTTGCGTGCGTGTGAACTTTACATTACACTTGAGTCATAGAAGCCACAATTCTGCCCTTTTGTCCACAGTAAGACCAAACATTTTAGGCCCTCTCAGATTTTTTTAATGGACTTAAATTAAATTTACAAGTTCAGAACAGTGTTTACCATTGTTTTTTGTTATATGTGCCCCCAAAGCTCTAAGCTTAATTCACCCTTTAGCAACACCTAACCTGAAATATTTTCCTTTCAACTCTACTTAGGATGTAAAGTGACCCACTCACCTACATAAATTTACTAAACTTGCACACAATACATCATGATTATAACTAATTGTCCCAAGTAAAACCGCTCCCCCAATAGACACCCTTTTTTAATGTTGTTTTCATAGATAGTCATAGGCATGCAAGGACGGTGCATAAATTTGGGATAAATGATCACACTTTCAGTTTTAGCAGTGCCTGGAACTGCCAAATGCATTTGACTGGAGGCGGAGCTTATTTCCATATTCATGAATCTGTGTATACGTATTACATTCAAGTTATTTTAATGCACAATAATAATTTTCACACAAATACTTTTTTAATATGTAAAAACTGTTGGTCAAAGATTCATTTTAAGGGTTCAAAATTTAACCATAGGCGGCCTTTTAGGTCTATGATTCACCCAAATGAAAATAAAAAAGTATACAAGTATATTTCTTCATATTTCTTGTAGTTTTATTGAATGATATCCTGCTTGAGAACTACATGACGGTAGGTAAACGTATCCTCTAAATACCCCCATGATACACTGGTTAGGAATCACTGTTCTGAGAAACAAGGGCTTTCAGTGATCTTTAAGCATTAAGTATGATGGTTTCGGACGTTCAGGTACAGAACTGCGTGCTCCATTAGACCACATTCCCTGATCTAATCATGTCTCCATGGTAACACTGAGAGAAAGCGGCAGAACATGCTGTGCATCTGGGTGTGAGATGTCAGTCAGGTGCTCAGCAGTGAGCAACAGTGACACCCTGATTTCTGTGATGCCAAGAGCAGCGGAACATTGCAGTCGGTGAGCGACGTGCTGCTGTGGTTACGCTTTTAGACAGCATGACTCTGCGACATTTTCTTACTAAGCACATTTGCTTGAATTTGCTCTTAATATACTGTTTTGCTCAAATGCTCTCTTTGCAGAAAGGCTGTTTCATTTGAAATGGAACATTTCAAAGCAGAAGACCCCATTAGTTTGTTGAACCTTAAATGAGTAAAGCTCTTCTCTCGCATTCATTCAGTGTTTCACAACCTTTTTGGTTTCAACTCAAGGGCCTTTTTTTATCAATGATTTAAATTAATTGACTTAATAATAGAAAGGAAGTCTGTAATTTGTTTCTTTTGTAGGTTTAGCAAAGGAACATCAATTCATGCTAATTCATGTTTATTTTCTCAGCATGTATTTAATTAAAAAAGAACATACAAATGCTCAGTACCAGCTTTGATATATATTCTAATAGACTATGTATATATTTGAAAAACATGTCTAAACAACATTTATGAAGATTGGTTATATGTTAATTCTATTACAATTAATTACATATAAGTGCATCCAGAAAACAAGTATGTTTAATGTATATACATGTATGTGTAGTATGTGTTTGTTTATAAAAAAAGATACATACAGTACACATCTATATATTATGTAAACACACTTTTATTCTAAATTGTAATCTAAAACTAATAGCACAAATATGCCCTCCACACAAAACTTTACAATAATTCCGTATATACATTTCTAAACGTGGTTGTCAAGGTTTAAAATACACATGTCCTTCTATGTCACACACTCGTGCTTCGTCCAAATTGTAACGTGTTATTTCCTTTTACAGTTGCTCAGAGAAGCAACAACAGGCCGATGACAGCAGAACTAATTACAAGGATCATTCAAGGAGACATGCACAAAAGAATGATTGTCACTCGCTTGTTCTTTTTCACTCCCTCTCTTACTCATCTTTTTCTGTCCTCTTTGCTTCTGTCTCTGTCACAGGTCTGGATTTGAACAGTATGTTGAGAGTGGATATCTTCAATACCCAGACAGCTGTCATGGTGAGTTCCAGACAGTCTGAGTCGACTCACTCTCAGAGGTCATAACTCATCCACACCATTATAACAGGCCTGATTCTTGTTACTGCTCAGCTTCCCTACAATTCTAAGGAGCCCAAGAATACTAGAACCTTATCGAGGAAAAACTGATGAAACATGTCAGGAATCTTTCTAGATTACATGGCACCATACAATGAGAATTAAATTAGAGATGCACCGATATATCGGCCAATGAAAGCATTTTTTTAGGATCAGCTGATTGATTTTAAAAAGCCACTGATCAGGCTGATATATCCGGTCAATCATGAATGAGTGCTTTGTGTATAGAAAATTTTTTAGAAACTGCACCAATGTTTAATATTATGAATATTTAGATGAATTATTAACATTAATTTACATTTACGTTTACATTTAGACATTTAGCAGACGCTTTTATCCAAAGCGACTTACAATAGTCGAGGAGACAATGAAGCGGTAAATAGCCGATACAACAATAGGTCAACAAGTGCTACAACAATGCTACCAAGTTACACAGAGAGAGAAGTTACAAAAAGTATATATATGTTTTTTTATTTTTTTTGTTTTTTTTTTGATAGAGTGAGTAGGTTAGAAAAGTAGTGAGTTAGTGAGTTAGATGTAGCCGGAAAAGATGAGTTTTTAGGTGTTTCTTGAAGATAGAGACCGAGTCTGACAAGCGTGAAGCCAGAGGTAGATCGTTCCACCATCGAGGAACTGAAGCAGAGAACGTACGAGAGAGAGATTTCTTACCCTTTTGAGCTGGTACCACAAGTCTCAGCTCATTTGCGGAGCGCAGAGATCTTGAGGGTCTATACCTTTGCATTAGTGAGTTAAGGTAAGTGGGTGCTGAACCGGTGGTGGTCTTGTAGGCAATGAGAAGACATTTAAATTCAATGCGAGCTGCTACCGGAAGCCAATGTAGTTTTATGAAGAGAGGTATTACATGGGTCCTTTTTGGTTCCTTGAACACCACTCTTGCTGCTGCATTTTGAATCATCTGCAGAGGTTTAGTTGTGCACATCGGGAGTCCAGCAAGCAGCGCATTGCAGTAATCTAGCCTGGACAGGACCAGAGCTTGAACCAGGATTTGTGTGGAGTGTTCTGTGAGAAACTGTCTGATCTTCCTGATGTTGTAAAGCATGAATCTGCAGGATCTGACAGTCGCGGCAACATGATCTGTGAAGTTGAGCTGATCATCGATGATTACTCCCAAGTTTCTCGCAGACCTGGAGGGCACAATGGTTGATGCTCCTAGTTGGATAGAGAGATCGTGACGAGTCTTCGGGTCGGCAGGGATGACAAGAAGTTCCGTTTTCGCAAGATTAAGTTGTAGGTGGTGTTGCCTCATCCAGAGGGAGATGTCGCTCAGACATGCTGAGACTCGGGTCGAAATCGTCTGATCTTCCGGATGAAACGCAAGGTGGAGTTGCGTGTCGTCCGCATAACAGTGGTAGGAGAAGCCATGCTTACGAATGACTGATCCCAGTGATGTCATGTAGACCGAGAAGAGCAACGGACCAAGAACTGAACCCTGAGGTACACCGGTGTCAAGATGTTGCGGTTCTGAAACTTCACCTCCCCACGAAACCTTGAAGGATCTACCCGAGAGGTAGGATACGAACCATTGGAGAGCCTTGTCGGAGACGCCCATTTCCTTGAGAGTCGAAAGGAGAATACTGTGGTTAACGGTGTCAAAAGCAGCGGAGAAGTCTAGCAGGATGAGAACGGATGACATGGAGGCCGCCCTTGCCAGTCGTAGGTCTTCAACAACTGAGAGCAGAGCTGTCTCTGTAGAATGTCCTTTCTTGAAGCCTGACTGGTTGCTGTCTATGAGGTTGTGTAGAGTAAGATAGGCCGAGAGTTGATCTGAGACGACACGTTCCAGGGTCTTTCCGATGAAGGGCAATAGAGAGACTGGTCTGTAGTTCTCTAGAAGTGCGGAATTCAGCGAGGGTTTCTTCAACAACGGGGTGATCCGGGCTTCTTTGAAAGCAGTAGGAAATGTGCCAGAGTCGAGCGATGAGTTGATGATGTGAGTAATTGCAGGAATGACCGAAGGAGAGATGTCTTTCAGGAGATGGGTGGGGATGGGGTCCAGCGAGCAGGTAGTAGGGTGATTCGACACGATGATTCTCGCAGCGTCGTTTTCAGTCAACGGAGAGAAAGAGCGGAGGGAGGTGGTCAAAGGAGCCGGAATATGGTCCAGCGGTGGTGGAGCGGAGAACTGATTGCTGATAGCGGTGGTCTTCTTCACAAAGAAGTAAGCAAAGTCATCAGCTGTGAGGTCCGACGAGGGAGGGAGGGGGGGTGGGAGGACAGAGTAGAGCAGAGAAGGTCTTAAAGAGAGCGCGAGAGTCAGTTGAGCTGTTTACTTGCCTGGTAGAACTGAGTCTTAGCGACTGAGACATCCTCAGAGAAAGAAGAGAGAAGAGTTTGATAGAGAGAGAGATCTGCAGGGTCATTAGATTTGCGCCATTTTCTCTCAGCTGCTCTGAGCTTGGTTCTGTGTTCCCGAAGGACATCAGAGAGCCAAGGTGTTGAAGGTTTGGCACGGGCTGGTCGAGATGTAAGCGGGCATAAATTGTCCAAGCAGGATGTTAGTGTAGAGCATAGGAGGTGAGTGGAATTGTCAGTGCTAAGTAGAGCAAACTGATCAGGAGGAGGGAGCATAGAGGAAACAGCAGAGGATAGGGTGAGAGGAGAGAGCGTGCGTAGGTTATGCCTGAAGGTAACAAGGGAGGAAGGGGAAGGAGTGTCGGATGTTGTCACGTTGAGGTGAAGTGTGACGATCTTTAATCTTCAAAATGTAGTTATGGTGGCAACCAATCTTTCAGTATAAGCAGATATAAGTTTGAATAATCTGCTATTAGCATCTGCATAGAAAATTATTATCGTCGCATCTCTAAATTAAAGGAATAGTTAACCTAAAAATAAAAAAAACACAGAGAAAGATATTTTGAAGAATCCATAAAACTAAACAGTTCTTATACACCACTGACTAACATAGTAGAACATATTTCTTTTTTATTTTTCCGTTCTGTTAAACACAAACGGAAGATATTTTGAAGAATGCAGTACAGCCATTGTCATTTTTCCTACGATGGTTCAAGAACTGTTGGTTACAAGCATTAGTCCAAACATCTTTTTCTTTGTTGAAATATATACAGGTTTGGAACAACCAGAAAGTGAATAACTCATGACAAAATTTTCATGCGTAGGTAAAATATCTGTTTAAATGTATTGTGCCTAAAAAAACGAGACTGTATAATATTTAATTTGCAGTATATGTTGTCATGGCATTGTTTGTTGTTCTGAATCTGATTGGTTTAATTGTTGAAATTGTGAAGTAATCATTAAAGTATAAACACAATAATAAATTATATTTTTCTTTCTTTTTTGAGATGTCTTGGCCACAACACGCAAACAGAACCCCGCTGTGGACTCAGCATACGGTTAGTTTACTTATTCTTGTCACGTTTAAAAATTCATTTTTTTTTTTTTAAATTCACCAATCATATCCATGGCCATATTCTTGTTCATTTCAAGCCCAAAAATTCACGACCAACCATTACTTTCCAACAATGGGCACAGATTGCTACTATTATTGTCACATTCTGTAGGTAGCGTCTTGGTGTGAACATAACAGCATATCATTTTAATATCCGACAGTTTTCTCTCTCACACACATTCACACGCGCACATAAAACTTCGCTTTGTCCCGCTCTGACCTCTGAGCAACCATTACAATGACTTGTACCGAGGCGCATCCCTGATCAATAGCGCGCATTACACAAATGACCAGCAGTGATGCTGCAGGCGGCGGATCTGGAACGCTCACAAAAATGGCCTGCAGGACACGACTCAGATGGAGTCAGTGAGCTTTGAGCGAGAGCTTTGAAGGAACAACAGAAATTCACGATCTGACATATTAATTTTCTCACTGAGTGGATGTGTGATGTGGAAGAGAGGAGGGGAGGATGTTGTGATAGACTGTGCACGTGCATGTGAGTATGAACGAGAGAGGGAATGCATGTGTGTGTACGAGCAAGGGTGTGGATGTGTGTCAGAAGGTGAAAGACTAAGTTGCAGGGTTTGATTTTCTGTTTTGTGAGTGGAATGCATTATATTTCAGACAGTCAAGAGCTAACAGTAGTTGACAGCTGGGGTGTTAGTGTGCGTGCATGTGTGTGGTGTCTGGTTGTATTTCTAAAGCGTGCCAGAGGATACAGAGTGTTCGAGGTCAGAGCACACAATACTGCTATTAAACAACATACAGCACACCCGTACAAACACAGATTTCCAAATTTTCAGACAGTGAGAAATGTATAATATATCGTTGTTGGATTAGTCACTTGGAGTTATTAGAAAAGATGAGTTTGAGTAAATAAGAGTGTTTTCTAGTCACCTGCTTTGTTTTAATCCTGAGCTAATGAATCAGTGGCACTGTTAATATAAAGCTGCTAAAATATCTCCCAGACAGCCTTGAATCTGTGTACTAGATAATGAGATGGATATAATTCTCTGGTGACTTCCTAAATTTTATTACTGTCTGTTATTTGCATATTAAAGAGAACAGAAAGGTGTGATGCGGTAGAGCTCAAGAGGAAGGGAACGAGAAAGATCAAGAATTGAGAGATTAAAAAGTTCATCATTTAATCGGTTTAAACTTCTATGACCTTCTTCTGCTGATCACAAAAGAAGATATGTTGAAAAATGTCAGTAATCAACCGATAGCAGTACCCATTGACTTGCATGGATATTTGTCATGTAGACTATTCTCTTCTATCATTCAATAGAAGAGAATATCCGCCGCAATTGAACGGTCACTGACATTCTTCAAAATACATATTTTGTTCAGCATAAGCAAGAAAGTCATACATGTTTGAAATGACAGTAGATTAAACAAATAATGAGAGAATTTTTATTGCTGGATGAACTGTCCTTGTAAGGAATATAGGAGAATCGAAATATCGTTTCATCAGCCTGTAGTGTTGTTTTTGAGGGATTGACGGGACAGTGAATTAGGGACGCTGGATGGCGTTTCCCTGCGCTGGCATCGTTCTGTGTGCGGTTTGTATGGCGTGAAAGAGCACACAGTGGGTGCACGGATTCATTGAGCTTCCCCACAGATTAATTCAGTTTGTGTCTGAAGGCACCAGAAGTCCTCTTCACGACACTGTAAATGACACAGCAGCACATCGTCCTTCTCTTTTCGCCTCACGCTGAGACGAAGCCTCCCACGACACCGTGGCACAGTAATTAGAACTCTACCTGTGCTCACAGGGAGTCATTACATCCTCAGAACTCGCTTTCTCTCCTCCCACTGTGCGATAAAGCCATCCCATTGTGAAAGGCAGACAAAAATTCCCACAATGCACCTCTGTTTTCCGACAGCTCTTTTCTTCCGGCACCCTTTAAATAGTAAGGATACAGAACGATAATAAAAGCGTCCCATGTGCCTGCCCTCGGCTTCCCCGTCGAGCGGGTAACGCGGGGTATGGCAGGCTGACAGCCAGTATTTAGAGGTGGACGGGCTGACACTGGGCTCCGTTCTTGGCCCGGTCAACCGGCAGGTGCTGATGAGCGCTGTGTGCCGCAACATTAAGCATTACTCCTGTGATGGAGCTTTTCGCAGCACACCAGCTCAAGGACGTCAGGAACAGAACTTTTCAAGGGCGTTGGCAATTAAAATCAGCCAGGAAGAAGGAAAGTGAAAATCTCTGTATCTGTCTCAAAAGGATATTCTCAAAGTCTCTGGTCTGCAAGTAGATTTAGGATCAGCACTTTGTGAAGGACAGATAGAAGAAATGAAAGGAAGCAAAAGTGTTCAGAAGAAGCTTAGACTTGGCTTTTTGTTGGATTAGCTTCAGTTGTGAACTTTTGCTCGGCTCTAATCAAATGCTACCAAGGACTGTCATATAATGCACTGGGGGATATATATAAATAGAAGTGTTGGCACAACAAACCACAGACTATTTTAAAAACGTAATATTCTGTTTTAATTTTCTGATCCTTGTGTGATTCCAAACCTCTATAACTTAATGCTACTCTATGCTAACTTTAAGTGATATTTGTAAAAATCTGTCATCATTTACTTACCCGCTTTTCTGTTTAAGCCAGGATGACTTTTTTATTGCAGAACAGAAAATGGCTCTTTTGAAGAATGTTTGTAAACAAACACTTGTTGTCCGGACACAAAACGAATACATGTTACTTGCATTTTTTTAAAATATCTTATTTTGTGTTATGCAGGAACAAGGTTATAAAGGTGAAGATGACAATATATTTATTTTTTGGGAGAACTAGTTTAGTCTTCCACACACACAGCTAAGGCTTTAAAGCTTTAGTCCCCATTCATTTTAGTGACTCTCATGCTACATTTCTTCAGATTCTAGGATTGGTGTTTTGCTAAATTAATATAGTTTTGGAACACTTTGAGGGTTAGTAAATAATAACATAAATATTATATTAAGTGAAGTATAGGTGAACAAGGTGCACTCAGTAATGTTTTGCTTATGTTGTTCTAAATTTATTATTAGAGAATCAGAATAAACTCAGTCATGTTTTCTATGAGCAAAAGCGTGATAAACGGGGGTTTAGAGAAATATACACATGACTGCATAAATCTGCTTTTGATGGGTCACTGTTTCTTCATTATGTCATTTTTAACATTGTTACTAAAGTACATAAAGTACGATTCATTTATTTAAAATATGTTTCTTAATGAGGAAAACATAAAAATTGAGCTTGAGGATATATTTGAGTTCCCATTACTTGGGAAGGTCATATTTTTCATATTCTACCGTGGTGTTAATGTAAACTTGCAGTCTTTCTGCTCTTTAAACAAAATGTCAACATTCTTTACATTGAGGTTTTTCCTTTTTAAAGTGACAGTTCACCCAAAATGTAAATCCTGTCATCTTTTAGTCACATTGCTTACCATTTCTAGCCTACACAACTTTCTTTCTGCTGCAAAACGCAAAAAAAATTTATCTGCACATATTAACTTTAGTTGGTTACCAACATTCTTCTAATATCTTCTTTTGTCACTCAGTTTTGAAATGACAATAGGGTGTATAAATGATGAAAATTACATTTCTGGTTGAAGAAACTGTCTTTGCTTGTACTGTGCTATGAACCTGAATGTGGTTTTAACTGATATTTACATTTTCCAAAAAGAAATTTGTCTCTGTTTGTTGTTTTCCTGATTGAAAAATGTATTTTATAGACATGTCTGATTGCTTTTTTGTTGCCCCCTTACAATACAACCACAGGAAAGACCTCCCCCACAAGCGCCACCACAACCAATCAGGGGACAGCTCTGCCTAAAGTCAAAGGTGTCCCTGAGACAGGTACCCACCCCGAGGAGGGGAGGCGGGGAGGGCAGGGTTCTCCTGAGTTGGAGCCAATCAGTGTGGAGATGGAGGGTAAGGGGGCGGAGTGAGGCCCTTGACCCGTCGTCCGTCTTCTAGCTTCCTTTATCCCAAGTTTTCACTTTTCCAGCGCTGTATTGGATTCCACTGTGTGACCCCACAGACTTAACACAAAACACTTACAAAAGCAAACATAACAATTGAAAAAACACGCGCGAACATCAGTCGTGAGATACAAAAATGACTTTGGTGGATAAAAACCCCTTTGAGTCAAGCAGTGCGCTCTTTAGCAATCATTTCGTTCGACCTTCCCCACATTTCTTTCCAGATAAACAAATAGAATAAATTTCCCGCAGTGTTCTTTGTTGTTTTTGTGCGTCCCAGGCTGAATGCACGAAATGATCATAAATCTGGTGGCTGCCGCTCTGATCGTTCACTCAGCCCATAATGAGAAGCACCGGCAGTCGATAAATAAGCAAAGGACTACAGACCCGCCGGCAGACATCGTCTGATAGAAACTTCCAGTGTGCAATCTATTCAACCACTCTTCGGGAGCGATCAAATGAAGCGCGCAGGGGTTTAGGAAAAGAGTCACAATGCACCTTATCTCTTTCTTACTTATTTGACTCTATACTCATTCATATCTCTCTCTTTCTCTGTTGTTGTGACTCTCAGTAGATATAACAGGAAATGTGTTAATACTTGTAGAGGTCTTCTATAAATCTTAGAAAATGATTATGTGCTTTAAAGTAATTCCATAGACAGGCACTGGTTAAATTGAAATACTACTTCACCTACTTCAAAGTCATGCCACTGGGAGGCCATGTTTACAATGTTATTTACATTATAGTAAGTCCACATTTCTATTTCCATGAATGGGGAAAGGGAGACTTCTAAAATGACTTCTAAAATCGCTAGCAAAAATCACAATTTAATAATACTGTGTTTGAATTGGTGGTTTCGAATGTCAACATTAACTACCAGACATCGTAGACCCTGCCTTTAATGGGCATCTTGTTTATATAATCTTGGCTTCCATCAATGTTTGCTTGCACTCCAAACCTTTTGATTAATTCACAATAGGAAACATTTTTCAGCCTTAGTTATCATTCAAAGACCGTATAGGCTTAAACTGATAGCATAAAGTGAATAATGAAAGGATCCATTTGATGGAAAATTGCGTTAACGCTTTTGCGAATCTCCCTCCGTTTATAAAAAGAAAGCGATAATGATGTCTGCCAAAATGAAGCCTCAATTTGTTCCGAGGCGGCGAATGGCGAGTGCACACTAGTCGTTAATGTTATTTTAAACACACCTTCCCACAGGTCATTCACACACTCAAATAAGCAGTGTGATGGCAGGAACTCTGGCCCCCAGATAATTTGTACGAGCGCTGGAGGATGGACTGCTTTGAGTGGGTGGGCAGACTCTGAAACTCATTAAAACACAGCCAAAGATGAACTGACAGTGAACTGCTGCTGAACTCCAGGATGAAGACGCGTTCAGTCCTGCAGAGAGGCTAATAATACCTCAGCTGAGAGAGATACAGAGCAATGGATGTTTAGAGAAGGACTAAGACAGGGGACAAACATTAAAAAATGAGCAGGTGTCAGTGGAGGAGAGACAGAGATGGAGTGTGTTTAATTCAGAAATATAGTGCCCTGAGAAGGGCACTGCTAAGAATATATGGCCTAGGGAGATGTCAAATAAAATAATTTTTGTGTTCAAAAGTACTGATATTTGCAATAACTAATAAACCATGATAAACCATGATCATTTAGCACAGGTTCAGTTACATTGGCATTAGGGCTAACAGTTTACAATACAATAATCTTTATTTAATGTAAGTTGTTTGCAAATACACAAAAAAAAATGATAGTTGAGACTTAAATGTAAAAAATCTTGTACTTGATACCAGGTTTTTAAAATAAATTAACTTGAAATTTATAAAAAGTAATTTTTTAACATGTACTTCAACTTAAAACAATGTACATGACAATATTAAGTAATTCCAACAACCCATTTGTTGTGATTTCAAGGGTTCATTTATCAAAAAAATGTCACCTTTGACCACCCTCTTGTCAGTTCAAACTTGTATGGTTACATTCTTCAGCGGTAAACAAAAGAAGATATTTTGAAGAATATATTATATTGCATTGGTTTGTATCCATACAGTAGAAGTCATGCATGCAGTTAATATCTGATAACCTTCATTCTTCAAAATATCTTATTCTTGGATCTGCAAAAGAAACTCAAACATATCGCAATTCCGTACATTTGGGTAAAAGAAAGGAAGATGTCCACATGGCAGAAGGAGAAAGATAATGGAAAAATAACTAATGAGAAATGTTTGCACATGAATAGTCTTTAGTCCTTCCACCGTCATCAAAATCAGATGATTCTCCATCTAATCACTCACACAAATGAGGCTCTATGGTTTCCAATAAATAAAAGAAAAAACACTCTGAATAGTAAGGTGCGGCTGTAATCGCTTTCATAGAAGCTTTGGTCCCAAAAGAGCAAAGTGACGTCTGTCTCATTAAAGTGTTTCACTTGTAAATGTCACAGCCAGCCTGCCGCCCATGTAGCACCAGCCAGGCAATAATGTCCATCACCAAAGGTCAGAAAAAATAGATTCCGTTTTCTCCTAATATTTTCCTTTTATCTGTCCAACACACAACCTCACATACAGACTCAAGCGTTTTCGTCATTGGAGATCAACTTGAAACCTAGGGCCGAGCACTTTGACCCCTATAAAACACACTATACACAAGTTTTCACATTTATATACAAAAGGTTTGTGGCCTACTCATCTTGTCCCCCAGTCCCATAATTTCGTACAGCGGACCTGACTCAAACATATTCTAAACATATTCCACATTAATTTTAAGAACTGTGGGCTCATACAGCATTTGAATCCATATAATGCTCTATCGATCTCCTCTCCTTGCCCTCCCTCTCTTTTTCCGGTCCTTCTGACCGGAGAGATGTAGTGTTTTGTTAACCTGCTTGTTTTTTCCAGACTAATGCTTTACCTTCTAAAGTCTTTTTTATATCTGCCCCTTTGGGTTTAGTTTAGAATCTCTTAAAGCCTGAGCTCTGTAGTCAGACTGGAAGATTATTGCCTTCAGCTGTTTTAAACTTCCAGATCTCGCTGTCGACTTTTCCGTCTAAAGTAGAGTTCTAGAAATTTCTCCCAAGGACTTGACTCACACACATAGAGATCAGAGCTGAAATGGGGTGTAGTCTTACTGTGAACTCAGGCTTCGGAGTGAAGCTCTGGCTAGTTCCATCAATTCCTGCATCTCTGTTTTCGCTTCTCTGAAGAGTTTTAATAGTTTTCCCGAGATGGACCTGTGCTTACTGTTCCCTTGCGTTTTTGCATTTGTTTCCTTTTGTGCCTGTGTAAACTAGTGTGTGTGCCAACCTGCTGCATGAATCTAATAGATGTGTCACCTTCGATGAGCCGAACAAAATTTCCTTCTTAATTCTGCTTTGTTCAGCTAAGAATGCAAGATGCATCAGTTATGCATGATGTTTTAAATTGTGGTATTCTGAAATGTATTGCTTTATGTTAGATTTTGCTTAACTGCTGTGTTTGAGAGTGAATTCTATTAGTGTAAGTGTAAATATTGTATTTTCAACATGAAAACTAAAGTAGTCAAACATGTTTTGTCTCACGTCTTAAGAATCAATAGACAGACCTTAAAGATTATCTAAGAGTCCTTCAGTCCCTATCAGCTCTCTTCAACGGCTTGAGAAATAACTTTAGATGTCATTCTGAAATATAATGAAAAGAGGAAATCTCTGATTGTACGGCTTACTCACACAGGCTGTATCGAATTCTGGTGACAAGAGCGCAGAACTGAAAACACAATTCCATTTACTGGGAATATTTTCTCATTTCCTACTTTCTCATATTCAGACGTGCTCAATTATTTACCTTTTTTTGCTGTTTGCTTTGTGCCATCTCATCTCGGTCCGTATTTAATATGTGTGTAGATCGGAGGATGTCTTTTCACTGAATTAATTTATTGCCATTTCTTGGCATTTACTCAGGTCAGACTAGATACAGAGATTGGGCAGGAGGTGGCAAATTCTTGTTTTAAACTCTGAATGTTCTCAATGTTCAACCATATATCTTAGCTAAAGATAGCTTACTATCCACACACATTAAAGGTAGACAAATTTTAGGTTTTTTAAATATAATATAGTGAAATGGCACTAAAGTTCTACTACAGATCTGCTTAATTTGATGCTTCATGGGTATATTAAGCAGACCCCATGTCATACATTTGTAAAAATGCTGTCAAGGATCTGGTTATGCCCAATATAGTTCAAGCACAACCGGCAGAACATTTTTATGACAGCACTGCTTCAATCACATCAGCACAAACACACTAGAGGTTACTGGGAAATCAAGAAGCAAGACTATTGAATGCCCACAGAAAAACCATGAGACTTAAACAACTAATTCCTCAGTTCTCCTTAAGGAGTCAGTGAACTATATCCAATATAACTAACATCTGGAGTCTTTACAGATCTAGTCAATAAACAGAGATTCTTCTGCCTCTTTCAGGGGAAAAGAGATTTAAACCGAAAAAAGAAAACTGAGAGCAATATAACCTACATAGATAATAGTCCCTGAGGATGACACTTTTTCCACTCACCTTTGTTCTAAGATACAGCGCATAAACTGAACAGCAATAACCCTTGAAGCTCTGCGATGCCTGATATCACACTACCTCCAAATGGGCCTGATCTATTCAGCGATATCAAATTTATGGTGCATAAAACCTCCATTCCCGTACCTATCACAGGCAATCCGCCACACAGAGAGGAAGAGAGAATGCATTTAGGGAAAACTTGTGCGTGTGTGTGCGTGCGTGTGTGCGTGCGCGGTTATCTAATGTCCCCTTAAGAGATATGAAAAGTATTTTTCATGTGGGCAGCAGAATAATCAGAGTATACACTTTGTACAGGACTAATATATATATATGATGGGAAGTTCAAATAAAAATATAGAAATCTATATATTTGGGAAGGAAAGAAAAGTCTTCAAATTTGAAAATTAGCGACCAATAGTTATTTTTGTACAACGTGTTTTTGGTGTGTATAAAGTATTATAAACAGTATACAGCATTATTTATATAGAATTTGAACATCCATATGTCCATTTTTAGTACTCTAGGTTTTCCATTCATCTCTAGATCTCTGGGTCATTGTAAAAATTGGGTGTGCATATCATGTCCATGTGAAGTATTTTTAATACATACAATAGTTATCAATATAAATCCACTGTACTTATATATCAGTACAAAATTTTACTTTTGTCTGATTTCGTTAATCACTCATTCTACTCTGTATATAAGAAAATAAATAACCTTGATATGTTGAAGCATTTAAATAACCTTCATATATATTTTACACTTTTCATGAGTTAGATTAGAAAACAATACATTTTAGGTTTTTTTAAGCAGTTTTTATTTTAATATTTGGCATATTGAGTTTTTTTTTGTGAAACACCTATCAACTCTGTTACCCACAAGGTAAACCTCTCTCAAAAAGGAATCAAACATAACTTTTATATTGTGATGTCATAGCAGTTTTTAAATTACAGACTAGAAGTTTTACCATTTTCCTTTCTAAAATATTGGTTAAAATAGCAAATGTGTCAAGAGGGGATTAATATACAAATTCTATTGCTGCCAGGTAAAAATTATTGGCATATTTCAGGTAAAATTAAAATTAAAATGTGTATTTTAACATACCTTGTGTTCTGCAGTTCTTGGCTTTCCAAAATGTTTTAAAAATGTCAACAATGTTCATTTACATACTGTAAATGTACAAACATCCCAAAACAGGTAACCCTGAGATTGTTTAACAGAGTTTGTATTTGAGGATAAAGGTTTATGTAAGGTTGTATTTTTTTCATTATTACTTTACTGACCCCAAATCTACTTAAGCCTCTCTTCTTAACTCTCTATATAACTATACAAACATTTTGATTTATATTCGAGAGAGTAAGAGAAATGGAAAATTATGTAAAAAACTTTTTTAAACTAGCCTACGGTGGTTTACCAATAGCCGCTTTCTCATTTACTGTATTTGACTCATAGGTGATATTTCATATTTGTTGAGTTCGAGTATAATTAAAGTCCTTCATGCAAAGACTGTAAATGACTTTGTTATGGATAAAAAGCCCCATTTGAATTTCAGTGGAGAAGGTCTCTCCATTATTTACTGATAAACAACAGCCCGGCTTTGCTATTGTTAGCATGAAATACATTTACTTCAATGCAGTCTAATTTGGCAGCCCTGGTGTACACATATACACAACTTTCAGAGATGCTCACAAATCTGCTTTCAATTAACCACACACTTCTACTGTTCATGGATGTCTTTCTCTCCCACTCTCCGGCTCTTTGAGGAGTTAGTGGGGTTTTGACAGAGGCCTCCCAAATCCCTCACACAGCCGAAAGGAAGATTGCAAGACTTGAGAGTTTTCAGCACTGAAAGTCTGTCACTCATTCCTCCCGACCTATTCTCTCCATCAAACTCTTCTATTCTCACCCACTCTTTTTAACTGCAGTCTCGTATCTCTCTTCTCTTTTCTCAATAAATCTGTCATTCTCTTTTCTCACTGTCATCTTCCTCACTTCTTCCTCGCACTCTTTCACTCGGAATCAATGAGGAGTTATTGGGTTTTTGACAAGGGCCTACACAATACCTCGCACAAGAACCCTCCTCTTTTATTACTTTAGGTTTTCTCTTTTCTGCACCTCTACTCTCACCCACTCATATACTTTTAGTATTGCTGCATTTATTTTTCTCAATTTTTTTATATTGTTCTCCTCCTTAGTCAATAAATCTTTCATTTGCTTTTCCAACAATAGTCTTTCTCTGTCTTACTGTTATTCTGCTTTTTAAAGTTCCCTGCTTGGCTTTCTTTCGGCAAAATGATGTCTGTCCTTTTTATACACGTCCCTGTTTTTCACACTTTGACACTATATTTAGCCGGTGTTGTGTCTTGAAATAGAGAGAGAGGGAGAGAGATAGGTTAAGCCTGCAGCTAAAACTTTTATACTCTATAGTTTTTAAATGATCTTTCACTGGCCTTGAAAGTTACTGATCCATTACAAATTCACTTTGATATATTTAAATGGACAGACCCAAAAAGGAAAATTCTGTCATGAATTACTCACCCTCAAGTTGTTCTTAACCTTTATGAATGTCTTTGATCTGTTGAACACGTTAAAAGTTATTAAAAAGAATGTTAGCAACTGAGAGGCACCTAAAGTTTTGTAAATATTTTGTAAAGGGTTCTCTGTTTTGTTGAGATATGTCAAGGAAGGTCGGACAGCAAAGTTCCGGGGACTTTTGACCACCATTGTCCTACAAACAATGAGCATTGGTAAACAATGAGCATCAAGAACTGTTGAAAACATCCCTGTGGCCAACAAAGAAAATTCATACAGATTTGGAACAACTAGACAGTAATTCATAACAGAATATTATTTTTTTGGTAACCTATCCCTTTAGGTGTGTATTTATTAATTTCTGTTTATTTATATTACAAAAATGTCTGTTTAGCTTAAAAACTATATTTATCTTATCAAATACACCAATATACCTAAAACAGTTGAATCCCAGAAAAAACAAAACATGTTGTGACATTTTTAGTGTGTGCCTGCATGAGTCACACATCACATAGCATATGTCCATCCTCAGCCCTTCCCAAGGGACAAAGACCACAGTTTAAAGACCAGCAGAGACCAACAAAATGTAAGTCACAGATAAAAGGTCTCTTTCATTATTTATCCTCTCTTGCTGTACTTTTTTGCATAGGCCTGTGTTATTACTTACAGGCTATAGAGAAAACTCTTGACAGGGCTATTAGTAGTTTCATCCTGAACTGTATGCAAACATTAAACATGTCAGTTATGAAGCCTATGAACCTCCATCTTATTAAAACCAAAGCCACTAAGTGCGTCCCATAAATATAGTGTGAGAAGCGTACAGTATGCGTGTGCTCTCTTTCAGAAGTTTACTTGGCTATAACTCACCGTGGTTTGCATCTATAAACTGTTGGAGAGATATTTGGGCAGAATTGAGTTGGCGGGAAGCTCTCATCATTCTATACCTAGTGCTGCCGCTGCTCCGGTAATGTATTTGTATTGATGCCTTGAGGAAGATTAGCCTTGTTTTTCTCACGTCGAGTTATTATGCATTCATGGATGTATTTTTGCTTACAGCAGCTCGAAAAAGCACAATAGCATCTCTCTCTCTTCGATAGCTTGCTAACAGGTCCACCCACTCTGTTCTTACATTTTGTTGTGTTTGCCGTCGCCGTTCCCTGAATTGCTGCTTTTAGCGGCGGTAAAACTCTGCCAAGAGTCTTAAGCACCCGATGTTGCACATTTTCCTTTCATCTATGTTTAGTTTAGGCTCTGCGGCGTTCTGTTCTCACAACTGTCTCACTTTAGAGATTCTCATGATATGATTAAAGAGATTTGTTTTTGCAAAACGCCATCACAAATATCTTCTTTAAAGTTAAGAAACCCTGTTTGGGATGCAGTCGTTCTTGTTTCGCTACTTAAATCTACAATCGGCAAATCCGAAGTACCGTCACACCTCTAACTGGCAGGGTTTCATTCGATGCCTCTCTCGTAAAGACGAAAAAAGAAAATCCGGTAAGAGGGAATAAATAGGGAAGAGCTGACAGTGCAGATGGCTGTGGGAGTTACTAATGATCTGAGTGTGCACATGTTGTCTGAAGCACCCTCAGCTCATTAGAACCGTAAGGTGGTCCGTGCATTTATTTTGATTCACGCTCACCGAAAACATCTCCATGTCATCTTGGTACCATCTTAATGCCATATGCAGGCTCAGAACTGCGATTTCAGCTGCGCACCTCTGCGGCTCTTAACGTTGCGTTAATGAGAGAATCACTTACCTCACTAAAAAACCATTAGCAACGGCTAATGAGAACTGCATCATTATCACGTCTAACCAATTTTAACAATATTTTGCTTGTCAGCACTTTCGAATGCGAACTAAACTTTACAAGACTTTTATTCTTTACCTCACCTTGTCGGCATCCTGCCGTGACTTTACAGTGTACTTATCTTGCTCTCTCTTTCTCTCTCCACAGGGGTGCGGCGAAATCCTGAGGCAGATAAGTCCAACCACAGTGTTCACTACACTTTGCTGATTGCGTGTGTACTAGTGGCGTT
The DNA here is from genome assembly GCA_033220385.1 of Triplophysa yarkandensis. Classification (NCBI taxonomy): domain Eukaryota; kingdom Metazoa; phylum Chordata; class Actinopteri; order Cypriniformes; family Nemacheilidae; genus Triplophysa; species Triplophysa yarkandensis. The sequence continues at coordinate 10,776,233 of CM065668.1, forward strand.
TGTCCTTGGCGCTTTCCTCTCCGGATTCCTCGTTTCCTGTTATTGCAACCATAACGTTAATAAAAACAAGAGGCTGTCGAAAGACCCAGAGGCTCCGATCCCCCACGCTCTGTCCCTACGCAGCCTGGCAAAGCTAAACGGCCTACTCGAGGGTCAAAATAAAGATGAGAAGCTAGAAGTGCCTTCGCCCAAACTCTACAACGCATTCTTCTCCAACGGGAAAGAGCAGGCACACCGTAGGAACGCCCACCATGCTGCCATGACGGAGCTGATTCATCCTCATCACCACCATTCCGCTGAGCTCTCCGGCCTCCCAACACCCGATTCCACTCCGGAGCTCCCCATTAAGAGCATGAAGGCCTTCAAGAACCAATGGGAGAAGAATCAAAACTGCAATAATGCTAAAGAACCCAAGTTACATAACATGGGTGCAGCTCGGCCAAGCTCTGGCATCCAGCATCAGATGTTTCCCTACTCCCAAGGTCTGACCAATGGACAGGTAGTTGGTGGCTCAGCGCACCTTGAGGAACGCAAGGTGCACAATGCAGAGCGTGTGGTGAATCAGCCGTATCACTGTTACCCGCACAAGATCGTGGACGTCACCTCCCTGGACGAACTTCTCAAACACATCCACGAGATCAACGTAGCTACCAATAAAAGTCCCACTGTCCTTACCTCCTCCATGTCGGCCCACGGTGGTCAAATGGCGTTTGCCAACCGAGTCCAGCCGCAAATCCCGGAAACGGAGTCGGCCCCGTATTACAGCTCCTCCACCCTTCCACGGGACAGCCTCACTCGTCGCATGGACGTCCCACCTGAGATCCCTCCTCATCACCAGTCCACGTTGGAGAGAGTGTCCCGTCATGCATCCCAACGCCACTCGCTTATTACCACCCCCAAGATGCCAAGCGGGGGCGTGGTGCCACGGCAACACAGCTTCAACCAGCGCAGCCCCCATCAGCCCCTCCTGCTGTCCAGAATGAACTCCAGCGGCAGCAGTACGGGTTGCGACGTACGGCACCCCCTCATTCCTAACGGATATCTAACACGTCAGCACAGCTACAGCGAGCAGCCGGATGTTCACCGTGGAGCGATCGTCCGCCGGACAGCCTCGCTCAAGCCTGATGCCCCGCCCAAACCGCTGTTCATCCCTGCCAGTTCACCTGTAAACCAGGCGGGGAAGTTCAACTACTGAACAATGTGAAAGAAAAGCCTGTGGTTTTTCGTGGAAGGTTCTCTCGAGGTCTCAGAGCTAAACGTGGTCAGCAAGGATAAACGAGAAACTGCCTTTATCGGATACAGATCCTCTAAAGATTGACTGCCAGTGTTGTCCACTTCACTAAGAACAATGACATGTTTTTTCTGTTTAATGAATATATTTGTACCATATTGGTATTGCTCAGCTCTTGGCCAATAGCAGGGGGGAGTAAAGAGAGTCCATGCCCACCTAGATTTAGCCTGCCACAGTAATGAGTGTGTGGCTTTACAGTGTTTTTTGGATCGTCTATACAGGCGTAACTGATCCTGGACCTGAACTTTAATCCAAATGAGTGTACACGCCTTCTTTGATACTTGTTGCTTTGGCTTAACTATTCTGTTTATGTAGTGTTGATGAACTGTGCTGATCCCAATTAGAAACGTGTATATATGCATGTGTGTGTATATATATTAATATATATATATATACATATATGTGTGTGTGTGCGTGTGTATGTGCGTGTGTAAGGGTGTTCATATCTGCACAGATCATGTTGACACACGCATACCTTGTGTATGTACCTAGAATATTGAGATGGTTCAGCCCCTTAAAAATTTTCTTTGCCTTATTTTTTAAAACAGGAGGAAATACCCACATAACCAATTAAGAGTTCTCTGTCAAATCCATAAGCAATAAGCTCCACCCCATTATGTCCACTTCAGTGTAGTGCAACTAAGAATTATCATATAGTTAAAAAAGTAAAATTTTATGTGTGGCTACAGAAACGGATTCATCGCAATGCTTAGTCCCAAGAGGTGAATGGGTCTTACTGTCATGGAGATATATATATACCTAAAAGGAATGTATTATGTAGAATTGATTCGAGGTGCTCAAGCATTTACCCTTATGTGATCATCAAATTAAAAATAAAGTTTGTTTTTGCTGTCCTTCAAAAGATATGTATAACCAGGTGTGACACAATCTTTTTTTATCTTGACCCGGCGGGCAAGTTTGTTTGGTGTGCTGGGAAGCTCTGCCCAATACCGAGCACCAAACCACAACAACAACAATTAAAGCAAAGTTGTCATGTCTGCCAAAGACAAGCTAAAAAAAGCAGAATAAATTGATTTCCAATTATCGCCCTAAGTTAATCTTATATGTTAAAACAAACGTATATTAACACTACAACTGTTTTGTGTACATAGCTATAAAAAACTAGCCAAATTTTATTGTTTGTGTAAATTTGTGCCTTATTTAATATGATGTGTTGGGGATGTCGGCAGATGGGGCGAGGGGTCATACTGAAAGAACATGGCAGGAGCCGTCATTATATATATTTTTTGTAATATTAGTATTTTTTTTAGTTGTCTATACATGTCATAACTGTTGTAGATATATATTTCCAGATTCTTTTGATATCCTCAGGCTGTGTGAGGCTTTTGCATTTGGATCAGCCTCTCTCTCTCTCTCTCTCTCTCTCTCTCTCTCTCTCTCTCTCTCTCTCTCTCTCCCCCCCCCCTGTCTCTTCTTTAAACTTGATGTCAACAATTAACTCCTGCCGTGACAGAACTTGTTTTTTCCTAAATTGTATAATGCAAGATATGTGAACTTCTCTACTTCTGCATATCTACACATCCTATAGCGAGGGAAAGACTTCTCTGGCTTGGCATTCAGTTTGGAGAGACGCATGTGTGGTTGTCTATGTGTGCGCTTGTGTGTGTGCGTGTGATCCATGAGATCTATGAGGAGTTGGTACAACCTCCTTTTCTTTTCTCCCTCAATACGTCAGTAACTCTTCTTCTCTGAACTCTTCATCTTCTTCCTCAGTCTGTCTAAGACTATGATGTGTCAGCTTTTGCATAAATTCTTGGTGCTGGTCTGAAGTACAGTTTTATCATGTACACTTGAATGAACCTTTCAAATTGGCTGCCTGCAACAGTGTGCTCTGTCGCCCCGTACCAAACCAAATGCAGCGTTGCATTTTAAAGAACTGATACTTCATCATATGCATCACAGATGGGAAACAGACTGAGGGTCAAGCGTCCGCTCCTCCCTCTGCTGCAAACTGGAGTGAAAGACTGGTGGCAAGAGAAATGAGAAGAACTGCGTGTGTCTGTTTTACCTGCTTTAACCATTGAGGTTTCTGTAATTGCACAGTGTAAATACAGTCCTGAAGTTTCCCAGGATTCAGTGCTCCGTTATGATTACTATTGGGCAAAGGCCCATGGATTCTCCACCCCTGCTTTTATGGAATACTGTTGTATTTTCCTTATACCAGAAATAAATGAGAGATCATAACATGCATTATATTTTGTTGATCGTGTATTTTTTTATGCTTTCATGAGTCACAGTGCGCTGCATTTTTAATAAAAATCATAATAATATTATTCGTTTTATTATTATGCTTTTTAATGCCAGTCACACTGCACTGCATTTTTCTTTAAATCCCTTATGTAAAAGCAAAATATTTGGGTGTAGTCAAGGTCTGCTGTCCCAAATCCTTAGTAGAGTACAGCTCACTTTCTTGTTGTTGTTGGCCAGCCACAGCTGCATTACAAGGTTGTGTGAGATGATGTTGACCATACCAGGCAAGGGCCAAAAAATGACTCAATAGTCATTTAACTGGCCTGGGCCTTTGGTTTTCTTGTGAATGTGTATTGAGTGTGATATCTATGGCTCTCCAGCCAGATGTTGAGCACATAAGGATGGATTATGGCTTGGCTCAATTGGGACCAGTGCCCCGAGGCTTTTAAACTGCCAGAGGCCTTAAGCTCAAACACCTTTAATTACCTCACATCTGAGAACATGGAATTGCAAGTAAAATTGACAATGGTAGACAAACAGGGCTTGAATCTATTCACAGGGGCACAGTGTAAAATAAAGTAAGAAATGTGATTTGTCTTAGACACCCTCCAGCATGAATAATGTCTTATTGCAGTTTTAAATGCTAGTCCTGAGTATTATACAAGCTGAAATGTGTTAAATATTATATTGAATTTTCCAACTGTAAGTTTTTTTTGCCAATTTTGCCTTTTTAGTATTCCTTGAACATTTTACATTTTTGTTTAATCACCATTTCCAGTTGTATTGTGCTCAAACATCAAACATTAGCAATGAAAAGTCATCTTAAAGCGATGTAAAAGACAGCATGAAAAGGCGTATAAAGAATCCAGGTTATTGCATTAAAAAACAATATTTAACATCTTTAACAGAAATATTACTGTTGTATTATTCAAAGATAAATATGAACTTTGTCTTGTTTGTCGATTTTGTGTTCTTAAGAATACAGAGCTTATTTTAGGAAATTTTTACCTGTTATACCATGCTAAACAACACAATATTTTTGTTTAATTCTAGTTGGTCTAAATATTGTTTGAACAAAATTTAAGATTTATCTAAACACATCTGTATTTACAAAAACAATGTTTTACCTGGACAATTTAATGTTGCAACTATTTTAATATACTACGATACTGTAGAGCTACATCAATTAGAATGTGTATCCGTCACTTATCCCAATGACCATAAAATTAAAAATGTAAATGGTTAAAATCTCATACACTCTAAAAGTAGTTTTTTCAGTTAAGCACAATACACTTCGTCTCTTACATTTATTTCACACAAAATATGTTCAAAATTAATTTAAGTAGAATAACACCAACAATGTCTTGATGTTAACCCATCTTTTTCAATAGTATGCTGCTTAGCTTTTTTTAGGATAATTTATAATATAAAGTTAAAATAAGAGTAAGCAGTTTCTTCTTCTCCCTGTGTTTTACTGTCATATGTGCATGTTTTCACACCTAACAATTCTTCACAGAAATAAGATGAGTTTCACATCATGCTATTTGCGAGTCGCTGCACACACCTTTAAATTCAAATTGAACTTTTTCTCATTTCAGCTGTGCTTTCTCAGCACTATCTTCCCTGAATAGATATGAGCTCCTCCACTCAGAGAGAAAATAAAGAACTATGATCTTGAACCATGAGACGGGGACCATGATTAAACGCTCCCTGATAGTTCGCTGGTTCTTTCTCCCCCTACTCTTGTTCAAAGGCAGCTGAGATTAAATTCTCGAACTTGGGCTGCCCTCATCCGCACAGAGGTCCAGATCTAAAGGCATTCTGCAGATGACTTGCTGTTCTATTGCCGAAAACAAACAAATCAAATGATTTCACACAAAACCAACCAGAACGCAGATTGAAAAATGTGCCTTTATGGATGCTCATACACTCAATAGAATGTTACTGTGTGTTCACATGAGATAATTCACACAAAAAATGAGTACATTTTATATACATTTTAAATGTTGTGTAAATGTAAGTAAGAATTCAGTAAACCTGATGAACTCAAATATTTCTATTAGAATTCACCAAAGATATTGCTGTATGTTAAGAATAAGTATTTGTTAAATAAATACTAAATATTCATTACGTTAAATATTTGAATATTTTAGAGGAAATAACTGTAACATTTTTACTCAATTGTTTAAATTTTTCCACCTAAAAAAAATCTATTTCATGTTTTTAAAAATATTTTAAGTTAACATAACTTTAATTTTGTGATATTAACTTAGACACATTAAATATTTTTACCGTGTAAATATAAGGTATCTGCGTTTTCAGTACATCTGTGTCTGCCCATCTTTCAGTACATCTGTCACATTTCAGCACAGATAAGTGGCGATCGGTTCGGTGGACAGACTAACAGTGGGCTATCTCACGCACTCTCCCTATTACCCACAGTTTTCAGTTCAGTAGTCATCGGTTGTCATCACGAGAGGAACTACCTGATATCACCTCCAAAAGAATCCTCCGATTCATGCCACAATACACTTTTATTTCTGTCTGTCCTTTATCCTCCCTTTATTTTTGTTACTACTCGCTCTCTTTTTCTCTATCTGGTTGTCAGAGCTTTGGAATTGAGAGAGTTATTAGAAAAGTGCATTTTGGGGAAATGATGAATGCCCTCCATCTCAGAGCTGTCAGGTTACGTGTTAAACCCCACTGCTTCTGTTACAGCCCTATCTTCAAAATATCTGCTTGGTTTTGTTGTTATGGAGTGCATAGTTGTCTCTACCAAGAATGGTTTGCTCTATGTGGTACATAGTGCCTATAGTGTGTATGTATTGTGCTTGTTTACCAGTGCGTGGTTGGTACTTGTCTGTTGTACAATAACACAGCTGAAAGGATGTATACAGAACCGAGCATGAGAATAGACTCTGCTGACAGCATCATATACAACTATGCTGACTGTGTATGTTTTTGTGTCTAAGCACACGTGGGATCATTATATGATGTGAGGCCATATCTGGCTGTTTTATTTGCCAATGTAAATAGTGTATTTTATTTTTGTTTACTAACTAAATTAATGGTGTTTGTCTTATTACATTTGTTTCAAAGTTAAATTCAAAATCTATCTTACTCTAAAGTAAATACCAACTGCATAGTTACTGCTGCAAATGTCTTTCTTGCTGCAGTAAACACATTTCCAGCTTTGTTTTCCAAATGGTTTGTTTGCACTATTCTATGAGATTATCTGAGAGTTTGGGAAGATGTTAACCTTTGGCAAAAATTTTGATATTTGCTATTTTTTATATAATATTATCTCTCACACTCTTTATTCCTTCATTCGCCTGCTTTTTAATCCACCGATGATTTCAGTACCAACTGTCATTTGCTGTCTATATTTTTTGTGTTGTTTATTACACTGGATGTAAATTCATTGCATCATTTATAATCATACCTGTAGTTCAAGTGATATCTACAGTATAACAATTACTTGACCATTTGTTTCTGAAAATTAAATTATTAAATGTGATGGGTTAATGAAAATATGTTATTATATTTCTCACTGCATGGAAGTGTTTATCATCTGATGTCAGACTTAAATTGATGGCGAAAATAAATTCTATCAAAAGCAGACTTTTTAAAAATCTTACTAGTACTAAAGATATTTGGAAGAATGCGGATCACTTAACACCAGCATAACGTATTCACTTGCACTGGTTTTGTGTCCATACAAAAGTGAATAGGTACCGCCACTGTTCCATTACCAACATTTTCAAAATGTCTTTATTTGGACGGAAAAAGAGGCAGTAGATTATAACAGAATGTAAATTTTTGTGTGAGCTATCACATTAAGATGTTTTAACTTATTCCTTCTTTTTTATGTCTCAGCCCCGCAAACCACACAGTGTTTGATCCATACCCCTAAACTGAAGAGATGCACATGTGCTTACTGAGAGACAGACAGCCAGTGGACTATGTCCTGGTGTCATGATTCCCAAGTGTAAAGGTCTTTTCAGGCACAAAATGAAAAACATGGCTAGTGTTTCCCTCATTTATATTTTAACAGTTTTTGTCTGAAAAATCATTGATTCATTTGATAGATTCTTTTGATTCAGTACCGGTGAGATGAAGCACATACAGTATGCATGAGCTTAAATGGCAACGCTGGTGTATTGCAGGTAGTACTCTGTTGGCTGCGGCAGCGTTTAAAAGATGGAACGCCATAGAATATTCTCTTCCCGTTGTCATGGTAACAGTGTCCCACTATGTACCCTGTCCTAAGACACAGTGACCAAACAGCTGAGAAAAGCCTTTTTTGAAATGAAAAAAAATTCTTCCGTGCCATGTGTACACACTCAGGGATTTTGAGTTTTTCTCTGATAGGCAGATGGATCTTTACTGGTGCTGAGAGGTTTCAGAAGGGACATTGAAAATTGAATTAATAGATCTTGCACAAGATGATTCACCCAAGCAGGACAGGTTCCTAAATCAACATCTTTTACTCTTCCTGGAACAACATTATGATTAATCAATCAAAAACCAAACCTTTTTATATAACTGAATAGGAAAACAGATGGGCTGTCGAAGCCCTTAATAAATAGTATTAAAACTAACCCTTAAATCAGGTTAATGAAAGGATGTTTAGTTACGTACTTTAGTACTTTGGTCAAAAGTTGGTCAGAAAACATTGAAATATTATTAATTTAATGAAACAATCATGGATAAAAACTCTCACATCTGACTTTATTATCGTCCTTCCCTTTTCCAATTTTTTTCACATTCAGTAGTCACTCACTTGTCATTTCAAAACTATATGACTTTCTTTCTTCTGCAAAACACAAAAGAAGATGGCACCCATTCACTGCTATTGTATGAACACAAAACCAATGTAAGTGAATGGGTGCCAGTTACCAACATTCAAAATATTTTCAAAAAATTCTTCAATGTGTTCTGGATAGAAAATCAAACAAGAAATGGCAAGAAAGTGAGTACACGATTCAATTTGGAGTGAACTGCCACTCTAAAAGGTGACTATTTCGTATGAATTTGTATGAAGAAGGGTATGGTTGTCAAACACACAATTATCTTGAGCAAAAATATTTATGATAACATTTTGACCCAATAACTTTTCACATATTATTTGAAAATAAAACCAGAAATGCTGTCAATTAAATACATCCTTAAACCTTTAGAGATCATTGTGATCCTACGGCACATTTTTAGACAGGTGCTAAATTACTAATATAAAATGTTTTGGATAATATTTATATATATATATATATATATATATATATATATATATATATATATATATAGCAGTAGTACAGTAACTCTTGTATCAGTGAATATTTATGTTCTATGTATGGCATGTCCAGTATGTCAGACAGTCATGACACATCCCCATTACAGTAAGGGCTGGATTCATCCAGTTTCCTCTGGTTTACAAGGAGCTGTTCCTCAGCACTCCTGACACACTTCTGCATCGATACAGTTACACCTGTGTCTGTCCGTTACGTCTACACTAGTAAACTCTTCGTGACCATCTCACTAAACTGGCAGCCCTCTCTGTCTGCCTACCCCACCCTCCTTGTTATATACTCCCAACATGTGCCCCATAGATGCTTTACCCCAAATTACCCAGCAAAGCACAGCCCACACACACACATTCTTCCTAATTAACCCACAAATCATGACCCCCATACCAGCCAACATACACATACACATAAACACACAGGCCATCTAAACAACTGCAGTACTCGCGTACATTACCAGCTGTCACAAGACATCTGCTCTGTCACCTGACGCTGGGGATTTTGAGTAATACGGATGCCAAAACCACTATTAAATGATTGCCTGTCATGGTCCAGGCTGGTTTATTCCTGTTACTGGTGGCTTTGAAAAACCAGATTTCCATGCTGGAGAGCATTAACAACAACAAAACATGCTGCTGACCAGTCGTGCTATTTTTAATCTGACCTATTTGACTTACTTATTGATTTTAAAGACGTAATGTTTCACTTGATGTTTACACTTTGGACACTTACTCATTTATTTAATAGAAAATTTGAAAAATGTTCTGGTTGTCAATGGGGTCTGATAACTATGTGGTAATACGAATTCTTCCAAATACCTTCGTCTGTGTTCACCAGAACAAAGAAATGTTTACGATTTAAAAAATAAGTAACTTAAATCTTAAAAACGTTTAAATTTCCACTGTGATTGCTTGGGACAAAAATTGGAGAAAAAAACTGAACAGGTATCAGTCTGGAGTGCACATTTGCTGTGAGTAATGGCTTCTGTGTCAAGTTGTTGGGGCCCTATCTCATACCCGAGGTCCGGCTTTAACTCCTGATATCTGTAAACACTGTTTTTACCGTCCTCATTCCCCTTAAGCTCAGGTTTGGAGGGATTGGGATCACGTAAATGAAAGAGTGATCTGATGAAACCAGAGCAGAGAGATTGAGTGCTCCTATCCCAGGTTTTTAGGGCTGTCTGCACTGCGGTGGTCCCTGTAGAGGCAGTCTTGAAAAACACCAGGTGCCAGGGTTTTGCAGATGAACTAATCTTGAACCTACATTAGAATTTCCGAGGTTTTCTAATTTTGCAGCCAATTAACTACAAAGTTTCGTGGGCTAAAAATGGAACACTTTGGTTTGTTTAGTATTGAATATGAGTCGTGACTGTCTGAGAAAGATGAGCTTTAGGAAGAGGTGCATCTGGAGAACAGTTCCCTTCCTGCTGTGCATGTGTAATGATGGAAGAAAGCCAAAGAACATAACACAGGGAAGACGTAAAGCAGAGAAGATACTGCTCTGAGACTCCCTTTCCGTAGCTGCGGACGATGCACATTAGATTGCCAGTGAAGGAGGAAAAGGGTCCAGACAGAGTTAGATAATTATGAAGTAGGGAGCAGTAGTTGACACTTCTTTAAGACATTGTTCATGCATCTGAAGCACAACCTTACCCAACACAAAGAGATCTGTGAAATGGCAAGATATGGTCACTGTGAGTTTGCAAAGTAAGAAACAGTTCTAACCTTTTAAGTGACCTAACCTAAATATTCTAATGACAGACTTAGTAAAACTACAGTAGTAATATTCTTTTAATTCTGTGCTCACGTCAAACGTGAAGCATCACATCTCTTATTCTATATTACTAGCAGGAATAGTTTCTTATATTCACACGAGTGGTGCAAGTCAATGAGATCTTCATATTAATTTCTTTCTGGAGTTGAATTTGTACTTGAGCTGAAGATATAATTGAGGCCCAATTCACTCACCAGATAAGTAGACTAAATGTATACTTTTTTCTAGCCCATAATTGGCATCAGAAAATGAAAATCAAAACAGTTTTAGTTTATAAACCCTTGATAGTCACGTTTGATTAATCGAAACATAACCATTACTAAAATATCAATCGATATTAACTGAAAATGTTATTAAAATGTTAATTTAATCTTTACAATTTAGAACCTTTAAAATACCAAACCATAAATCTATTGCTTTCGGCACTCTGAATAATGGGTTATCGATATCGGTGTGTAGAGATTTAGTATCTGTCCATCTCTACTAGAAATACTTATACTAATAGAACAAACTTTCATACAGTTAAGTATAAAAAGGGAAAGCAACACACATATTAAATCGTTTCAATTATTGTTGTCTTAATTTTCCTTACTTTTTGGCTCACGCGCCCACCTGGTTACGCTGACAAAGCACTTGAGATCTTTCTCAGTGGTTTATGCTGACATTCAATTAGTCCTGTAACCGGTGCACCTCCCCACAGTTAACCACTCGGAACCGCGATCTACCTCGCATTCCCTTTTTTCAATTAATACATTCGTCTCCAAACACAGGGCTGAAATTTGGCCCGCAGGTCAACACAGTCGGATGATTTTCCTGTTCTCTGTGGCTGCAGCCTTTTCTGTCTTCTTTCATAAGAATTTGCTCGGATGAAATGCACAACGTTTACTTCAAAGGCTGTCACAAACTTTTGTTTGAAACCATCTCCACAAACACAAGAGCTTTGATGGCGAGAAAGAACTGATTGCAATAAACGCGAGCCTCGTGCATCAATGACATTAAGGCTTGAAACATTTGGATGAGATGCAGTTTTGTAGTCTTTTATCACCCTCTCATGCTTGCTGTGAAGAAATTCATCAAAGGTCACTGCAAGCCTGTGTCAAAACATGCATCCACACATGGTGCTTTGGCTGTGGTTGTGGCCTTATACACAGGCAAAGAGAACAGAAGAATAATTTCTAAGCAACCACAAAAAAGTAATATAAGCCTTCAGTTTTCAAATATTATGTAAAAAGATAAATGAAGATGCAACACATTAGTGTGGTGAATGTTCTCTTTTTTACAGGTTTCATTTTCGCATTCCGCTTTGAACATCTCTTGCCTCATTAATTCAAGAACCCGTCTCAACTGAATAATAACGATCGATAAGATCATTAATCTTTAAAATATATGATCACATATCTGTGGGCGCCCAGGGTTTCTTCCATTTGCATCCATATTAGTAGCAATGCGAATGAATCAGTCAAATGTTTCATTACTGTAATATTTCTGCCGGAGACTGCAGCGGAACTTCACAGTGTTCGTTTTGTAATGAAAACCAAAAGAGCTTGCGAAAGACGTTTAGCAAAAAATTGGAAGTTAAGTGGTTTTGTTAATATTTTTCACTAGACGGTGATTTATGATTGTTAACATTGTTGTAGTTGTGTTGTTTGTAGCTAAGGCACACTACCGGTCAAAACTTTCTCACTTATGCATACATATTTTGACCATATTTCAGAATAATAATACATAGAAATACAAGAAATAAAATTGGAATTATGGAGATTATGTTATAACTAAATGTGTTTAACTAGATATATTTTCTTGTCGTTCTATTAAGCAGCTTCTTAAGGTCTCACCCTGAGATGTTTTTCTAAAAAACGGTCTCCGTCTCTTCTGCACTTTAATTGGCTGTTCTTTCTTCAATATTCAGCCAAAGTCGACTATTAAATTTATTTTTTAATAAAGCCAATGTAAGTTTTCGCATGAAAAAATATGCTTGTTTGCTAAATTATATTGTTAGCCATAACACCAATTTAAGAAATTTAGGCCTACACCTTCAGATCAAATATTTGAAAGTAATGAGATACAAGTCTCCCAAAACTTTTGACCGGTAGTGTAAGTAGATGTGTTTCTTCTTGTGGTTGAACAAAAACTGTTTGATTCATTTTTGTTTCTTTTAGGGGACAACTCAAAGGTTTTCTTAAGTAAGTTGCATAAATAATTCAATAAATTGTGTGTTAATTTCATTCAACATCACAGTTTTTCGAAAAAATAGTTTAACATTAACATTAAATGCGTGATACATGAGGTGAAGTTTGTCATGCTTGAGTTTTCATCTTCTTTCCTCTATCTCTGGACAGTGAGTCCTGTAATAATACAGCAAAAGCTACAAAAGATACAGAGTGCCATCTACACTTCCATTAAAAACACTGGAGGTTAATGCAGCACTGAAGGGCGATACTCTGTTGCCACCCAGTGGTCAAAACAAAGATGTGGGACTTATTGTTACCAATTTATTGTGGAATCAATCTATTTCTATTATCTGTTTGTTTCACTGCTGTAAAAATATGACAATATTGTCTACTATCTTATTACTAAATATGGTGACATGTTAAAATGTATATAAACCACTTTCAGCCATACTTATATATTTTTATATGTTCTTTGTCTGTTAGTTACAATGACCTAAGAAGAAGATGGAAGTCTATTGGTGGAGAGCACACTGTGTGTTTGAGTACAGGTGGGTGCATTACAACAGATCACGGGTAGGTGGCGCTAATTGCATTAAAATCTAAAACATAAATATGGATTTAAGTGAGATCATCAGAAGAGGCCTCACATTTAAAAGAATGTTTGACAGAAAATAATATTAGTAGTATTTCAGCCCATTGTATTATACCATATACCTTTAAAATACAATGAATATTTTAATAACAATAAATTATTCCTTCACACATGTTATTATGTAGTATGTACAAAATTAATACGAATAAGTTAAAATAAGTAGTCAGTAAATATTTGTGTATATATGTTCTGGTTTATATGATGTCTGGGGACTTTTAGGGCATTAGAAACACACAGGTGTATACATTTATTAATATAAGTGAAAATAATCTTAAACCTGGGTGAATTTGTGTAAATTAAGGTTAACACACTCTGTCTCTTTTACTCATAAATTAATACATTTAAAAATGTGCTTATAAAATAGTATGCTACATAATTATTTCGATAAAAGATTTACTGAGAATTTCCTTTTAATGGAGAACACTTTTCATTATGAATATTCATAGTTAGTTTTCCAAATCGCACCCATCAATCAAACATTAAACCTGTCACTTATCCTCAATTACATTTGATGCATATTCACATGTTGTCTTCACCCGCATATTGTGAATTATAGATGCTGTATATTTTAATGTGTCGTCGACAGCCCTAAAAACGTACATACTAAATGTATATACTGTGCCGTCACAGACATATCAAATGGTAACATTGTCCCTAAAAGCTTGACAAATCCAATGAAGCTGACATTCATGAGAGGCTTTTGCTGACACGTTCCATCTTGCTGTGTTAGAGATCATATAGAATCATGTAAATCAAGCAAAGTTAAAACCAATGACTATATTTAGCTGGTGTTTTTATCACACATCAGTGGGTCTGTATTAAACCCTCCGCCTTCACAGATACACACGTTTACACTGTGCTTTGGCTGGATCACACTTGTCTCTCACCAGCCCAGCTTTACTGAACACTCTTGGAGGGATTGCTATGGCAACTGGTTGCTATGGGTGATGTGACACCACTACATGCTCATCTTGGTGAGGGAAAGAGGGAGTTGGACCACAGAGGAGAGGAATGGAAGCAGAGAGCAGCAGATTTTATTTTGATTGCCGAGCAAAACCGACGAGCTGGGTTGAAAAGTTGTTAAAACCATCTGTGTCTGGGTGGACGGCCGTGATGGAAGCTGTCTATCTCTCTGGTTATTTTGGGTCTCCATCAACCACCCACTGATGAATCCTCTTCACTAACAACAGGTGAGAAACTAATGCTTTCATCAGTCTTACAGCACTGTGTGTTCACAACGTCTCAGCTGGATCTGTCACACCTGTCAGAATGCAATCTGGGGATTTTAATAGGAAACAATCCTAATACACTGCCACGTGAAAATTGCTTAAATCAAAGGAAAAAATGATGACGTGCACCTTGTTTTTGGGAAACCAAAACCTCGGATGCCCAACGCCTGTGAAGCAGAACAATGTATTTGTGCGGTTTGCTGAGACAAATCCTCACATCAGTGCTTCACACAGAATCCTTGTTAGATTAAGGGATATTGAAGCAGATATCACAGGGAGTGCCAGGGCTGATCGTGAGTACAGGCATCAAAGAAGTGAACCATTAAAGGGTCACCGGCTGCCACAGAAACAGGAGAGGTTTTAAGAATAATTTGGATCACAGTCGTCGTTTTGGAATAAAAATGGATTTGATCAAATGTTGCTGCTGTATTTGCTCTTCAGGATCAGAGACATGTGCACTCAAGGCTAGTTCTTGTCCTCGGTGACAACATTTTAAATGTGAATCAGTAATATGTGCTGGAGGAATCCCATTGTGATGTAGTGTAATAGTAGTCTTACGTAACATGTTGGGTCGCAGTAAATGTGAGGCCTTTCTTCATTTACACTGTACATTTATAGATTTATTGTATAAATATGTGACCATGTCTCTGAAAAAAGCTCATGTCATGTTTTTTGTGATTTAGCATTGGTCTAAGATGACAAACAACCTTATTTTATCTTTTAAATGTATGAAAGATAAAATAAAATACAAAAAAAACTGTACAAATTTAATTCAATTTTTACTTTATTTTAATTCTATTCTATTCTATTCTATTCTATTATATTATATTATATTATATTATATTATATTATATTATATTATATTATATTATATTGTATAGTAATCTATTCTGTTCATTCTATTCTATTATATTCTATTCTATTATATTATATTATATTATATTATCTTATATTATATTGTATAGTAATCTATTCTGTTCATTCTATTATATTATATTCTATTCTATTATATTATATTATATTATATTATATTATATTATCTTATATATATTATACTACCAAAATAATGATATATAAGTTTAAAAGACTCATAACATTTGTCATTCCTCTGAATGTGCATTTATTTCTACATAGATTCTATGCATATCTTTTTCCCTTTCGTTTCATTTACAATATAATAAACTAAAACTCTCATGTTTAAAGATTTCCTTTTAAATATTCCCCATACAACAGTCCTGAGTAACATGTGTCTTTCCAGAATGGCTCTAAACAGGAACCTGTTGATTTCAATCTCGGTGAAAATTGCTGCGTGCCCCTGACCCAAGCCGGAACGCTGGAGAGAATGGCCGAGCATCTCCACAGCAGCACGCTGTCTGCATCTGGGGCCACCCAGCCCATCCCCTATCTCACGCTGGAACAGAAGGCTGCCTTCGTCTTCGTTCTCCTGCTCTTCATCTTTCTGGGGCTGCTGATCGTGCGCTGCTTCCGCATCCTGCTGGATCCCTACAGCAGCATGCCAAGTTCCACGTGGACAGACTATATGGAAAAAGACACGTTTGACTACCGCATCGCCTGAGGTTTAAGGCACACACAAGCACACACGCACCGCCACCTTCACCACCTCAAAGCTGACTGTACCCCTCAAGTGTTGTTGTGCAGTAATGGTGGTCTTGTGTACTTGGCGGCCTTTCAAAGCTGCACTTAAACATACATTGTGTTTGTATGTTGTTACAGGGTTTTTTAAAGGCAGGTTCTGCACTTCTGCAGATTTCACCACAAAACACTGATGTCACGTTCAGCGTAGCTGAATAGTCCTAGCGATGACTCATTTGTGTTTTAAACCAGTTAAATAGCTTTATTATTGTAATTATAAATGCCTATGGTTAATTCTTTTCTACGTCCGAACAACAGAAAATTAGAAATGACGAAAATATTAGGTTAATCCACTTTTGAATGAATCATTCCACACTTATCATACCAAGCACACCGCATTGGTTCCGGGATTACAAAATCCTATCGGATGGGGACTCTTGAGTTTTGCGCCTTATTAATACGCGTGTTTACAGAAAAGCGAGATAAACTGGCCTTGCTGTTATTCAGCTAAATGTCAATCAATGTCCTGACCTACCAGCCTCTTTGGGCACTCTGAATGTTATGGTTTGACAAGCTCTTTGTCTCTCTCCGCCTCTCTCTACAATGTTTCGAATGGGATCTGATCTTCTCCAGTATTTGAACTGTTCTTGAAAATGTTTGCTGTCCTGGCTTTCAGCACAGTTTGGTTTCCTTGTGATTTGCTTAAAACGTCCATGTTCAATAGAAACGAAGCTGAAACAAACAGGTGCAATATTTGTCTTGCGTGCCGAGAAGGAGGTCGATATCTTCGTTTAGGTGCAACTTAGTTCTTGCTTTTAAAGTCCTTCTGAGGCAGTGATGAAAAGTTGGGGGTTGATCTTTTCACAGGACACTGATCTGCTGTTTTCACAATGCACATTGTGTCTTAGCTGAGTGCCGTGTCCTGTACATTTGAGCCTTTAAATGCAAAGAGATGCTGTTGACTTTATTCAAAGAGAAATGTGCCATGTAGTTTACAAGTGGCTTTTTGCTTTTTAATGTGCTTTTATATTTGTTTCTGAATAAAAAGATATGTTTACATCTCACCCTGTAGAGTGTCCTATGAATCCTAGCAAAAACATGTCATCTAAAAGTATTTCTGTACATGCAAAAGAATACAATGAAAATGAACATTTTCGTTCTGTCTTTACCCTTTTGTCATTTCAAAACTGTATGGCTTGGTTTTTTCTGCAGAACTCAAAAGAATACAATATATGTTGAAAAATGTCAGTAACCAAACCATTTCCTTCTATTTAGTACACACAAAACCAATGCACAGGCATTGTTTGGTCACCTGCATTCTTCAAAATATCTTATATTGTGTGCAGGTTTAAACAGCAATAGGGTCGGAAAAGAATGACAGAATATTTCATCAACAGCTTTCCAAGCTAATAACAAATCATTTAAATTCGATTTAAAGGCCCGATCAGATGGCAGGGGACACTCATCCCTTAACTCTGTCTCTTCTTGGTCCAAAACTACCTCCTCCTGCTGAGAAACCCATCCAATCCTTTCACCCGCACAGCATGAAAGCAATTTTAACCCCTTTATTAGCAATATGTTAACAGCAGGCACATGCTCGTGAGGGGAGAGTGAAGCGAGAAAACATCTCAAAGTCATCTGTTTTCATCTTCTCACGTCAGCGTGTACAGATGTGCTTTCACTTCACCTCAGGACAGCGGAGATGGTTCCACTTTATAGTGGCATGTCCCACAGCGGTACTTTGGGCTGAGAACTGCATGCCGGGGACCTGAATGAATTAGGTGTGTTGTAGAGGGAAAGGTAATGAGACATGTAATGTAGGCAAGAGCAGAGCTACTTCATCAAACTACATGTTCTATTGAGGGTTGTGAGTTTCATAATGTTCCCATCGCGGTGCTGTCACAGAGCCGAACTGCAGAATCTTAATTTATATTTACATTTACATTTATTTTCTTGACACATGCCAAATTACAAGCAAAGTGTTTTGGGAGAAAGGGCCAGTTGTCACACTCTTCTCTTGTGACTAGGTGTCATTTTAGATTTTAATTTTAGAACAGCACATACATTCTTGGCCAGAATTCATTCCTTCATAAGTTCATCCTTGTTAAATTAGTAAAGAGCTTATATGAAATATGAACATTTTCCACGTACAATTATACATGCGTTTGTGTACAAATTATATATTTAAATTCTTATCATGTTAAGATAATATACTGTGCCTGTGTATTGTATTTTTGGATTTTGTTCATAAACACATAGACATAGTGTAAGGTATCCCCGCACACAGATATGTGTTTGAGAGCACAATTACCAAAGGTTTTGTTTAAAGTTACTTTCCTTTATTTGATCTATGAAAGTCATAAACAAAAATTCATAATTTGAAATTGAAGATTTTGCTATCAAGCTTTTATTTGGTTATTAAAATGACAAAACCTCCCTTATAATTAACTAAAGTATGTCTATTAATGTCTACACTACTGTTATATTAAATTATGAAACACACAAGGAACTAAGGAAACTATGGGAAAAAGAATGAGAAATGTTTCCTTGGCAAAATATTATTCAAAGTCAAATAAAATAAAAAAGAATGTAAATAAAATAAAAGAAAGTATTAAACAAGTATTTAGGCCATGTTTAGGCCCAATTTTATGTTTGTCAATAAACTAATTTTACACATTAATGCATTATTTTTAAAGTAAGAAAAACAATTTATCTCCAATTTAAGTGTCCCAAAACTTGCTCAGTGGCATTTTTGTAGCGTGACGTATCTCTAGTGACGCAACAGCAGTGCGACGTCCCCTTTAAGAGTGTGTCACTTTAAGAAACTTTACCTGGACACACCTGAACTTCCTCTACGGAGTTTCACTTTACAAAACGGAAGAAACAACATTTTACAAACTATAACATCGGACGCTGATATCGGGGTGAGCACGTGAAACAATATGAGAAACATTTTTATCCTCGACGTTGTGAATGTTTCGTTATCCGTGTGTTTACAAAGCGTCTTCCGGTTTTGAGGTGTCAAATAGTTTGGACTCCACCTGCTGGGTCTGTTTCTCTTTATGACGTTTCTGTGGTTATTATTTCAGATTAAATATTCCATGTTGTGTTGTGTTGTGTTGTGTTGTGTTGTGTTGTGTTGATCTGTTGATGTCCTCATGTGTTGTCATGTTGTTTAAAGGCCCAAGCTCTGTGTTTTTAATGGCGTCCTCCTTTAACTCTTCTTAACAATCTTGGTCCTCATTCTTACCTTAAATATTATTTTTTTTTGTGTGATGTGAATGTAAGCTAAACAGCATTTATGATTTAAATGTGAGATATTTAAATAGAATGATGCATTTTTATAACCCATTTTTCATGACATGTACCCTTATTTTTCTTTTCTAATTTATTTTATACATTTTTGTTAATTTTGAGAAAGGTTTGTGATTAATAATATTCTTCTGTCATCACTTACTCATCCTCTTGTCAATACAAGCTTGCATTGATTTCTTTCTTCTGCAAAACACTAAAGAAGATATTTCGAAGAAAGTTAAAGTTAAGCATCTTTTCCCTTATATTGTATGGACACACA
Organism: Triplophysa yarkandensis; assembly: GCA_033220385.1. Classification (NCBI taxonomy): domain Eukaryota; kingdom Metazoa; phylum Chordata; class Actinopteri; order Cypriniformes; family Nemacheilidae; genus Triplophysa; species Triplophysa yarkandensis. The sequence continues at coordinate 10,796,027 of CM065668.1, forward strand.
CAAAACCAAAGCAAGAAAATGGTTTCGATCGAAACTCTCAATTTACTTGCATTGAGAATCTCTTCTTTAGTGTTCTACAGAAGAAATAAACCTTCACAGGTTTGAAATGTCAAGAGAGTGAGTAAACATAACAGCATTTGTGTTTTTGGGTGAACTATGCCTTTAATAAATTAAACGTTGATTCTCTTACATTGTTACTATTTCCAAAATCTTTACATTGTCTTAACTTTTTGTCATTAGTCCAATGAAGATGGACACGGGCCCTCCTACAAAAGTTGCAGTGCCCCAGACCCCTGAATGGGTTGCAGATGTTGACAATCTAACAAAAACCAAAAGCAGCACTAAAGAGTCGGAAGAGGAAATGATCAAATCTGAAGAGATGGAACCTTGTACCCAACAGTGGCCCGAGAAGAAATCTGAACCACAAAGCCAAGGCAAGGACGGAGAGACCACAAGCATGAGATCCGACTGCAACTCGCTCCGAGGTGGAGTGAGCAGGACGGAGAGCGAACAGGTGGAGTTTGGGATGGGGGAGAAGCAGAAGGTAGGTGAGGGCTGGATGGAGAAAGAGCTGAAGAATGGAGTCAAAAGCATCCCGTACCCGGAGATAGAGGTGGAGGAGGAGAACGTCATGCCACAGAAGGCAGCTGGTGTGTTTAATACCAGCGTCACTGTTCTGCACCCCACCACCCAGCTGGAATATGGGCGCGAGAGGGTGGATGACTGGAGAGATGGTGAAGAGAAAAGCCACTTTCTGGGGACACACAGTTTACATGGAACACCTGTAGAAGAGTATTACGGAGACTGGCCATTTGAGGGCAAACAACACTGCTGTAAGTAGAGCTTTGTTAAAATATTTTAATGACATCTTACAGAGTAGGGGTTATCATATATTATGGTATACATTCTATTTTTGTTTATATCAAAGTTGCCATCTAGACAAGTGTTTTTTTCTTTAAAATCTGTATGGCTTTCTATTGCAAAATGCAGTAGAAGATATTTTAAAGAATGTTGTTAACTGACATCAGTGGCATTCATTCACCCATGTAAAGTAAGTGAATGGCTGGTGTTGCTGTTTGGTCAACATTCTTCAAAATATCTCCTTTTGTGTTCTGCAGAAGAAAGTTCTACATGACAAGACTATGAGCTAATGATGACAGTATGTTTGTTTTGTTTAGTCTGTTGATTTTAAAATCTGTATTTACTTTTTGTAAATTGAGTTAACTTAGCCTGTAAAGTTTGTGATTGATTGCAATCCTTCAGTTGTTAGTTCAACACCTACACAGTTTTGTGTGGTTGGATTATACTTTATAAAAAAAATTATAATATAGTTTTAAAGTCTGATCTCTGGCTCTCTTCCAGGTAGCTATGGATCAAGTCACGAAGCCCTTAAACTGAGTGCATCTATGTTTACTTCCGCTTTAATCTTCCCACTCTTGATGTGGGGTGGGTACGTCTTCCTCCCATTTGATGCCCCTCAACTCAACAGCGCTCCCCTGAGGCTGGTCTACACACTGCGCTGCTCCGTTTTTGCAGTCATACCCATTGCGCTTGGTAAAAATGAGGCGTTTCCCTGCACTTGAACATATTTTATAATTGTATTCATTCAGTCATGAAAACAAAAACTGTATTATAATAACATTACCCACACTCATTTTTGCACTCTGTTATATCAATCTTAGGTATGTTGGTACTAGGTGTGTCCCGTCTGTGGTATCGCTCTTTGAAGCCACGATGTGAGGGGGAGAGGGAAGTTAAACAGGTTGCCGTTCACCAACGATACGTGGAGGATTCCATCTCTCTTTTCCTCCTTTATTTTCTTCAACTGTCTGTCATGTCTGCGTATCTGACTCAGGATCTGCTTAAACTGGTTCCTCTTCTCACCATCATTTTTGCATTTGGCAGGTACAGGATCCCTTCTTAACTTTCATGACTGAATCTTCTAGACACAAACACAGATTTTTTGGTCAATTTAGAATTTTTTTTATTTGTGACCCTGATTTTGAAAACATAAAGTCAGCTAAAGTCAGAAAATCTGTTACATTTAATTATACCTTTCAATTGCACTATGATTACAATCTTTAACATGGTATTATTCAGTCAATATCACAGAAAGTCTTTTACATTGCAAAGAATGATTTGATATACAGAAAAGTAATTACCAAAAAATTACACTATTACAGTATTAATATGACTTTTCCTTGGACTTGATTACTGTAGTAGTCATTTTTGTGTTATTCTGTTGAATACAAATAAGATATTTAGAAGAATGTAGAACAAAAAAAAGTTACTTTTAAATACTATTTAAATATTTCCTACTATGGTAGTCAATAGGGTCACACTCTTTGGTTTCAAGCAAATGTGTTTGTGTTCAACCAAATAAAGAAATGTATACAGGTTTGAATTGTAATGCATCACAGAATTGTAATTTTTAGGTAAACTATACCCTTAAGGAGTGCCTTGTTTCTTTATTTTTGCAAGCTGCTAAGCCTTGGAAATATTTTTGTTTTGCACCACAGGCTTCTTTATTGGACCGCAGCAGCGTGCGACAGCAGCATAAGGGGTGTTGGCTTCGGGTTCTCCTTTCTTCCCATGGTGGTCATGCTGGTGGCAAACCTCTACTTCATCTTCCTCACAGATTCGGCAGGTTCTCTGTTTGCACCAGATGCCCCTGAACCACCAGTTCCTCCAGTCAAGCAAAGGTTCTGGGGCTAGACTGGCAATGGTCAAAAATAAACGTGCCAATCTAAAAGCATTGAGCAAGCTTAAATGTGCATTGGACAATAGAACAACTGAAAATGTTTAATCCAAATGTGATTTTTTTGTCCATCTTTCTCTTTTCTATCCTTGAGTACTGATATGTATATAATGACCAGGTTAGTTGCCAGAACGCCAGTCAAGCTGCCAAGAAGGGGTCGAGAATAGAGATTGGATGGGGGTGGAAGGAAGGAGGGAGGGAGTGTGAAGCTCTTTCTCTAACAAACTTAAAAATAGAAGTAGAAACTTTAGACCTGCATCTGAGAACTACATTAAATGTACCTTCGTGGGGCCAAAAACAAATGCAGAACATATGCAGTATAAGCTTTTTAATCTCTCAGAAAACTCCAGATGGATTGGTTTCAGCTTTTTACTGATTTTAAGAAGTGAGAATATTAATAGGAAGTAATGCATGTTTTCAGATATTTATTCCACCAAGATGTATTTTTATATCTGTGCACTATGCATTGTTTGCTTTTCACCTGAAAGGATTGTGTTCTTTGCCTGCCCGAGCATGTAATTTTCCACAGCCGCTCCTTTATCTCTCTTGTTATTTAAGGGAATCGTGTTGTTTGCGGAGAGCAAAGTATTGCTTTAAAAATCTCTGAGAGCTCGTTAAATGATATGTCGTGTTATTGCTAGACATTTATAATGTATTGAAAATATTTTCTGAATATCTTTTCAAAAACATGAAGCAGATGTACTTTGGACATACGGGATTACTTTTATTACCCTTTATGAAATATACCAGAAACCCATTCTTTTTATATATAATATCAGTTGACATTAAACAGAATACATTACAATGTAACTAAATGAGATTATTTAGTAATATGCATTTTTGAAAATAAAAATAAAAAATACAAATCTTGTGTATTTCCTATGCTAAAATAATCAAAATTAGTAACATAAAAATCTATATCCTGTTTTAACCAAAATAAGAGATTTTGATCATGACAGATCATGCTTTAATAGTTTATTATACAATAGTGTTTATTTTACAATAAAATAACATGATGCTATTTATTTTGTCACAACATGTGCACATTTATTTGTCAACTTATTTGTATTGAATGTTGGTAAAAAAAGCCATTCCCATGGTGGTCTGTTCCCAACCTGTTCTGCAAGTTTCAGTCCTGTTTTGTGTCGGAGGATAAAAAGTAGTTCCTGTTACCTGCTGTCATCCGATATGGCACCAAACACATTTACATAGTCGATAGACCTCCGACACTTTCCGAACAATTTGAATCTCATCTGTACAAATAACATTGGGTCATAGAAATAAAAAGCAGCATGACATCCCAAGGCAGGAGGAAACACTGTGCCTGTTTGTTTCGGTTTAGGGAACACTGCCCGTTCCGAAAACTAAGGAGAAACAAGTGCAGTGGTAAGCTCGATCACATGAATGGTGATATATGATCTTTAAGTGTTTAGCACATGTCATATATAAACTTACAGATGATGGCTGTGTATATATGTCATGAGTGTATGTGACACGTTTGTCGTGATACATTGTATCTGGCTCACGTGTATTTTGATGCAAGTCGGAAGTTGCATTATGTAACACTACACTTGTTTCAGACTCCATGAGTTCGGTCGTGCTCCCTGGTGCACAATGGGTATCCACTCAGGCGATGGCAGGACCCTCGGGGTCAAACGGGGTCATCAATGCAGCTGTCAGTGTTGAGACGTTTCCCAGACCCCCAGTAAACCTTCAGGAGGAACTCTCAGGTATGATTTCAAACCACTTCAAATCGTTTGAGGAATCTGGGGAATGGGCTTGGTCTGCTGCAGAGGTGTTTAAATTTGGCTTGAAGATGACTTGAAGACCTTTATAAGAACCATTGTAATGTATAGCACAGCTATGGCTGTCAATGGCATGAGTTATGCATTATTCAATGTGTTGTCAATACACAGTGTGCACCATTACTGGGCAAGTGACCATGTGCCATGTGCCATGACCTTCAGTTTATATTGGGGCGTGATCACAGAACCGTCAAACGTTTTTAGCAAATAGACAGCAGGGTTGCAAGAAACATGTCGAGAAGATAAGATGCATGTTACCCACCAAAGATTCTGGGAGAATCAAACATGAAGCTACCAGGAACCCATTAACCTCCAGTACTGCCATATTCCAAAACAGCAACCTACCTGGACCGTCAAGAAGTACGAGGTGTTTGGCCAAATAAGAAAGGCTAAAGGTTTGTGGACTTATAAGATGAGAGTAACTCTTGACGGATCCGGTGGAAGGGCCGTGGTTGGATCAGTAACGGACATGGAGCTCCTCTTTGAGTCAGATGCCAGCAAGGTGGTTCTGGGGTATTGCTATGGGCAGGTTTTATTAAAGATGAGCTAGTCTGACCTTTTCGAGTCGAAACTGGACTCAAAATCAACTGTCAAACCTTGCCAATTTTTAGAAGACATTTTCTTCAAGCAGTGGTACAGGAAAAGGGTTTCAAGAAGACTTTTATTTTACATGCAAGATAATGCTACATCACGTGATCAAAGTGCTTCAATGCCTGGCGTGCCAGTAGAGGCCTTTTAGATAAAAACTATTTACGCCTTCTACTGACTTAAACCTTATTGAAAACTTTTGGGCCGGAAGTGAACGTAAACAGTACATCTCTCTGAACAATGCCTGGGAGACTTTGGTGAGGCTACACAAAAAGTTGCAGGCTATATTGGTCACTTTGGCTTTATTTATTTCAGAAATATTTTTATTTTAAATTTTGGATTTTATAACTTTATTATTCTCACTTTAACAGGTGAAAATAAAGATATAAGATGTTTTTTTCATTTAGTTGCAACATAATTCTGCACGCTAATAGTTGCCTAAAAATGGTGTACATTATATGATATTTTTCAAAGTTAACTTTTACCACTTAAATGCTCAAATTTTAGGGTTTTTATTGACAAAGAGCACTGTCGTACAATAACAAAATTAATCCTCCATAATTGTGCACACAGTGTACTGAAATACTGTAGTATTTCTTTTATTTTAACAGCAATGGACACAGACACACAGCCCTCAACTTCAACTGCTAGGCCAAGTTACATGGTGTCACAGACTGCTGGGCGGTCCAATTTCATCCACATCCATCAGCAGCATCATGATCCATCCTCCAGCGACACAACCATGGGTAAGAGATGCACGTGTGTATAAATTTGGGAACAAGAAGAATTAATAAATAATTCAAACTAAATGGACATAAAAGCCCTCTATAAATGTTACAAGTAAGCTGAACCAATTCTTTATATTATACAAAACCATTGTTGATAGTGTAAAAAAATAACAGACTATGCACTAGTTTTCTTTTTTAAAAATGGTAAATAAACCTGCAGTATGGACTTGACAAAAAAGGACACCTATTTTGGGAGTTTTATCTGAATTAACAAACCAGAATGAAAATATCAAACAAATGGCCAAGATTTTAAGATCATATAATAATTATTATATTTTAATATTTATGTGTCCGTTTATGAGTAAAATAAATAATTATGGATGTGACACTTCTGAAAATGGTTTTAAAATTATTTAACTATGAAAAATTCTGCACTAAAGATAAAAATACTGCTCAAAAAACTTAAGAGTATTTGAAATACCAAATTTGCTATAAGAATCCTTTGGTAAAAACTCTTGGTAAAACTGTTCATCGAATTGCCCATTTATAAACTTTAAAAACTGATGGGGTTTCTGCCCATCATAATTACAACAAAATAAAACATCAGCAGAACAAAATATAAGATATTTTAAAAAAAGTTGGAAATCAAACAACATTAACCCTATTGAGTTCTATTGTATGGACACAGAACATTTGAGCAATTTCTGAATTATGGATGGAAATTTTGCACCATAATAGTTTGACATAAAAATACTCAGAATATGTATTTGTTCAAAGTACAGAAGTATCAGTTTATATTTCTTTATATTATAACCCCTGATGATCGGATCTAAACATTAGAAAAATATCAGTCTATGAAAAACTTTATTTAAAAACAAAAGAAATATAACATGTTATGGACGTGATAAAAATGACCTGTTGTTTGGGAGGTGAACTAGGTGTAGTTTCTGTACAGTAAAAGTGCACAAAAAGTAATTATACCCAACAAGCGGAAAAAGGATAGTTATTTATAAAACAAAATAGTTTATATATTTAAATTTTGTGTGTCTATTTATGGATAAATGTTGTCACATCCATAATTCTTGATTACACCTTACATGACAACCTTGAAACTAGCCTTTATCGGAAACTGAAAAATCATGCTCTTAAAATAAAACAAATTTCTTAAAAACTTAAGAGACCTCACATGGGTGTTTTAATCACCAAATGTTCATATATGTGCTATTAGTGCAGAACAACAAAATTTTATTTTAAGGTTGACTTTTTCATTTCTCTGTCTTTGTTCTGCATAAGAGGTAAAGCCTTGAAGCGTGAATATCAAAATATTTGGGTTTATAGGGACCCAGGTCATTAAACAAACCTAAATTATATAATTTTTACTATGTTTTTCTATTAGATCTGGACAGTGGAGTGGATCCCGAGACAGGAGAGCGTGCTCAGGGGTGATTTAGTAAATCACAAATCAGCGTATTGAGTGACGTCATTTATTTTGCATGGATGTTTCACAACACACCTTATCTTGATCAATTTGGATAGATTTGCTTGTGGCACTGTCTTGGTCAGTCACTGCATAGTGTTGGATTAAAGGTCAGTCAGTTCAGCAGTTTTAAATGCCTGTTAAAGTTATTGCATGAAATGCATCATAGATGTCCTATATTGAGGACAATTTAAAGTTCTACTTACCATACTTACAGTTTTATTACAATTTGTGTACATAATGTAAATGTGTTTGTTTGTGCTTTCAACATTTTTGCCAACACAAAACACCTGTTCTTATGTTGTTATTTTTTCACATTTGGTGGCAAAATGTCTGCAGTCAATTGAGTTTATGGCAAATAGTTTTAAAGGTTAAATTAAAATATTTTCCTTAAGTGCTAAAATACACAAACTTTTCCATTTGTCTTTTAAATGTACATTACTGACTTAGACAAAGGTTACAATTCTACCCTAATTGCGAATTCGTGGCCTGGTGGTTCGAGTCTTGAACTTGTGATCCGAAGGTTGCTGGTTCAAGACTCCGAACCAGTGGGAATACCACGACTGAGGAGAGTCCCTTGAGCAAGGCACCGTCCCCCAGCATGGCTTCCCACTGCTACGGGTGTGTTTTCACTTACTGGATGGGTTAAATGCAGAGCACAAATTCAAAGTATGGAACACCATACTTGGCAATACTTCACTTCACTACAGTGTGTGCCTTGACCTTCACCTTCAATTAAAATTGAAGCACAAGAATGAAAAAAGAGTGACAAAATTAGATGTTAGATTTTTAATTTATCACCGGTAGGAAATACAAAGTAACAATACCAGCAAATAGAAGCACAGAGATGTTAGAACAAACACATCCTAATCCAATGCAGAGTTGTTTCATATGCCAGAGGGGTAAGAAATAAATGAGGGTGAAAGAGCTTCTGGCCTAATGACAAGAAAAAGTGCAAATTACTTTCTGAACAAGTTCTTTATGAGAACAGTGTTTGGGTGTGTATATGGTGTTCCTTTGCTTCTTTTTACTCATTTGCCAGCAGAGCTAATGATCTTAAAATGGTCCTTTCCCTACTCTTCTTCCTTCATTCTTTTGCTCTATCTTGTTCCTTTACTCCCCGCCCTCCATAGGTGCACCACCTGTTTGGTCATCACCCTTTTTCTTATGACCAGAAACAATGTCATCAATGCGCAGTAACAGGACAGCAGTCTAAAGATGATAAAAATTGAAAAATTAATGGTTTATTTCATTCTAAGAAAATTGGAATTTCTAAAGTTATGTTTTACATTTAATAAATTGCTTTTGCAAAGCTGTAAGTAAAGCCCACAAACAAACAGATATACGTATAGCAACTTACCTCCACTGCTGTCTTGTATGTTTGGGCTTTAACTGCCAAAGGTTCCCAGATCCCTAGTTGTTCCATATCAGCCAGAGTCCCTGTCTCTCCATTCACCCCACATGAGATGTTACCCTCTTGAGTGTGCTTGGCCTAAATGAATAGTAAAAATTTACTTTAATACTACTCCAGAGACAGGAGGTACCGAATATTCAGGAGAAATTGCAGGTCTCTCACCCTAAGAGACGTGAGCACACGAATGGCAGAGGCTCCACAATTCTGGATGAGTGTACGTGGGATAACTTCTAGGGCCTGAGCCACAGCACGGTATGGCCACTGCTCTACACCGGTTAGCGCTCTGGAGCGCTCAGTAAGCTTATGAGACACGGCCATCTCAACTGCCCCGCCACCTGGCAAAAGATAAGGTTCCAAGAGGACATTGCGACACACCTGCATGGCATCCTGTAGATTCCGCTCCACTTCCTGAGAGAGCAGAGAAAGAAATCATCTGTCAAACCCGAGACAAGTCAATTAACCCGAGCAAGATCCCCTGAAATCTGCCTAAAGCCACAGCAAATTCAGGCTGAGTTAATCAAACATTCAATAAAAAGTGTTGAAACAACAATGCATCTATTTCTGACAATTACTCTGACTACCGAGACCTAACGAAGACCTTTAAGAAAGATTAAAACACATGCTCTTTAAATGTCTGCGTTGCAAAGTCATGTATCTGTTCTCTCACCGCTAGGATCTCTTTGCTGGCTCCTCTCAGCAGGATGGTACATGCCTTGGGGTCTTTGCACTCGGTGACAAAAGTAAAATACTCGTCACCAATCTTCTTAACTTCAAACAGGCCAGCGCCTGTACCCACATCCTCTTCACGAAGCTCATCCGTTCTGCTGGCAATACGTGCCCCACATGCTCTAAAAGACAGAAAAATAAACAGAATGAAGTATAGAGAACATTTTTTTCATCTGTTTCAAAAAAATTTATTTGTCTTTAAATGCAAAATACTCCTGCAAATGTTTCTACACCTTGCAATACGGTTGTTGTCCGTCTTTCTGACACGGCGGATTGCAGTGATGTTTGCTTTTATCAAATAGTGCTGAGCCAAATCTTTAGAAAAAGGAGACAACAAAATATTAAATTCTCATTCAGATCTCTTCTCTTTGATTGTACCAGTGCTCATTTGTACCTGAGATGCCCTTCTCTGTGAAGATCAGGTCAGGTTTTAGACGGATGATGTCCTCGCAGATCTGCTGAATGTATTCTTCCTCCATCTGTAGGATGCGGGCAAAGTCTTCCTCACGAGTGATTTCAATATCAGTCTGAAGAAAAAAAAGTTGGGGTCACAGCTTTAAAATGTTTCCAAGCCAACTTCACAAAAGAATTCTGGTTTAAGCCAACAGCTTACCTGGCTCTCACCCTTCTTGTACTCCAAAGAGCAGTCCAGCAGAACAATTCTGGGGTTCTTGATGAGTCGTCGCATACGGGCATGAGTTACATCCTTATTTACCATCACGCCCTTAAGCACACAGGAGTCCTCGATGAAGCCACCCGGCACCTACAAATGCACACATGTGGGTTTAAACACCTCTAAGAAAATTTAGAAACTAGTTCGACGCAATAAAATTAAGTAAGTGTTAGCAGCTACTCATAGATCTCATAATAAAAATCGGAATATGTCAAGAATGGTATGAAACCCAACTGTTCTGCAAAGATACCTTTTCAACTTTGGCATAATTCTTAATGTCAATCTCCTTGCGTCCATTATCCTCGTGCTCAACAGTACGAACTGCATCCAGAGCAATGTTACATGCAAGGGTGGACCAGCGGCTGAGTGCTTTGGTGTTGATGGCAGAGTTTATGATCTTCAGCATCATATCCCGATTATTCACGTCTACTGGAGTGCTGTGGGGTAAGGATGTATGAGTTCAAAACATCTTACTACATTACACAAATTCAAATATTAAAAATACATTAATAATTTTAATAAAACATTCCAATATTATTAAGTAATCATTTTGCCAAGAGAGCCTTGAGATTAAAACATTTTGGGCTTTTTTAAAGTTAACACTTAAAGTGAATTACTAAAACAGACAAAATGTATGAATATATGAGGTTACCTGATATCTTTGAGTATGGACAACATGTCATCTAGAGCCTGTCTGTATGCACTAATCACCACAGTAGGATGCATCTGCTGTTCCAAAAACTGCTCTGCCACTGACAGCATCTCCCCAGCTGTACAGGCGCACACACACACACACACACACACACACACACACACACACACACACACACACACACACACACAATAAGTCATCACAATTGGGAAATAAATTTGGGGAATATGAGAAAGAAAAAACATTTATTCTCTGAAGCATAACATCCTTTCATTTCTTGCGATGCACCCAAATTTAGGCAGCCAAAAAATTTTTATTTTCAATATCGGCTGCAGGTATACCACCGTCACTCTCTTCAGTGCTCGAGCCCATGTAAGCCGAAATCAAAGGCTAAGCAGTTAAACTACCTTACTATATTTAATATGACAGGCTGGGTCAGGCTAAGCATTTTTTCAGTTGCACACCCTGGGAAACCCACAACTTTTGCACTACTATTACCACTAAAACACAAGATTAATCTAACTTACTCTGTTTCAAATTAGCCTAGATCGGATAAATAAAACAAATGAATTTTGCATGTGTATGGATATACAGTACTGCCACAAACAGAACGGACACAGATAACACTCACCCAGAATAATTACAGAAGTGGTCCCATCTCCAACCTCCTCATCCTGTGTACGGCTTATTTCTATCATGGACTTGGCAGCTGGATGTTGGACCTGGATCTAATGTAAAAAAGATTTTGAAACAATTGTAAGAACTGAAAAAATGATCAATATAAATTCTAATCCAAAATTTCTGAGGTTCTCAAGTGGAATTCTTAACTACCTCTCTCAAAATAGCATTGCCATCATTGGTCATGACAATGCCACCCATAGGATCCAGAAGCATCTGCAATAGATCAAAACATTTACTACAGAAAAACAAGCATTGCCCTCAAAACAGGTTTATCTGTGCAAAACATTCTACTAAAAAACCAACACCAAACAACACTTAAATGTTTCACATGATTAGGGCTGGGCATTGAGCTTGATACTTTGGTGGCACCGACTGAATTGTCTAGATAGTATCAAGCTTCAAAAAACCCTAATCATTTAGTACCAAATTTGGATAGGGTTTTAATCTTGTCTACATCAGTGAACCAAATAACACACATCATACTTGACGTGCCCAAATCAAATAATGATGAGAGCGGGATGTAATGTTTGTGCTTAAATAATTGCTGCCAAGACGCACACACTTCAAAGCATTTGACCGTGCATGTAAATAAGAGCAAAGCTGCTCCGAATTTAACTGAAAGAGGGCCGAGAGGGAGCACTCATCATCTTGGCCATTACATGCCTCTTATATGGCACTTTGTCTGGCGTTCAGACAAATAAACAAACATACAGAAGCTGCCTAAAAGTGAAACTAACCTTGCGAAAGAGCGCCTGCAATTGAGTAACCCAAAAAACTCATAGCAAAGGCATATTTTAATATTCTGCACCATTAACTTATCCGATAATATGAGCTGATGCACAACGTGAAATGAAATAAGACAAGATCTAGCACGGTCCGTCTCTGATTACAGAACTGAAACATGCTTTAAGTTCTACGAAATGTTTATGTCAGATTTGTTTTTGATAGATCTATTCAATGCATACTAGTGCAGAAATTCTCTTCAAGGAGAGATGAGCCAATTGCATTGAGTATGATCAGTGATTAAGCGCTATCATTGGTTTAATACACTAAAAGAGTACATCCTTAACTGAACAAATGAATGAATTGAGTCAAAATGAGATTTAATGAACAGAGCTGTCATTTATTGTCTTTGTTTAATAACCCGTGTTAAAGTAATGCATGTCTAATTAGATCATTTTTATTTAATCGATTATTAAACCTTTACTCTTCTGACATATATTATTCTTGGGATACTGTCAAAGCTGTCATATTAACATGACAGAAATAACAATCAATATGAGAACGAAATACTAGGTTTACATTTTTGCCATATCACAAGCTTTATTTGTTTATTACATAATGTTCTTTTGCACTTTTACTCTTTCTGTAGCCTGTAGAAAAGTGTCAACAACCTGAAAATAAAATTGGTACATAAAAAGTATCGTTCAGGAACTGGTACATGGCATTGGTATCGAAAAACTGTCACCGAACCCAGCCATAATTATATTCTTAAAAGTAACCCAGTGCAATAACACAGATAGATAAAATGCCAGATTTATAGATTACAAAAGGAACCGACCCATGGCATCAAAACTGGCAAACATGTGGGTTTATTGTAGGTAGAAATCCAGAAACATACCTTCATCATAGCTCTTGGTCCCAGACATGTTCTGATGACATCTGCAATGGTCTTAAGAAGAATGAGAAAGAGTGTTAAATGGTTTCTTCTGACATGTGACAGGTCTTCTTAAAAATGTAATGGACCAACCTTAGCAGCAGTGATGTTTCCAACCTGGACCTTCCTCCCAGACTCCCTCTTCGTGTTCTGACCTGATAAAGTGAGAAACAGCACCACCATGCATCAACTCTTCTCCTCAATATTAAATAATATTTATTAACAATTTGTAAATAAAAATATTTTTATATAGAAAAGAAAAATATAAATAAATATAAATAAACTTTATTTTACTTTTTTTATTAATAAAATATAAAAACATTATTTTTATTTAGATAACTAAAATATAAAAATAAACTTTATTTTACTTTTTTTAATAAAAATAAAAAATAAAAGTATTATTTTTATGTAGAAATTAAGTCAAAGTCTGAATCATTCATGATCAATATTCTCATTCGGATCTGATCAGGGAGCAGCACATCCTTAATCTCTGCACATTTAGCATCCTGCTAACTAATATAAAACCTCACAATTGTGGTTAACACAAAGTATGACTACGAAAAAAACAACAGTTTAGATTGTTCATGCAATTTGCAATGCAATGTTTCAATTAAAGCCATTAAAATCCATCTCTATTAGCTATGATGCTAACACAATGACTAAGTCTCAACTGTGACATGAGCATGTCAGACACGCGAGGCCAAGCTAGCCTAGCATCCCAGCATGGACGCTACAGTTTCCTCTTATTTTAACAGCTAGAGATCCGTCGGCTTGCCGCAAGAAAGACGCAGTTGTGCGTTTATAAATATGATGGATAAAAATAGGACTCACTAAGCACAAGAACCGGTCGGCCCATCATCTTTGCGGCGTGGTTTAGCTCACCGGCACCGGACAACACGCACAACGGTAAAAGGAGAGGATGCACGAGGCGTAACTGGGCACGACGTCATACAGAGGACCAATAAGCGGACGAGAAAGGTTGATGGACGTTCGGTTCCGCCAATCAGAACAGGGTAAGGACACTCCTTAGAGGCGGGACTAAAGTGGACACGATGTGAAAAGTTCTCGAAAGAAGAGTAATCAGAGCAACGCACTTTACAATACGAGTTATTTTCTGCTGTTTCTTAGACAAATGTCAAACTTAAATTATAATAGAGTTGGAAATAGAATAGGGTTATCTATAAATAAAATGTTTGATAATTTATATAAAAATGTATCATAAGGGAATAGTATAGGATTGATGCCCACAAAGGCCTAAATTTGGGGGGCATTGCCCAAGATAAATACTTCATGTCAATCTTACCATTAAAATATTGAGTTTTTACTACTTTATAAAAATCATGAACTAAAAATAAGATTAATTCTCTAAAAGTCACATGGGTATGTTAGGCTTCTTTTAATTTTTTTTATTTTTAATTATAAAGTTAGGGCCATTTTCATTATTGTCACAAACTCTTTATTTTGCACATAAACGGACACATAAATATTAAAATATAGTAATTATTTTATGTTCTATAAAGAGCTTTCCCATGATCATTTGATGGATATCGTTGATTCTGGTTTAATTCAAATAAATGTTAAGAAGTTTGTTGTCTCTGTGTCCATTTGTCACTTCCATGGTCCACAGTTTATTTACATTTTTTAAATAGAAAATAGTTTATAGACTAAAGTTTTTCTCATGTTCGTATAATATAAACAGTTGGTTTAGTTTACTAGTAAAAATTATAATGAAAGAGCATTTTTATGCCACGTCCATAACCCAAAATGTCATGTCCAAAACGCTGGAATTTTCTTCTCCAAAGTCAGATAAGGTGTTTTTTAATTCTTTTATTGTGTTCAAACAGGAAACAGTCTATGATATAAACACAGTTTTCAAAAAGTGTCAAACCTCTTACATTTTTACTAACTTGTGAAGTTTTCTCTCATATCTTATAGACACATGGAGGTAGTAAAGTACCTTTTCTCAGATTGATCTAATTACACGCCATTAAAAACCTACAAAATCCGCTAGATACGCTTTATGGTCATATTTAAATAAACCAAGAACAGATTAATTTTAAAGGATAATGTTCATTATAAGAACATATGTAAACTTAACAGATGTTTGAAATTATGTTAGACATACTATTTATAATGATAAAATATCCATTAAACATCATTTTGTTTAAGGAAAAAAATCTTTTTGACCTGTAATGCTACTGGTAAAAGAGGTAACGATATGCAAACATTCTGTGAAACACATGTAACATTACCAAAATAAATATAAAAACAGAATAAATGTGTACTTCGCATGTGACATTCATCATTATACAGAACCTTTAATAGTGTTACGGTAACATGTAGGTCCTTAAATAAAGGTTGTACATAAAGGAAATTCAGTTTTTATGTTTATGATTGTTCTACAGTGATTGTTTGTAAACTTTTGAAAATAAACAATTGAAAAAAGGAAAATTCTGGCAACTTGCAAAAGGCAGCAGATTGTTAAATAAAAAATTTAAAAAAGTTCAGCTTGAAAACTTTTAAACTGTATTTTTAACATTTAACAAGTGAATTCCTGCTTTAACTGTAGGGCTTATATTGATGATCTCCATCAATTAAATAGTGATCAGCTGCTTTATCCTTTTGTAAATTATTAGACTGAAGATCAACTCATCACTTCATTGTTGTTCTGTGCAGTTTTCCACCTGTTAAATGCCGTATCTAAATGTTGGTTTACAGTTCCTCCCTTGAGTCATCTAGGGCGATTGGATAAGTCGCCTCTCTTTTCAGATAGCTGATGAAGTCACTAACCTCACGACCACCCTTCAGAGAAAACACATATGAGTGACATAGCAGTAGTCTGAGTGCCCTTAATGGTATAGCTCACCCCATAATAAATTCCATAATTTGCTCTTTACATTTAAAGTCTCTTGACATTTAAAACACTTCTTTTGCAGAACACGATATTTCCAAAATTGTTGGTAAAGAAAACAGTTCCAGTGAAGTGAGTGACCACACATGAGGGAAAGTGTACACATAAACTTGCAAAGGTCTTCATATTTTTCAAGTCAATCGGAAGATTTTTTTTGTTATAAACATAATTCAAAATACCTTCTAGTGTTTTGCAGATGAAAGTCATGAAGGTTTAAAATGACAAGAGAACTCTCACTTAAATAAAAAAACTATGAGTGTGAGAGTTTTACCTCATATCGCCGTGGTTGGTCTTTTTGTCCAGAGGGTGCAAAGTAAATTGTTGGAAAGCTACGATACATAAGAAATCGACACAAATATGTTATATCTAATGAAATATAGTAAACTAGTTTAGAGATTATCAAAAGACAGATGAAATGTTACCCTTGGACGTCATAGTTTGAAGGCACATCATTAGCAGTGGCATCCATTTTGGCTATAACAATATTGGGGTGCCCAGAGAGCTGATACAAAAAATAGTTTTAACATCATGACATTACCTAAACTTTATACCATACTTTCTATTTGCCAACAAAACATGGCATGAACAGAATAGAAAATAGAATAAAAATCATGTGTCAAACCTTTTCTCCAAGCTCCTTATATTTAGGCTCCAGGTTCTTACAATGGCCACACCACGGAGCATAAAATTCCACCAAGACATCCTTCTCTGGATCATTTACAATTTCATCAAAATTATCAGCAACCACAATCTGTTGTAGAATAAAGAGGCATACTTTTTTTATATTTCTGAAAAATTGATGTCACACTATAGACAGAAAGTCCCATATGCAGCGTTCTTATGATCTACCTTGACCGGACCATCATTGGACTCTGGAACAGCCTCAGTCTTAACATATTTCTTCAATCTGTTAGCAAAGTAATCTTCCAAAAACTTCTCCAAAGACTTTCCATCTCTCCTAAAAATACAAAGAGAGACCTTCAAACACACTGAACTTAGTTCCAATGACTAGTTTATGACTTGTTGTTTCCATCTGTATTGCTAATAATTCATAAAGTGTGGATTAAAGGAGGACCATTCGTTAGTCAAACACAAACTCACGTGAATTCCTCCTGCATGATGTACTTGTTTCCTGCTACTGTCCGGATGGTGATGAGTGGAACGTCCCCTTCCTCTGACTGA
The DNA here is from genome assembly GCA_033220385.1 of Triplophysa yarkandensis. Lineage (NCBI taxonomy): Eukaryota > Metazoa > Chordata > Actinopteri > Cypriniformes > Nemacheilidae > Triplophysa > Triplophysa yarkandensis. The sequence goes on from CM065668.1 coordinate 10,813,279, forward strand.
CCAAAACCAAACTCCTCCTCGAGCTCATCTTGGAACTCCTGGCGATCTGCCACTGCGAAATTCAAACCTTGACCTTGGAACTGCGTCGCCACCTTCATTATCCTGTATCAGAATGAAATTATGTAAAACATCAATGCTGCTCTATATAAATCTGATGTTGAACTTTGGGACCCTTACCTGTTTCTCCAATAGTTCGTTCCCTTAATATTCCTTAAATAATCAACATTGTAATACGCTGTAAGCAGTTCGCCCTCCCTCAGATTGTCCTTGTTCTCAGTGGTTAGATGTGGACAAAGACCAAATCTATAAAGCGAATAGATAAATATACAAAATAGTTAAGAAAAATTTTTAAGGTATGGGAACATAATTTAAGATATGGGGTTACATCTTTGCAAACATACAAATTCTCTTTTATAAATGTGCGCAGTGAAGACATTGAAACCGTGTCTGTGTATTTCACAACGCTGTCCTCAAACTTGCTGTTCAAGCGTGGGGGGCGAAACAACAAAACAGTCCTGACAGAAAAAAAGAAGCATGTGAGAAAAGACACATCGGACACAGTTCTTCAATATGAAATACTGTTTAAGACTCTGTCATACATACTCGCCATCTACCCCATATTTCAGGCCTATTCCCAGATCCGTGGAATGAGCAAATCGATAGCTGTCGCTCAGGGCACTTGATATCTTTAGAAAATCTGCCAGCTGTACACTGTCCTCCCCAGAGAAAAAGCCTGAGATGTGAAAAAAGGAAAAAATTCCAGCCACTTGATATTGTAAGGAATTTAGTATGTAATTAGATGTCTGAAAGATCATGTTTTGCCAGGTTTAACAAGACAAATTCAACTCACCCACCACACTGGCATCAAAGTTGTCAATAAAAGAATCCAGTTCTGCTTCACTGTGCAAATCTACAGAACTCGGCCCAGCATGCCTTTTCATGTGGCTCACAATTCCAGCTGACAAAAGCCAAAAACAAGTGTGTTTTTTAGGGAAAAACAATTCTATATTTCCTATCAGTCTGTCTCTCTCTAAATATGTACAGTACTGTGCAAAAGTCAACATTTTCACTACAATAAATGTTTTAGGTCAGTTATTTATAATTAGAGTAGGGTGTCATTAGACAGAAGGAGTTTACATTTCTAAACGTTTATTTTACCATTATTTGTAAAAAATTCTTTACTTTGTATGCACAAGATGTGTGACAGTAGCCTGTGCTCTACACAGAGGTCATCATCTATTTAATCTATTATTACGTGATAAAAAGAGGAAAAACTTTTACAGACTCTGGATTATTTCAAATAATGGCAAAATCAACATTCAGAAACCTAAGGACACCCAATTACACATATTTTCTAAGGACACCCTACTGCAAAGTATGTAAATCGGACTCAAGCCATTGACCAAGGACACTAATGGCTTTTGTACAGTAATGTATATTTATAATACACATTCAAACCCCTACCTGCTGTTCTAGGCCCATCATAAGAGCCAGTTTCTTCCCCATTGCGGAAGATCTTCAGTGTTGGATACCCATTCACTCCAAATCTCTCGCAGGTCTCAGAGTTCACTGTGCAGTCGACCTTAAAACACATACAGAGTTATTATGTGCATGCTAGAGGTCATAACATAACCAACACATAGAAATAAGTAAGTACTTGATTTTAATGATCTAATTGTATTTTTGATTGTAAGATTTAATTGTATTGTAAGTCGCTTTGGGTAAAAGCGTCTGCTAAATGACTAAATGTAAATGAAAATGTAAATAGTAGGTGATGATGAACGCTCAAGAGACTTAAAGCTATAGCACAGTGTCTCTTCTGTAATTTATTAAAAATGCTGCAGATCCTGTACTGTGAACTAAAATAAACTGACAGCCGTTGCGTGTCACCTTTGCTAAAGGCACTGTCCCTTTCAGCTTTGTGGCAGCACTCTCATATTCTGGAGCGAGCCTCTGGCAGTGACCACACCTGTAACATCATAGAGAACCATGTAAATGATCCAGTACATGGTGGCTACATTACACCAAGAACAACACACCCTTAAGACAATTGGAAAACAGTAGCCATTGTGGTACAAAACATGTTTAGATCTATAACTGACTTCTATGTCTTGTTCTCGGAAGTCATGGCCTAGTAGCTGAAGAGTTGACATCTAACATTAGGGGTGCGGTTTCAAGGCAGTATCATGACTTTGGTGCCCATGAGCAAGGCACAGAACCCCCAAACGCTCCCCAGGTACCGCAGCATAATTGTCTGCTCACTGCTCCGGGTGTGTGTTCACTGTTGTGAGTGTGTTCACGGTTGGTGTGTGTGTTCACTGCTGTGTGCATGTTCACGGGTTGGTTTGTGTGTTCACTGCTGTGAGTGTGTTCCCGGTTGGTGTGTGTGTTCCCGGTTGGTTTGGGTGTTCACTGATGTGTGTGTGTGTGTGTGTGTGTGTGTGTGTGTGTGTGTGTGTGTGTGTGTGTGTGTGTGTGTGTTGTACTTGGCTGTATGTCACGTCACATTCTACCACAAGATTACTCGTTTCTCTCTGGATTGATCTTGGTCTTTTGCTAGGACTACCAACCTTTGATTTTATTTTAGGGCTTGTTACACACTCAAACAGGAAGAAGGTTTGAAAGAAGAATGGATAAAGATCACAAAGATCTCCCTCTGTGAGAAGATAATGATGTCCTGCAGAAGTAAATGTACGCATCTACACATTCTAAGGGTGTTCGACACCTTTCTTCCTTAGTTTGTCAACGATGTTAAACATAAAGGTTAACAAAATCTCAAAAGAAAATTTGAATATAAACTGTGTATCTTTTATATGTGCTTAATATAAGAGTTGTATTGTTACTAAAATAAAACAACAATGCATATTCATATTACAAAAGTTACCGGTTTAAAGGTTAAAACCAAGTTTGTGTAATCTCAATTTTGGCTTCCAACAATTATGAAAACAAATGATTTTTTAAAAACTTATTTAGTTTTGCAAGGCTTCTCTTAATTTTATCATATATATATATATATATATATATATATATATATATATATATATATATATATATATATATATATATATATATATATATATATATATATATATATATATTCAATATTGAAATCTATGTTCCCATAACTTGTTTTGTCTGTTTTATAAACATATTTCTTAAGCTATATACAACCTGTTTATTATAAAACAACATATCTTTTTAATAACTCTATTTACTAATAATTCAATGTTATAATGTTTGATCATAATTGAACAGTCCTAAATCCCCAATCCAGATTCATTGATTTAATGTAAACACAAATCATTCTTGTTAGATTGATTGAGCACTCACTTGTGTAACTTTTGAACCAAACTGAAGCAGCTGCTGTTGAACTGACATTGTTTTAAAGACATTTATTAAATGAATATATGTGTGAGTTACTGTACCAGGGTGCGAAGAACTCCACTAGCATAGTGTCATGTATTGCTGAGATCTGATCAAAGTCTGAGTCTCCGAGCTCCAGCACATCGCTTCCCTCCACACACCAGATGCCCAATATGAAGCAGGTTATAACCCATAGGGAACGCATTTTTGGAGACTAGTTACGAGCTCAAACTCTTGCACGTTAGCTGTTGAACTTCAACCAACGTTAGTGAACACAGAGGAGACTAGCGGGTTGAGCGGTACGGAGAGCCAGAAGGTCCAAGAAGTGTACTTGCAAAACGCGTTTGAGAAATGTCACAAGATGTCACTACACTACAAAATCATTGCACTTTATTTCTGGAAAATGTTGAACTTTCTTTGATTCATGTTTGTTATGTTAGTTAAGTTTGTCAGAATAGTGTTCAGCTGTAAAAATGTGGCTAAAATAGCACTTTATTATTTTAGCACTAGGGGTCACCATAATATATGCTTACAATAAATGTGAAATAAATTTAACCAAGAAATAAATTTCCTATGTGTATTGCTTTTTTTCTTCAGAAGGTATGTTGACGAAGATATTTTGAAGAATGTCACGTCTCATTTGTAATGGTTAGCCCACAGAAGTGAATAAATGCCACTGTTTCTTCTTTTGTGTTCTGCAAAAGAAAGTCACACAGATTTAAGATGACAAGAGGGTTAGTAAATCATGACCAAATTTACACTTTTGACTGATCTTTCCCTATAGGCCTGTGTAAGATATTTTGAAGTATGATGGTAACAAAAACAACAGTGGTAACCATTAACATTTCCAACAGTTCTAGTTTTGATAAAATACACCCGTAGGCTATGTCAGAAACATAGAATATACATGATACATTATTCAAAGTGTAACCATTATATGCATTGGAACCTCTGATGCAGCATGAAATATTTGCATTTCTCAAAACTCTCTGTTTTACAGGAAAAACAAATCACCCGGATGTTCAAAATCTGCAACATGCAATGAAAACGGTCTTGTTTTTAAATGATAAGCTTTTGCCAAAACTGACTCAGCTCGTCTTTTATTGGGTGTCTGAGTAAAACAGGAACTCTGTTTTCCTTCATTTTCTATTATTTCCCATGTTACATTGGGTTATCTGTTATTATGATGCATGAAGGGAAAACACGCCCTGGAACATCACTTATCATTAAACCCAGCAGGAAACCATCCTCACAGACCCTTCAAACCACTGGTTGTTACCCTTTCTTTAGCCTGAATACTATTTAAAGCAGATTCTAAATAGCAGTTTAGAAAGAGGGCTGATCCTGGATATGCTATTTACATCCCCAGTTATTTATAATTCACATTTTGCATGTTTAAATCTTGGATATACAATATATTTAACTTTCCAACCAACCCAAAACAGAAATGCAATAAAAAATGGTGGTAAATATTTCTATTAGGGTGTTGTTTCATCTTTAGATGATCATTAGATATTGAAGTGGTTGTTCTCCTAAAAAGAAAATTCTGCCATCCTTTACTCATCCTATTTTCATATCAAACTTTACGCAGAACAAATAAGAAGATATTTAAAAAACAGTTGGTAATAGAGGAGCAGTGGCACTCATTTACTTCTGCTGTATGGACACCAATGCAATGCAATAGGTGCCAGTAACCAACATTCTTCAAAATATCTCCTCTTGTGTTCTGCAGGAAATAGTCAAATGAGTTTGAGTAAAGGATGATACAATTTTACATTTCTATCCATCCACTTTGAGTGCATTTAACTTTAATATATAATTATACTAAATATAAGATAATGTGTCATTTAAAATAATATAAATAAGTTTGCTACTGAAAAGTTTGATCTGTTCATTACTAGAGGCACTTTTGTAATCCTTAAATTATGTATATAAATTACCAAACAAAACAATAGTTAAATACTTAAATTATTTAAACATGAAAAAAATAAAATAAAAATAATTATTCTCAAACATTTGCCGCTTAAAATGCGCATACAGTGGGAGGGATCCCACTCTCGCCCTTCTCTCTCTCTCTCTCTCTCTCTCTCTCTCTCTCTCTCTCTAATGTGCATAGAATATCACGAAACACCAAACCCTCCATACACAAATCAATCCATTACTTTGCGATCGGGGCTCGGCTTTACACTTTTGTACATTGAATAACTTTTAAAAGCGTTAAAGACGGATCTCCAAAGGATCTTCATTGTCCTCGAGACGCAGCAGAAAATAATTGATCAGAAAACTTCAATGACACTTCTTCAGTAAGGTAAGACAATAATGCACTGCTGTTATAAACACATGCCAGCTTGCAAGAGTAGCAATGCTTTATAATGAAAACATTTCATTGTTTGCTTGAATGTATCATTCTTGTCTTGAAGTTTTCTTGCATCTTTTTCATGCAGTGATTTTTATCTCCAGCCCTGACCTACTTCTTGAAGTCTGGTTTTAATGTGATTTCTTATGACCCCAGACTCACTTTTTCATAAAAGGGGTCAGTCTCAAAACCCTTTAGGTTCACATTAAAGTTAAACCTAGTTGAAATACAGTATACTGGATAGGTATCTGAAACTCATATGATTAGATATATCAGAACATATAACTAAACAAGACCTATAGCTATACATTGTTATTATGATGCATTGTGATCAGGTCCGGAATGTGGACAGGCTTTCTATCTTAACTCATTTTGGGTCATAAATGTGTTATGTGAAACAATGGTGATTGGAGAGATTTTTGGGTTATAACCCTTTCCAAATGTTTGTATGTTTTGTGCTGGGGGGTTAATCACAGATTTTGAACACTGTCCAACATTTCTGTCCTCTAATGTGTAGGGATCATAACATGTGTTCTACATCAAGTATACATTGAGTAAAACAAAGCCCAGCATTGAACCCACGGGAATTTGAACCTATTGGCCAAAAGCACATAAGGGGAGATTGATCTTGACCGTTTTTTGTCTAAATGATTTCATGCACTTAGAATGATTTCATTGTTTGATTCACTTTCTATATACCATATTCCTAAAATCAGGTCAGGCTAATAAATAGAGGAAGGATCACTACCTGCCAGTGGTTCCACATCTGGAGAGCAGAGGTTCTAATTGATTTCCACAGGAGGAACATTTCACCTTGACAGCAGTATACAAAAGATTTAATCAAATACAGCTGTTTTAAATAGGGTTCTCAGTTGGGTCACCACCTCTGGTTTGGCACAGGCTCTTTAGGTAAATTTGCCTGGATCATGCCAAGGTGTATAAGTTCAGAAGAGCACAGCTTCTTGATTTTAATGGTTAGAAATTAGCAACTGATTCAAATAAAACTCGATCTAGAGTTCTTTTACAGACTGCAGAAAGAAATGAGCTCATGGTTTAAATACCACACTTTTTTATACATGAACATAAAAATAGCTTAGTTGAAAAACATATGGGGATCTGTAATGATGAGACAGGGCCTTTGTGTTAACAGATGAGGATGATGGGTAATACGTATTGTCCATGCTTACAAGCAAAGATCTGAAGAGTCTTATCTTTATTCTGGCACATAAACTAGAAACCTTTCTTCTGCAGTTTTAAATGTTTTGTTTTTCTAATGAAGCCGATTGTTTGACATTTTTGTCAGTATTCGTATACACTTGCACTTCTCTGTTTATTTTCATCATTCCATATGTCACATGAAGATGTTTTATTAAGCTGAACTGCCACAGAAACTGCAGTGGGAAGGTCTGCCCACAGTACTGGCAGAAAGCATAGGAGAAAGAAAACCTGATGTTGTTTTGCAAAGAAAAAAAGAAAGATGACTTTGGTGAAAGAAAGAAGCATTGCTGCATTTGCGAGTTTTTACATAAGTGGAGAACGGAGAACGTTTGGAAAAGCGGTTATGACAGCCACAATAGCGTTTTTATTAGGCTTTTACTTCTCTGTGATTGTTTCTGTTTTTTACAAGACAGGAGAACATTTTTTATTGCTCAGGGGTTGCTCTTTTATATCTCTTATTCTTTTTGTTCCATTAAAGTGACAGTTCACCCAAAAGATTTTCCATCATTTACTCACATTTTTTTTATTATTAACTGTCTGGTATGGCTTTGTTTGTTGTGCAGAACCCAAAATGTATTTTGAATAAAGTTGAATACCTGTACAGCATTGGCTGTGCTCAACATCCCTGAATACCAGGTATTCAACACCCCTTCGATTCTATTGTATGGACATAAAACCAATGCAAGATAGATCCCAGTTAATAACATTCTTCAAAATATCTTATTTTATGTTTTGCAAAAGAGAAAAAGTCATACCGATTTGAAATGTCAAGTGGGTGAGTATGGGGAATTTTTCTTTTGAGATGAAGTTTTCCTTTAAGTAATAACCTCATCTCAGATGATGCTCCTAAAATTGCTTAGAAGAAATAAAAAGACACAAATATAAAGAATAAACAAGTAATACTTGAGCTATACACCCGATGTGGATAAAGAAAAATTATGAAGTAAACTTGAATTCGAAGTTAAATAGCAGATGTTCGTTTCAATGGTTTTAGTACTTGTGTGACAAACATGCTAAAATTGTAATTTTTTGTAATGTTTTTTTGCTTGGAGCTCATTTGGGAAAATAGTTGGGACAGCAGCACTCTTCCAGCCTATTTGTGTTTATTGTGATTCATGACAGCACAGCCTTATTTGTATAAGAGTTTTATCTAAAAGGGGTCATTCTCTTTTCCTAATGTCATGTGAGAATGAAACTCCTCTGCTTCCGAACTATTACACAAAGTCAATGTAAAAATCTGCAGCTTCATATTTGGAATCTCTGACTTTTAAGCTCAATGTTTGCAGCCATCAATTGTACCGCTGTCCTCCCCTTTCGGTATAGTGTTGTGTTTTAAATCAGGTGGACAACAGAGGGAAAAAATAACCATCCTATTCGTATCATTTTCGCACATTATCGAAGAGGCATGCTTGGGAGTTTGTCCCATGATATTCAATCAGAAAATTAATCGTGTTAAAATATGAGGTAAGGACAAATGTGTGGTGTAGACACCCACAAAGGCAGAGATTTGTCTGCATGAACAATATGTGGATGGCTTTTTGTGCTAAGGGGAAATGGACAACGTATGACAGACCTGGAGTAACTCGCAAGATGTTTCCTTTTGTTTGAATCCCTGGTGTTCTATTGAATTAGAGGAGGAGACACCAGAGAACTGTAAATCCTGTTATTTATTTTATACACAATGAAATGTAAATAAAATGTATAATAATCTACAGAAATGTTTTAAACACATCTTGTGAAAATGAGGAAAATAATAAGCTAGATAAATAGTGATCTGGGAAAAACCACTTTTTAAGAATTTTGTACTTCCTTTTTTGTTGAACAACTGCTGGCAGCAGGAAATCACCTATCTGTCCCCTTTTTTTTACCTCTCTTTTGCCCAGGACATCCTGAATACAGCATCTGGCAACCTCTGTTTACCTGCCCTTGTTCTGTTCCATCCTTCTCACTCCCTTCCTGTTATTTCCTATATATTTGTTTTGAAAGTTATAGGCCCTCCTTAACATTATGTCCTTAGCCGTTGTCGTGTAATGTGATTCGTAAAGTCCCTTTCTCATGGTGTTCCTTTATAAAAAATGACGGAAAGTAAAATGAATATTGAAGCCAAAAATGTTGGCCCCTATTAAATTATTGGTCCTTATTTTATGGACATTTAACCAATACAAACCAATGCAAAGCAACAGTTTACCAACAGAAGACAGAAAGCCATACAGGTTTAAATGACATGAGAGTGAGTATAGGAAGACAGAATTTTCATTTTGGGTTGAACTATCACTTTAGTCATAATAACTGGGGTTTAAATATTATCAACACTGAGTCTGTAACAGCAGTTAGTGGAGGGGAAATTTAAGATCTCTTTACAGGAGTAACCTTGAGGGCAGTGCATTCTGGTAAAAAGACTTTTACTTTTAAATGATTCAGATTCAGAAACATCTGGTACGTTTTCGGCTGCAAATGGCGATAAAAAGATAAGTTTAATAAGGAGCAGGCTTTCTCTTCAAGATTCAGCTGGACTCTGCAGTTCAGTAAATTAGAGAGCTTTTGCAGGAATGTGCTGGCATAGAGTGAACTTCCTCAAGGGAGATGAATGATGGCAAGTGGGTGATCCACTTATATTCTCTTGTACCAGATGCCAAACAGAATTGCCTCAAAATTTGGTATTTTGATATCTTGGAATTATCGCTAAGCATTTTGTCAATGCTTGCGAAATATCAAGCCGCCATACAAAAAAAAATAATCTAGCACTGCTTTGCCAAGAAATAGTTTTATTGGAAAAATGACGAGATCTTTGGTTTCATCATCACACACCTGAATTCTCTCCTAAGGCTCCTTTTTGCCCCTAGAGGAGGCTGAGCGTTGTTTGTCATGCCATTGACTGAATCTAGTCCTGGGCCAAATCTCTGGAAATGTAATAATACAATTGAAAAAATAACATAAAAATAGATTTGTTTAAAATATGTACACACTAATGCTTTCAGCACACAAGTAGCTTTATTATCAGCGCAACCTGCAGTTCTTCGTCAGTATGTCTGCATTGCCAATGCGATTACCTCATTCTGATTCAAGTCTTTGCTATTCTGTCTCCTAAGAAAATGGCCTGTTAAGATAAATTCCTGTGTGGGACAGCTTTACTATACCCAGGACATAAAGCACTACTCAGGCCCATCATAAAACAATACAAGGATGAGAAAAAACTAACATATAAAAAGTTTCCTAAAAGCTTAGAATAAGTCCATTCTAGTGTCTGCAAATAAATTTGCCAGCCAACAGTGTGTTGATTCACAACAGATGCTGGAGAAGGGGGAGTCTGATATCTTAAATTTAGTCTTGCATCAGTCCATTAACAAAAGCCATATAAAATAATGTCCATCAAAATGGCTTTGTGTACTTACTGTTCTTTATGTTGACTTGTGTCTTAAAAAACAAAATGATTGTTGGGTCTGTATTAAGTTTAGTCATCAGCTAAAAATACTAATTTCGTTTTTTGTGCCGTCAAATTGATTTATCGATTAAATAAAATTAAATGCTTGGGTTCATATAATATGCAAAAATATTTTGGTAAAATGCACACATATTTACATAAATATATATGTTTAAACTTATATTTTAATATAACTTACATTATGGATAAAAATAAAAACATATTACTCATATATCTTAAATATATACATGCCGGTGTATATGGTGTATTTTTTTTTTTATTAATTAATCATGGTAAATTGATTTGTCAGTCCTCATTTCAGTTCCTGAAAACATTATGTCACATCTATTTTTTAGTTAAATTAAGCTCTGCTTTTATATTCCACGGTTCCCACGCTCATGAAATACCTTGAAATATGGGAGGATTTTAAATGATAGGGTTTCCAGACCTGGAAAAAGAATGGGAAATGAGCATAATTTCGAAAAGGTCACAGAGAAGTCATGGAATAATCTATAGATTTACTTATGCTTAGGTTTCAAAAAGTTTCAAGAGACCTAAATTAAAGCTCTTTTATTATTCTAGTCCATATTACTTCATCATATAGTAATCACAGACTTTATCTATGATTTTATATGGTTTACATGCCTAATATCAATTTAATACAAGATTAAAACAATTTTAGAAAGTTTCTTTTGGTCTTTTTATATAGTGTTTTATCAGATGCACAGTCGTGACATTGATGCACGAGTTTCTGACAAAAATGTTTGTCTTGGAAAATGTCTCTCACAGAAAGGTTGCTCAGCTGACTTTACAGCTGTGATTTTGGGTCTCCAGCCTGGAGTGATGTTCCTTTGGGTCCTATTGGGACTACGGCACTCTTTTCCTAAATATTCTTTCCCTCTCCTGCACATGTGTTCTGACTGCACGCCCGGACTCCTCTGGGCCTCACAAACACACACTGCACTCATCTGCAATCAATTTAGCCAGGGGACGAGGGGTGGACCCCCCATTTTTAAGAGTTGCATGTGGATACGCAGGCTCATGGAAAAGAACCTACTCATGATTGGCTTGGCTGTTTCTTTACACACGTGCACACACATGAAAACACACTTACATTTGTTAAGCGTTTCCTTTGATGACAAGCAGAAGCACAGTTTATGTTGGTTATGTATCTTAGCTACCATTCATAAAGTCATTCATAAATTGACACGCATAAACAGCCTGTCAATAAATAAAACACAAACGCATCGATAGAGCTAAATTTAACTCAGTCCATTTTCCAACCATAATTCTACCATTCGTTTTACAGAAAGTTCAGAGAGCAATTAACTAAACTGGGTCACATTCCCAAAACCAATAAGCAAAAGCTTATGACAAAGTGGGATCCAAGATTTTTCAAGAATCCAGCTTTCCCTCTCATCCTTGTGATGGAGAATTGCTTTTCTATTTGAAACATGTTTGTTTATGTTGTATGTATTGGAAAAACGAAATAGGAAACAAAATAAATGATGAAGGAATGGTCAAGATGTCATATTTTGTATGTCACTTTAATGAAGAGGGTGTCCATATGAGCCATAGGAAGAAACCGAAACTTAACAAAACTCATATCTCCCTGAAACCATTATATGAAACATGATGTAAACTTGTACATTTAAAAATAAATGGGAATCAGGGTCTAAATGTAAAATGCACCGTTTTGACGAGTCAGCTTTGTTATTCTGTATATACTAATAAGTTCAGTGAGAAATTAAAATTAATTTACACACCATGTCAAACCTGTTTGCATTTATACATTTGGCAGGCACTTTTATACTGTTTGACTTTCTTTTGTTTAACAGAATACGAAAAAGCTATTTACTACTATTGCATGGACGCAAAACCAATGCAAAAATGGGTGCCAATTTGAATATTTAACAAAATATCTTCTGTGTTCTGCAGAAGAAAGAAAGTCATACAGGTTTTAAATGGCAGGAAGGCGAGTAAATGATGAAAGAAGGTTCCTTTTTGTTGAAATAGTTTTTTCGGTTTCACTAAGTTAGCATGACATTCTCAGTTTAATACTCAGAAGCTCAGGATACAAGCATTGAAACATTCTTAAACAAAAAATTATCTTGAACCAGTTCATATATATATATATATAAAATGAAGCGTTAAGGTATAATATTGGCTAAAATACAAAACATAATAATAAAAAGCATACTGTAGTATAAGTCGGGTACATATGAGCTCTGGACCCTGAAAGCGTGATTTAGATCTGATTGGTCCAGAATTCATCTTTCTTGATATTTGTGTGTGGACATTTCTGACCACACGGGAAGCAGAGAGGAAGAAGTGAGTTAAAGGAAGAGGTAAGCTAAGAAACATTTCCTGTGAGATAAGAATGTGAGGAGTCACACTGTTAATCAACATTCCAGAGAAATTATTGTACAATTTTTGATTGATTTGTAAGGAGGGTAAATGCCTCAAATGCCATAGTTGAGTCATCACTATTCTAGCCTGAAAATGAATTGTGACTTTAACTATGATCAAAACTACAAAATGTTATGTTATATAACTTTATTTTAAACGCACTGAATATTGAAGTTAAATCATTCAGTTAAATACAAATTATTTATTATTTGTTTGCTTAGGATAATATTATACTTTTATTGGCACTAGAACTGTCTAACAATATCACCTTAGCTTGCAAATTTTCTTTTTCGCTTTGGTTTTTGCCTCTCCGTGTTCTGGGCCATATAAATTATGTCCCATGTAATTATGGCGGTGCATGGTCATGTCTTTTTAAAAAGCACCAACCTCAGAAGTGGCCATCTCTTTAATTTCTCTGCCTTTGAGGGTTTGGTTTAGCATGTCAACATCATCTTGTGGATGTGTGTGTGCGTGCACTTTAACGTCATTTCAGTTTCTTAGTGTAGTTGTGTATCTATACTGTTTGTGGTTATAATATGGCAGCATGTGTAGAAACCCAGTGTTGGTAAAGAAATGTGTTTTGTTTGTTCGGCCACCATGTGTCTTAAGCCCAGTGAAGCCACAGTCATGCTGTCTGTGGTTATATGGTCCAAAATGTCTAGAAAAAAAACAGCAGTCAAACTGTGAGGTCCCCCACAAAGCTTCAGGAGTTCTCCGCTCTATGCCTTTAAATGGCAGAAAACTTGAACTAGCTATAACACAGACAAAGAAACAAGGCCAAAAAATAAAGCATCATCAGTCCATTTTTGGTTGTACAGAGTGGACCATTTCAACAGGTCCTTTATCACAAAGAGCAAGATTCTTCTCACAGGGGAACTGTCTCTCTGTTTTCAGAATGTACACTGCTGTTTAAGGACACTTAAGTGAAATATTTCCTATTGTTTTAAAAAACTTTTCATCTGATGCATAAATGTCCAAAATTAGTTTTATGGGCAAAAATATAATGTTGCAAACATACATGATGTTTTCATGTTAAAACTTAATATCTAAAAAACTGAAATATATGACTTTGATTAAATATTGAAGAAAAATTTGAAATAATAAAGATAAGAAATAATAGATTTTTCTCTAAGCACCTCTGGTCAGACGTTAAGAAGCTACTTCATAAATTAATAGGAAAACATATCTGCATATTCTAGTCAAAATGTGACCACACTGGATATGATCACATGTATTTTTTTTTTCATTTTTTAAAAATGATAAACTTTGTTTTAAACCTTCATTTTATATAAATGTATAAGCAAGTGTCCCAAAACTTTTGTCCGGTAGTGCACTTAGAACAGGATTTATATTTATATTGCTTCAATAGAATTAGTATGAGGTCATTTTGATAAGCTAGATATAGCATAGGTGCAAAACCACTAAACTCGAGCCAGTCCAACTAACCAAAAAACACACAAGGTCAAGTTCACCTCAAAGATACATGAAGAGGAATTTAGGGCATGGTCATTAATGGATTTCTGGAGTGCAGTTCTTTGATGGGGTCACATTGGTCATGTTGGTTTGTGTAAGCGTGGAACAGTGTGGTGTCTGACCCCAGAGAGATGAGGAGTGTTAAAGAGGGCGATAAAGAAGGCAGGGCCCACGTATCCTGTTTTTCTCTTTTTAGAGCTACTTTTTGGAGCTTTCGGCTGACCGCAGAGCACGACATGACACAAGCTTGTGTTCCATAGCCAAAACTGCTTAGGTCAGACACTGTCAGGGCTATATCTTAAGAATATTAGTTTATTTAAAGGAGTAGTTCATGGTAAAACTGTAACAAATATTGTGTACTTAACCAACCAGATCTTGCTGCATCTCTATTAATGTTGATCAATTGTTGACATGAGTATTGTCATGCTTATTTTTTGAGGTTTGAAGCATCTCTCCTTACTCTCTGTATTTGCATGTGGAAGGTCGACTAGTAAAATGAATGTAAAATCTATAGAATTTAGATGTTTTTGTAGCATTTATGTTAGTCAGTTATTTTTGTCTAGCAGATCTTTAAAGCAGTGTTGATATGGTTTCCATCACAATTACTATACAGTGTTATGTTAAAGCTGGGGTTGGGGTTTTTTCAGTTGGGTTTGGCAGAGAGTATATCGCCTCATCTGCTGCCAGTGTTTCGGTTTGTCATTCTGTTAAAGTAAAAACAGATTGCTGCTGTTGTGGAAATGAATTGTGTAATTATCAAACCATAATAAAATAGAAGCACATATTATGTAATATTAAATATATTTAAATTTTAAATAGACAAAATGTAAGCCGAAAAGTTTGCATTTGCATTTACTGTATACCTGTTTGCAAATTAAAACAATTAATTTTATGTTACATATGTAATGCATGTAATTAATTTTATCCATCAAAATCCAATTTTCAGATTTGTGTCACTGATCTAAGTCAAGACCTTTGATAACTTGAGAACAGTCTGGTTTAAAGTGTTCCAACTAGTGACACTTTTTAATCCCCAAAATATTTTGTATACCAGTTTAAAGCTTTAAAAGTCACAACAGCACAATATATTTGAAGTTAAAGTAATAGGTTACCTTCAAAATATAAATCTGCCATAAATTAATTACTCTCTAGTTATTGCAAAATTGTAAAAAAATATTTTTTGGTTAAACACGTTTGTTGTCTTGCATTCTTCAAAATATCTTCAAAAAATAAATTTTGTGTTTGACAGAACAAAAAAAGTCATTTTTCCTACTATGGTAGTCAATGGGTTCCAACAACTTCTTGGTTATAAGCATTTTTCCGAGTACCTTTCTCTGCGTTCATAAGAACAAAGAAATTAACAGATTTACATTTTTGGGTTGCCTATCACATTATTCACCTTCATGATTTTCAAAAACATGTTAATGTCTTTTTGTTCTGTGAAACAAAAACAGAAAAATATTTTGAGAAATGTTGGTTGTTTTTTGTCCATATAATTGAAGTCAATTAGGACCAGTGTTAATAACCAACTTTCTTAAAATATCTTGTTTTACAGGTTAGAATGACATAAAAACAAGTAAATGATGAATACATTGTAATTATGGTGTGGATTATCAAACCTATTTTAGACTTGTTTTTTTTAAAGGAGGTTTGAGTGTTCAAAGCACGATCAATGGTGTATGAATACAAACTACATGGTTTGCATGGACAATTATTGAAATTCAAAGAATTCTGAAAAATTATACTTGTTAAGCATGGATTTGCCTTAAATTCCATGATTAGTAATTGTACAGACATTCTAATGTAAATAAATCAGACACAGTACAGTCGTGCACAAAAATCTGTTCACATTTAGACATTTTTCTCGCAAGAGCTCATCATTTATTGCCATTAGAACAGCCTGTATCTCCTATGTTATGCGTTTTCCAGTGTAATTATGGTTTGTATAGCCCGTAAGTGGATATTCTAGTGGTTTAGAGCCGGCCCTTATATGACGCCTTCACACAATTCCTCCATATGATTCTGTTCTTGTGTGGCTATGATGTCTTTATGAGATAGGTAATGTAATTAAACAAAATCGACCAAAGCTGTTTAAATCCAGCCAAATAACTTGGAACATAAAGAGTCTGGCGTCTGAATGTTTTTCTCTTGAGGGGATAAACAGTGATTTTACTATGTATGCTAGAATTTGCTTTAACCAAATAAATGTACATTGGCACAAACGTTGAGATTATTGTAGCATTAAACACGGAAAAAGGGTGGAGTACGATATTGCACTGACTCACTAACCTCTGGTTTATTGATGAGCGGCTCTGTACCCCACCAACAACACCCCATGCACACACACAAACATACTGTATGTGGCACTGCTCTGAATCCAGACCACAGCCAGCTAAACACTCTGTGGTGCGGAGGCTGAATTTGAGCTGAAATTCAGTCCCATATGTTTTACATTAGAGGCTTTTATCCCAGTTTACCGTAACTTGGTTTTACTGGTGAAAGTTTGTGTCTGAGTCAGGACTGGGGTTGTGCTCAAATGACAGTCAGTATTCCTTTACTTCATCACTGTCTCTTCTTTCTTTATCTCTGTCTGGTATGGTAAGAATGGTGGTAAACAACACGCATCTCTCTTGCCAAAACAGGAACTGCTCTGTGGCAGCCAATCATTGTGGTAAACTGTAGTAAGTCCTTGCTAAGATGTTTAATGTGGTTAGCTGGATGGATGGACGAGGATGAAAGTGGATGAACTGATCTCATTGAACTAATAATGATGTTTTGGTCTGACTGGTGCTGTTAAAGCATGGGTATAGTAAACTTTCCACATCTCACGCACAAACACTCAGTCATGTGTGCTCGAATGCACCAACACATGTCACATAGTGGACTATACATTCTCAGGGACATGCTCTGTTTTGTGAGTTTCTAAAAAAACATGGGCTGCATCCAGAAAAGGTGCTGGTATGTCCATGGACTCATCTAGTGACAAATATTACGTCATGCGGAACAGGTTGACTACACTTCGGACTTAGGTGTTCAAAGAATGCTGTTTTATCTGCAGATATATTTGTGACAGATCATTGGGGAAGGGCACCTACAAAATAAAAATTCAGCAAATAATTATTTACTCTGGTCCCTTGGACATTTGTTTATCATCAGAACAAAAAAGCTTTTTGACTCCCTCATAGACTCCAATGCAACCAAACATCAAAATGCCAACAGTAAGCAAAGGCATCTTTAAAATAGTCTGTGCGACTGGGTGAACTACCCCTCTAAAATTAAATAGAAAAATATTTAATTTAAAATAGTTTAAAAGGTCTAATTTGAAAGGTCATAAAATTGACAGCCGTTATCACACGTCTTAATGCACATCAAAAGACATTATTTACAATATTTTTTGTTAATAAATTGACTTACACATTGCACCTTTAAATATTACACTAAATGTAAACCCTATTTAAGTCAGAAGACCAACAAACCACATGATGATATTAGATTTATTATATGATATATTTTGTAAAAGAATATGCAGTCCCTTCATATATATTAGTAAACTGGCATTTTCATAGTTTAGTTAAATGTATTGTGCGCAGTGAAAATAAATTAAGTTGCATCAAACTGAAACTCCACAAAAGTCTATTTTAAAGGGCCTTTATGCACTCAACCTCGGGTGAACTGCTGCAATAAATGAAGTGTTGTGAGTCTCAACAGATACTTTGAGAAGCAGACATATGACCTCACTAAAGATAAGCATGCTTGCTCGCTGTGTTTCCATCATCTAAAGTACTGTTTTACTTTTCTTAAAGAAGGACATTGGCTTTTTACAAAACATTGGCTCTTTAAAGAGTTAAATTTATTCTATTTTCCGGAGAGCCATGAATCTGTATACACCTCTGTATCTTCCAATCCTTGATGTCAACTTTGGATGCTCTCTGAAAGGCCGTAGCTGTAGTGTTTTTTTTTACAAATATTACATAAATCTAATTCGCTGGTACAGTACGGTTTAAGAACAGTCAGTTTGGATAGACATGTTAAGTGTTCAACAACTTAACTTTTCATTTTCTAGTCTTTCTTTACTATACTTCATTGCGGGTTTGGCAGTGCCTCTGTGTTTGGATGCAAATGTGTGTTAGTTGGAGTCTGACTGGTTATCTGTTCTGCCACATTAGTCGTCCGTGGAGTTTGAAGAAAACTTTGGTGATTTTTTATATATAGAGATGTTACAAGATACTATTTATCCATGGGTTTTAAAGTCATTATGCAACTTTTCTGTCTCTCTCTTTCTGGCTGTCTTTTGTGACGGCTCATATTTCTTATTATCCCTTTCCTTCAGGTCTCCGTTCCAAGGGGTGACTAATATTTTCTCCTTAAATTAGCATGCCGCCCCAAACTGTTGTGGGGAGGGAGAGGAACGGAAATATGGATGTCTGATCAGTGCCATGTGTCCCGTGTGTACTCTCTGACTTTAATTCACTCCAATCAAAGCTTACATACGAGAAACTGTGTGAGCAAAGTCATTTTCCGTAAACTTTTAGTTTGGTTCCAAAAGTACTCTGCAGAAAGCGTGCAGGACATGCCTTTACCAAAAAAATAAGGTTACTCAAGTGCACTGGTATACTTATTTTAATCTTAATTAGTTTTTTTTAATATTGTTTTATATACTGTCTAATAAATATAAGCATTCAAGTTATCTGTACATGTAAAAACGCTACATTGAAAAAACTGTAGTTTATTAAGTGTGTATCCTCTAAATTGCACTCTCATAAACAAAAAGTGTTAAACTCCAAATAAAGTTCACAATATACTTCTGTACACTTTTAACTTAAAAGTGTGTGTGGCGTTGTCCAAAACAGTATAGAAAAGGTGCACTTTAACATTAGTATACACACAACATAAAGTATTTACTTTACCTTAAATGAAATTTTGCGCAAAAATTTTTAATCCATCATTACAGAAGGAATTTGTTCTTCTGCAGAACAGAAAAGAAGATATTTTAAAGAACGTTGGCAACTGGCACACATTCACTTGCATTGGTTATGTTTCAGTGCAATACAAGTTAAACCTTTCTTCAAAACTGTCTTTTGTCCTCTGCAGAAGAAAGAAAATCATAAATGCTTAACAATGACAAGAGTAAATGATGACCGAATTTAATATTTTTGGTGAACTATGTCTTTAAATATACTTAATAAAATGTTCTTACTTTTTCTGCCGAGTTTATTTCAAGTCAGTTGTTCTTGGATTCTCAGGGCTGTGTTGGGGTGAAAAATCGGAATAAGTTTAGGGGCCCATGAGGTCGAGGTAGGCCACAATTATTCCTGTATATTGAATATTGATGTAAGGGGTCAAATATACTCTCAGAAGGGTTAGAACTGCTAGTTAAAGACCTGTGTCTTTTGGACTTAAGGAATGGAATAAGGCTTTCATACAATTTAGAAATTATAAATCCAGATGCTATTTAAGACATGGTACATGCACAAAGCGGCCAGTAATGTAATGTTCATTAAATCAGAGATTTTTAGTTGACATGAATATCCTGTGTAATCTAGAACTTGCTTAGAAACATGGAAATTCAAAATGGCTTAAATGAATTATAAAAACAAATTTAAGTCCAAGTAGAGATATGTCTTGGTTTGATGTCTTTTTTTGTTTCTATCTTTTAAAACAGCAAAAGCAAACAATCACAAAAACATCAATCTATATGTTGAAAGGCAAACCTACAAGTAGCAACGTGTGCAGTTTCATTTTGGTTCCTGGAACTCATAATACCAAACATGAGGACAGCACTTTAGTGACCCAGCCAGAGAGATGACTGCATCTGTTTTCATTCATTTTCCATTATAAAGAAAAGCCACAACTGCATCTTGGAACAGTGTTGTGGGGCCGTTTAAATGACTGAACATCTTTGGTTTAAGCTTTCAGAGTACTTATGCTCAGGCGGCTACCTCATATACAGAGACTTTGACATTTGTCAAAGCGCGTCCTCTAAAAATATCCTGACATATGGAAATCATTTTCAATGTGGCACCAATCCTTTGTGTCAGATGCAAACAAAGCGTTGATGAAAGAAATCTCTCCCTCTCTCTGTCCCTTCTTGTTTGTGTCATGTAATGCGTCGTCTCTTTAATTCGTCCACATGAAAGAAGCAGAGGGCAGAGAACAGCCATCTGTTCGGCTCATTAAAATCAACTCGTGGTTTATTACTCCAACTTCTACAGCCTGCAGAAGTACAAGCAATTCGAATAGTTCGAAGAAGCCATTTGGTTCATTGGCATATTTTTATCTTTTAATATGTAGGTCTTTATAAGATGTCACATTCATCTCTGGAAAATCATCCTCCACAAACGGATGACCTAATCCACTTTTACAAAAAAATTATTATCTGATATTGGAAGTAGCACGTGGCCCACTTAGATTTATGAGAGGTCATCTGGAATGGTTATCACTGTTTCTGCAGCCAAAAGATGCAAATATTACATTTCAAAAACTTGTGTTTCTTACTTCAATTGAAGTGCAATAAACTCTTTAGTTTTGGCATTGATTTAAACCATTTGTTTGTCATTTAAACCATTTCTTTGTTAAACATGCTCACAGTTTCTAAGCTCACAGGAATTCTTATGTGGTTAAAACACTTTTTCTAATGAAGCACTTAAAGTAAAAAAACTGAGTAAATAAAATTATTTACTCCACCCCAAACCTATAAAGTCCCATGGCTCTTAATGAAAACCTGACATCCGTTTGTTAAACGTTCAGAACTGTTTGTCTAGTTTGATCCAGCAGTTGTGTGACTTCAAACAGTAGTGTAACAGAGTGAATGGTTGTTTTAGTTATGAGTTTTTAAACCCTAGTACGATTCTATTGAATATTAAAAGAAAAATATATGAAGAGTTTATTCGCAAAAACAGACTTTAAGAACCTCTAAAAACTGTGTTCAGATTATATCATGGTTTTTGTGTCTTATTGGGTTAATTAACTTTTTTACAAAACCCTATTGGTGTATAATTAATGTATAATTAAAGTTAATAACATTTTAAATAAATAAAATACAATATTTAAATTTCACATGCTTTTTGTTAATCTATAATACAGTACAATTTAATAAATTGTCAGGCATGTAAAAACATGAAATAAAGAAAAGAAAATGAATTATTGCTGATGCACACATAAATACACTCTGTAAATATTAGATTTTTTTGTGGTACATTACCTGTCAAAAGGGACACTCGCTCACTTCTGCAGTCATATTTTTTTCTCATTTTAAAATACAAATAAAATCATTACACTTACGAAATAAAAAAGGGAACTATGGTTATTATAGTATAACTACAAAAATTTAAAATAAACCTGTTTTCAGTGCAGTAACCCTTTGACTTCTTGTAATTTTATCAACCAGCTTCTTAAGGTCTCAGTCTGAGATGTTTTTTATAGAATTATAAAGGTGTCACTGGCTATTCTGCACTCTTATTGCTGTTCTTTCTGTAAAAGTCATCCATTTAATTTTTTATTTAATTGCTAAATTATATTTTGATCTATTAAACTAATCTCAGACCTTTACACATAGGTAGAACCTTCACATTTAAAGTTTTTAAATAATGGGAAACATCTCACCCAAGTCCCTAAAACTTTTGGACCGGTAGTGTACACAAATGCCCTGGTTATGTCTGACCCTGCTAGACATAATAATGTTATAAATCTGAGGTGCCCAGTCCCATATTACTAACAAACAGCAGGGTTCACATTGTTCTCATATGGGAGGAAGTCATGCATCCTGACATTGTTCCAAATGTATGTCCTCCTCTACATGTGTGTATGTGCATGAGCGTGTGTGTATGAGAGAGCCAGAACTCATTAAGCGTCTCTAATCCTGGCCATGGTAGATGTGTCTGTGCTCTTCCTACACAATGCTTAAAGCATCCCCATAAATAAAACCAGATGCATTTTTTATACGGAGAGCTGTGAATCAGCCTCGCCGTGTCATGTCAACAGTTGTTGGGGGCAGAGTTGTGATATTTTATAAGGGTCTTGACTGGTTTATGCTTACAGCAGGATGAAGATGGTCGAGAGCTGTGTGGTCCTGTTTATCTTGGGTTGTCTGGGCGGACTGTCATTGTCTTTGAATCCTCGAGATCCAAACGTCTGCAGCTTATGGGAAAGGTAAGAATATTCTGCTCCAGTGCAGAACTCCCAATACAGGGTTCTGCTCCACTGCATGCCGGCTATCAAACAGTAGAGCAACGCCTGTAACAGAAATGACAAAGAAAATAAGCACTTGTGGTGTTGGAATTAAACCTTTGGAATGACCATGGTTCTTTCTATAAAGTGAGTAGAGCCAATTTACAGTAAAAAGTTTCAGTTGCTAAAATAAATGTATCCCTATTGTACCTTTAAGCAAGGTGCTTGACAAAAAGTCAACATAAGGCACATTGTGCTAACAACACAGAGGTCATATGTTCGAATCCCTGATCAATCTGCAAATTTTTTTTACTGTGTTTTAACGGGAATCAATTCACACAAAAATTTATAAATTTAAATGCTTTGAATTTAAGGAAATGGACGGTCAGAAGTAAATCTGAATCAAAAATATTGGTATATATTACAAATATTTTGTTAAACAAATCCTTTTTTCACTACATAAACTGCTGTATTGTACTCAATAATTTCAATAGCTAACCAATGAAAAATAATTTATTTAATGTTTTAAAAGATTTTATTATCTTAATATAATTGTTTATTTTTGTGAAGCCACATGAAAAATTTTTAGACTATGAATGCATCTGCCAAATGCACAAGTAACAGTTGCACAACTCGCAAACTAAGATGTTTGTTCCTTTCTAGCTTTACCACCTCCGTGAAGGAATCGTACGCTCGCCCGTTTGACCAAGTGTACGAAGAGACCTGCACTGAACCCTGGAGCATGAACAAATGTACCCGACATAGGTGACAAACATGCCCACCGAAGCATCACACTCACAGTTACACTGAGTTGACAAAGACTAAACTCATGCATGTTAAAACTTTTACCCAATAAGCTACTGAGGTTTTTGGTCTTTGGCTGAGGTCACCAATGGGACTGTTTGGTTTGGCAGGGAAAACTGCTTTGGGTCCAAGTAATTGTGACTCTGGTGCGCATAAGCACGCTCCCTTTATTATAACGCTGGCGTGAAAACTCGCTTTCCCTAAAACTCCTACAGCTGTTCCCAGAGGACTTTTTAGGTTTAATCTGAAGTGAGGCGAAGGAAAGGCTATAGACTGTTTAAAACAGTCTTGATTATTATGCTTTGATGTATTGAAGATGCCAAAAGTTGAGTCAGGATGACCACTGAATCAGATGTTCAGTAAACTGATGTGTGATAGTAAAATAACAGCTGCTTTTATGCGGTCTTGTATTTGAGTGTTGCTTCATTCCAGGTATAAAGTGGAGGTTGCTATTAAACTCCTGTCTGTTTTTCATTTCTTCTCTTTGTCTCACACCAGGATCACTTATAAAACAGCGTACAGGCAGGTGGTGAAAATGGACTACCGGAGGAGATATCAATGCTGCCGTGGGTTTTATGAGAGCAGAAATAAATGTGTCCGTAAGTATTGTATATAAGCTTTTGCTGAAGTTTGGATGTGTCCTTGAACTGGGTGGTTCTATGAAAATATAAAGAAACTTTTAGAAAAAAAATTAAAATAAAGAAACAATTCCAAACTTTAATTAATGATCATTTTAAGATTTTGGACATTCCAGTTCACTGTCTGTTGAATTTGAAGAAATACAAACCTCAGGAGTGATAAAGTCATCCAACAGCAATGTTGAAGGCTCACATCATAACAACACATAAAAATGATACAATTCCTAAATTCATAAAAATATTTATGTTATATTGCCTAAAAGTTAATATGATGTTGTTTTCTCTGCCTCATAAAGTTTTTTATTTTTAGTTTCTTTCTGTAAATACATTTGAATAAAATAATAAACATTGTTGAAAGTTTATAAACATACATATATATATATATATATATATATATATATATATATATATATATATATATATATATATATATATATATATATATATAGTTTCTGTACTATTTCTGTACTCATTTTCATTTTTTCCCCTTCTGTACATATGTGTAGCACGTTGCACAAAAGAGTGTGTCCATGGCCGATGTGTAGCACCTGATCGGTGCCACTGTGAAAGTGGCTGGCGTGGAGACGACTGCTCCAGCTGTGAGTTATATTCAAACGCACGCACACACTTTCTTTTCCAATTTCTCTTACTTCACAATAGTACACAACTCATATGACTCATATGATTCTCACACATGCTCATACACACACAGTCTCAAAAGGAGAGAAGTTTCATTAGCCAGTGCTGTGGTTTCTTTTCTAAGCGTGTTGTCATCTGTTAGTGTTACTGCACATTTTTATTGGGTCCCATTTTCCCTGTTTTTCTTTTCCCTCGTGTTTTCTTTTCCCTTCTGCACCTCACTTTCTGTCCTTCACTTCTCTGCTCTGCTCTGCTTTAGCATTATGAAAACAAAGAGCTGAAGTTGTAATGCATAAACCAGTTTTTCTTGGTTGAGTTTACACATTTCTTAATACTGAGATTGACTCGAAAGAACACATCCATCTGAAAACTCTGAACTGTTCCTAATTCAATGGTACAATTTAATCATCATGAAAATGATTTTCCTTGTTTTTTTTCTCTATATTCTTTTGCAGTTAAAGATAAAATCATAACATACAATGACTTCTAGAACAAAAATGGAACTAAGCATTAACTTATTTTTCTGACATGTTTACACATTCCTCGTCAAATGTCCAAAGAAAGCAGGAAAAAGTGATATGAGTGAAAGTTAGTCAACCCTTTTTTCCCCTTCCACATACATTGTCATATAATGCACAACAGGCTTTGCAATGATATTGAAATTGAAGGTTTAGGGAGTTTATTTAACACACCAGAAACTTTCAGCCTGTGCTTGTTTGTATGCTCAGAGGTTCTTCAAGGGACAGCAGCAAAAAAATTCTATTAAAGTGATAGAACACCCGAAAATCGAAATTCTGTCATGATTTACTTATTCTCTGCATGTTTTATTTTCATTGATTGTATTTGTTTGGTTGAAAGACTTTTAATCTAGATAAAAAAATGTTAGATGCATGACAGGCATGAGTAGGTTTAAATTTCTTATTTAGCTGAAGCTGTCACCATAAGAAAAAATCAATGATAAGAACTCAAGAATACATGTTACATGTAACTGCTTCAAATATTAGGTGTATCAGACATCAGTGGTATGCAGACCAATCGGCATATTTGCGAGTGATTTTATACCTTTTGTTCAAAACAATGATATATGAAGAGAGTGCTCTTTTTACCACTTAAAACAGTCATATAATCATTTTAGCATGGCACGAAGCCTGGACTGCGTTTTCAGTAAAAAAAATCAGTAGGAGTGTGAATCTGTAGTCATGCCACCCCTACTGTATAACGATTTGCAACAATTCAAAGGATGGGAAAGAAGACAGAATTTTTATTTTTGGGTGAACTGTCCCTTTTTTTAAATAAATAACCCTGTTATCATGTCAAACCTGTATGAATTTGTTTCTTTCAAAGAACACAAAAGAAGATTTTTTGAATAATGTCGGGAACTGGAACCCATTCAAATGCATTTGTTTTGTTTCAAGTGTATGGGTGCCATTGCTTTTTAGTTATCAACTTTCTTCAAAATGTCTTTTTTTGTGAAAAAGTAATATAGGTTTGAAATGATGACAGGATAAATTCTTCTTAGTTGAATTCACTTTAAGGCTACAAAATCCCATCAAGTAAAACCACACTGATATCTGCGGGGTTACAGTGGTTTACTGTAGTACGATGTCTTCCGGTTTCTGGATGGATTTTACAGAAATGAAATGGAAACAAGCGTCTCGTTTCAGGCATAGGGACGTTTTTCACTCATTCGACTCTGCTCTGTTTAGCTGGACTGTGAAACCCTATTATTAGCTCTCATAGGCAGAATATGAATTGGCACTTCCTGAAGGCTTGTGTGTTGGGAAGGTTTGTGGGAAACTAGAGAGGTTTGAGGTTTTAAATACACATTTTCTAACTCTCTCCTGAGGGACCAAAGGCCAAAGTTCCTCGAGCTGCTGTTCCTGCCTGCAAGCAATTCATGCAAACGCAAAAATTTCGGAAAACAAATCTTAAGCTTAAAAACACAGCTAAGAGAGCTAATGTTTTGTTTAAAACAGTTTTTTACTTAGCTGAATGTCCTTGTCCTAAAAACTTCATTTTGGTTTTAGAAAAAGTAATTTGGTTTTGATAACTATTTGAGCAAGGACTTCTGGGAAAGTGACCTTAAACATTAGAGCTTAGTCCCAAAAATAAATTTTCTCTCGGGGCAGAAGAGGAATTTTCTCACATTCTTTATCCTTAAGATACATGCTGTTTTGAAATTTCTTCTTTTGTGTTTGTAGCAATGTAAACATGAAATTAATGTACAAAAAGATTGAATTTAATCATCTATTACTAACCCACTTTATATGTTTATATTCATTGTTTGTTTATTCTGAACTTTAGGGCAAGGATCTTGGAAAAGGTTATTTCAAAATAGACTTTAAGTGAAGTTTAATGTCAAGACTGTCTTAAGTGAGCTGAGAAATCCTCAAGTTGTCACTGACTTCCTGACTTCTTAAAGAGCGTGAATTTGCTGGTTATGGGTCAGCTCATGGTTTGAATTGAGACAGCTGGTAAGGTCCGGTTACTAGACTTTGACATGTGATCCAGGGGTGTTGGAATCATCTACATGTCTATTTGTCAGATTGGTCAGACCCCAGGGCTTATAAATCTTGGCCCTTAAGTGAAAAGACAGAACAATAACATTCCCTTACCAAAGAAATATTGCACCTATTTAGGAAATGTATATATTTATATATCTGCTGGCATGTTCGGTCAGTTTTAAAGCCAGAAATCTAAACAAATCATCAAAATAGACAATATACAAAATCCAGATGTTCTAAGAAACAGTGGCCATCCTCACTCTGAGACAATATGATCAGCTAACGGGTCTGACTGATCTCCCTGAGAATACAAAGTGAGTCCAGATCCAAACTGATGAATGTTCTCTTTCTCGATAATGAGCTCTTCATTCTGACATCTTGCACGTAAACCTTGTGCCAATAAATAGGTCTGTGTCTGTGATGGATTCCTTTACTTTAACCCGTAAAGTGTTCACGTCATTATTTGAGGACGTGTCGTGTATGTAATCCAATCTCTGTGTGAGCGCTGGCCCAGCATCCCTGTGAGGTCCAGCCAAAGTCCCTTTGTAAAATTTCCTATTTGAAACTCATGCCTTTTGTTGATCTCTGTGCAAATCCTCTTGTCAATCACATTATCAATCCGTTATGCTATGAAGGCCAGAGTGTTTTCCAAGGACCAAACACAATCAGATTCAAGACTTAAAGAAAAACTATTTGTTACCCAATCTGTGAAAACAAGGCTGAAGTTTAATTTCAAGTGTTCATTTCACTATGATTTCGATCTTTGACTTAAAGATATCATGTTTGTGTGTTTAAGCATGTGATGCCCAGCATTGGGGTCCAGGTTGTCAGCTGGCCTGTGAGTGCAAGAATGGAGGAGTGTGTGATGTGGTTACAGGGTCCTGCCTCTGTCCTCCAGGATACACCGGTGCACACTGTCAGGTACATTATCACCATACAAACACGTGATAGTTCCCCCAAGAGTGATAATTCTGTCATCATTTTCTCACCCTCTTCTCATTTGTTTTCTCTGCAGAACACCAAAGAAGATATTTTGCGAAATGATGGGTAAGTGGCGCCCATTCTCTTGGTTTTTTAACCAAGTAAAAGGGAATGGGTGCCACTGCTGTTCAAATAAGAACATTTTTTTAAATATCTTCTTTTGTTTTCTGCAGAAGAAAAAAAGTCAAACAGGTTTGAAGTGACAAGAGGGTGAATAAGTGATTATATATTTTACTCTTTTGGTTGAACTTTGAACACGTTTGGTGTTTCATTAAGTGTCCAAACTAACCAACACTGCAACTCTCTGATTTTCAGGACCCCTGTTCTGAAAAGTCTTTCGGTCAAGACTGTTTACAGCAGTGCCAGTGCGGAACAGGAGGATCCTGCAATAAAACCACTGGAGAATGTATGTGCAAAGGAGGTTTTACTGGAACTTTGTGAGTACAAAACAGAGTACTAATTTGACATTGGTGCATTTGAATTTTACTGTTTCCTTTAAGGATTTTTATTTAAAATGTACCTCTTGGTGTATTTAATGTATTTACATTTACAATACTTTTGTTTGCATTTGGCAGGCACTCTTATTCAAAGCTTACATTGTTTTATACTATAGATCATGACCTTGGCACAATGCTCTAACCACTAAGCTACATATAGAACATATTAGTCTAAAAGACATCTGCTATACATCTGGTGTAGACACAAGGTTATTGATGTGATGTGGCTGTTATCTGACTCAGGTGTGAGGAGCCGTGTTTAAGGCCAAACCGATGTTCTCGGCGTTGCCCGTGTCAGAATGGAGGCATTTGCAAGGGAACAGGAGTGTGCTTGTGTCCTCCTGGCTGGATGGTAAGATGTCTGTGTATTCATTATTTCACATTAAAAGTTGTATTAATTTTTTTTCTCTCTCACTTTTATGATAAACCTTACATTGAATTTACAGACATCCAAACATATATCATATAAAACTTTAATTATACTATTGAAAATTGTAGAAACAGTAAAAATAATTGACACCTAAAAAATTATTAAATCCAGTTTAAATCAATAATAAAAACTGCAATTTACAGTTTAAAAACTACATTTTAGTGCCAAAGAAAAGATGTTCAAATTTGAGGATTAGTCACCAAGTTAAAATCTGTTGTAAATTACCCTCCCTCAAGCACTTCTTCATCTGTAAAAATTAGTTTGTTAGGTTTAACACAAAGAACATTTTTTAGAAGAATGTTAGCCACTGCGATTTCTGGGGCACCACAAACTACCATAGAAAAAATATGTGATTTTTTTGAAGATACAAGATATTTTAAACAACGGGAAAGCAAACAGTTCTGTACCACATTTTTTTCCAATCGTACTCAATGGTGCCCAAGAACGGTCAGGTGCAATCATTCTTCAAAATATCTGACTTTGACTTGAGATTTAATTAATAGTGACAACATTTTTATTTTGGTGTGACTATCCCTTTCAGTAAACTTTAATGCAGTTTTGGTATCTCTGTTTTATCTTTTAGGGTGCTGTCTGTACTGAGCGATGTCCAGCGGGCCGGTTTGGTAGTAACTGCGTTAGTGAATGTATGTGCCATAATGGT
The DNA here is from genome assembly GCA_033220385.1 of Triplophysa yarkandensis. Lineage (NCBI taxonomy): Eukaryota > Metazoa > Chordata > Actinopteri > Cypriniformes > Nemacheilidae > Triplophysa > Triplophysa yarkandensis. Next base: position 10,842,839 of record CM065668.1, read on the forward strand.
GGCCACTGTGATCCACAGAGCGGACAATGCCAGTGTGATGCAGGCTTCACGGGAGATGGGTCTGTTTGAACTCATTGAAAAAATCAATGTATATTAGGACAAATATGTATGTAAATGCATATGTGATTCCCCTGTGAAGGTGTCACGAGGAGTGTCCGGTGGGGACGTATGGTGAGAACTGCAAGGGTGTTTGTGACTGCGCTAATGGAGCTCGGTGTTATAACATTCATGGCGGATGTCTATGTGAACCGGGCTTTACGGGACCCCGCTGTGACCAGAGGATGTGTCCCGATGGGGTTTATGGCATGCACTGTGAACAACGATGTCTATGCAACTCACAGAATACTCTTATGTTTGTACTGTTTTATATGTAGTATTTAAATCTGCGAGACTTGGATGTATTCCTGATATTTTATGGTTGTTATAGCTGTCACCCTCTTAAAGGAGAGTGTACCTGTCAGCCCGGGTGGGCAGGGCTGTATTGCAATGAGACCTGTCCCCTTGGTTCCTATGGTAACGGTTGTTTGGAGCCATGCCTTTGTGTGAACGGAGGGGTGTGTGACACAGTGACCGGCCACTGCCATTGTGCCCCTGGATACACAGTGAGTGGGACTGTCAAAATCATGAATAGGCTGATAATGTATGTAATGTGATATATTTGACAGCGGCTGGTTGTGTATACTGTTTGTGCGTGTTTGTGTGTGTGTTTTTAGGGATTACACTGTGAGAAATTGTGTGAAGATGGGCTCTATGGAAAGGACTGCGCATCTCAGTGTAACTGTGTAAACTTTATAGCCTGTTCTCCTATTGATGGCACATGCTACTGTAAAGAGGGTGAGTTTTCGAAGAAATTTTTTAAAAGTATTTTAAGCCAGCATACACATCTAAAGTCCATTTATTTTGAAGAACATGATCTTAGGTTAGATATTTGGTGTTGGCATAAGTGAGTACAGAAGCTTGAATTAGGTTTACATGCTTGAAATATACATTGGCTAAAAAAACAGGAGACTTTTTCAAGAAACTTTTTATAGGTATCTGTTTAGATTGAATGATTACTTTTGTTTTATTCTGTGAACCCTTAACAATACTTCAACCAACTTTAGTTTTGACCAAAAATATTATTTCTTATTGCACTCATTTGCAGAAAATGAAAACTGGAGAAATAGGTAAAAATCACAGGAATATATTGAATATAAATAAATAAAATGTTTTTTGACCTTTAAAAAAGTTGACCTTTTCAAGTTAAACTAATTTGATTTCTTTACGTATTATATTTTATAATTTTTTTTATGTTATTGCTTTATATTCATAACACAACAGCAATAGTTTTACATGTATTTTAGTAATGTTCAACAATTATATTTTGACGTTGATTGCTAATAGTTTTTGTCACAGTTAAGTCTTATCATCCCATCAGTGTTTTACATTACTGTTTGATGACTTGATGTCACTCGTAAAGTTTGATTTTGTTAAAATTCAACAGACAGTGGACTGGAATGATAACAATATATCTGGAAATAATAATTAAATGAAAATTTTGAATGCTCAATATTTTCTTTTGAAACTGTATTTGTAACCTTGCTTTATTTAAATAGTTGTGATCTAAGGGCAATACACAATATCTTGTAAATGTCACATAAATGTACTTTGATTTAGCCTTTTTTAATAAGACTTTTATTTAGAGAAAAACCAGACAAAAATACTCCAAATGGATTTTTCGCAGTGCACCAGACATTAAATTATATTGTGACAGTGAGCCAATGTATGAACACATAAACAGACTATAAATTCTACTATTTATGTACACAGTGGTGACAGTTTCTGATGTAGATATTATGGCCACTGTGATGAGTTTGAAAAATATGAAACAAATTTAAGAACCATAAATTTCGATGATTTTCAATATAAGCAGGTCCAGAAGAATGTCACAGAAACCGTGACAGACACAAGAACAGATACAGACACTGTTTACAATGCCATAAAACATCTCTCAAACTATCTTCAACATAACCATAAAAGGCAAAACTTTTTCATCCTAAAATATAAAACATTATTTTCCCCTCTGTTGCTTCTCATCTTAATTAATGTTGACCGTCTGCTGGTAGACGTGAGAACTGAGAACAAGCACTATGTGTGTGTGTGTGTGTGTGTGTGTGTGTTTAGGCTGGAGAGGATCAGACTGTGCTGTGTCTTGTACAAAGGGCACATGGGGTCCTGGCTGTAACTTCAGATGTCAGTGTGCAAATGAAGCATCCTGTAACCCTGCTGACGGCTCATGCAGGTGCACATCAGGATGGAGAGGACATTATTGTGACGAACCCTGTCCTGTGAGTTAACAATTTGCCTATTTTATAGTGCAAATGTGTTGGATTTTTAATAACTTACCTTTTTAATCAGAAGATGCCCACTCTCTGTGTCCGACACATCTGTCTCCTAAAACAGCAAAAACCATGTCCATCATCAGCAAATGCGTTAAATGTGATGTGAAATGCAAAACACTCAATTTGTTGTAAGATGAAACTAAATTCTTTATGTTGCGCAGCTAAAATTCATGTAAAGGTAGTAATTATATCAGAGCCGTATAATCTCACACTGCACAGTCTGCGTTACTTGATCTTCATGAATCAGTATTTCCATTCTGAACTGGCTTTCCACTCAACAGATAGGCACGTTCGGCCCAGGCTGTCAACACAAATGCGACTGTCTGCATGATGAGGGATGTCACAGCATTACAGGACAGTGTCTGTGTTTACCCGGCTGGACAGGTTGGAAATTTAAAGACACGGTTTATCCAAAAATGTGATTTAGTCTTCATTTATTCTTTATCGTCTTTATCTTCTTTATATTTCTACCTTTAACAGAACACAAAAGAAGATTTTTTGAAAGTATGTTGGCTTCCGAAAATCAGCAATACTATTGGTTTGTGTCCATACAAAAGAAGTGTATGAGCATTTTGGTCCCTAACAATCTTCAAAATATCTTCTATTGTGTTCTGCCAAAGAAAATCATACTGGTTTTAAGTAATTAGACGGGGAGTGCATGTTGGCATTTCGTTTACTTTAAATATAATAGTAGTTCAAATTTCATTCTGGCTTCTTTTCACCAGGACCGCGCTGCACGCAGCAATGTCCAGAAGGGACATGGGGTCACCAGTGCAACCAGACGTGCTCCTGCCTCAACAGCGCTCCCTGTCAGGCACAAACCGGAACATGTCTGTGCAAACCTGGATTCTGGGGTGCTCAGTGTCAACACAGTAAGCAGATGCACAGACAGTCCACATTCCTTTGTCTCTGACATCATTACAGATGAGTTAAACAGTGGGTTTCTCTCTCACCTCTCTGTAGAGTGCAGCGCTGGTCTGTTTGGAGAGAAGTGTAGTCGCCAGTGTCCCTCATGTGTCCATGCCTCATCCTGCCATCACATCACAGGGGAATGTCAGTGTCTGCCTGGGTTTACAGGAACACTATGTGAGCAAGGTTAGTTATACACATACACAGAAAATAAACTCTTTTGTGTTATGTGTGCATGATGCAAGTTGTATGATTTTGTCTAGCCTGCCCTGTTGGTCGGTATGGAAAGCAGTGTAGCAATGTGTGCGCGTGTACCAACAATGCGACGTGTCATCATGTGGATGGCACCTGTATCTGTCCACCAGGATGGGCTGGATCTGACTGTTCCTCATGTGAGTCCGAGCATATTTCAATGACAGTCTGTTTATTTTTTAGGCCTTTAAATCTGATCACAAGATGTTATTCATGTTTTTTCATGAACTGTTCCCATTTGAGGTTTAACATCACAGTTGTTTGTCCTGTGTGTGATCAGATTTGAAAATATGTTTTTGTATTCAACTAGACAAACGCTTCAACGTTTGCCAAATTTCTTTCTCTGTAGTGTGTCCAACTGGGACGTTCGGCACTAACTGCGCTCAGATCTGCTCATGTTCCCCGAACCATTCCTGCGACCCTCACACTGGACACTGTGTGTGTGTACCTGGGCCAGACACAGACTGCAAACGAGGTGCAATGTTTACCTTCTCTTGCTTTATTCAAAGGTGCTTAAGGCGCTCTCAGATTGGTGCATGGGCAGGATTTTACAGATGGCCAAAAAGTAACTGATAACCTAATGACAGCAATAGGTTGAATATTTTTAAGAACTTCTCAGAAGCTTCCCGAGGAGAGTGTTTGACAACAGAAATACTCGCCATGCGTCTAACACGGTTTCTATCTAATGGATCACGTCGACCATGAGAACTCTACCCGTTCAGAGACTTATAATGTATCAAACAGTGAGATACCCCTCTCCTTTAAGCATGCTGTACTTGCCTGAACATAAATAAAAGTCTAATTTGAGCTCCATAAAGGACTAAACTGCTTTACTTTTATAAAAAAAAACTTTTACCTATTATCGTACCTAGGAACTCTAAAACAAGACAATCTGTACTTAACTGTACACGTCTCTGTGTCTAGGTAAGCACCACACATTTATACTGTTCTTAACCCCGCTTTTATTTATTTTAACAAAACCCACACATAACGACACATAATCTGTTACAAAAATACACAATGTGTTAAAATTGAGTGACAGAATGAATAATTATCAAACACAAGTGTGTAAACATGTATGCTTGTAGTAGAACAAACTTGTATTGATTCAAAGTACACTTATATCAACTGAAAAGTGGGCCAGTAGTCAGCTTACTAAAACATTCATTTGAATATATACTTCATAAAGTTTCCTTGTCGATATTTCAGCCAAAAAAAATCTGTCATTATGTAAAGCAGTCACCCTCTCTTCCTTTCTAACCATTGTTACTTTCTTCCTTCCACAGAACACAAAAGAAGATATTTTGATGAAAGTTGGTAACCATAAAACAGTGGCACCAATTGACTTCTATTGTATGATCACAAAACCAGTGCAAGTGATTGGGTGCCAGTTTCCACATTCTTCAAAATATCTTCTTTTGTATTCTGCAGAAAGGAAGGCATATACATGTATAATCACAATTTATGTTCATAAGGGACACTTGTGAAAAAGTCAATCTGTTCCTTATTATCTTATTTTAGTTTAACTTTTATACAAACTTTCGAATATTTCAATTGTCAGCTAAAAAAAAAAAAACGGGGCTTAAATGATTGATCAGTTAGTTTAATATTTGTAAATGCAATGTTTGTTTGCTGAACATTTGCTTTCTGTATATCTCTTACAATGCATGTTGATATATTTGAGTGATCTCGTCTTTTTTCAGAGCGAGAGCTGAACATGATGGTACCTGTGTCACCGGTGGAAAGAGACTCATGGGGAGCGATCGCGGGCATCGTGGTGCTGGTCATTCTGGTGGTGCTCTTGTTGGCTATTTTGCTATTGTATCGACGTAGACAGCAAGACAAACAGAGTAACACACCTGTCGTGTCTTTCTCATCGACCCGTACTGTCAGTTCAGAATACGCTGTGCCAGGTACCCTATCTACCCTGAGGATGTTGCAGGAAACATGCTACAAATAGAATAATAAAATATTGAAATCCTTTTCGGATATCTCCTGCAGATGTACCGCACAGCTATCATCACTATTACTCAAACCCAAGTTACCACACGTTGTCTCAGAACAGACCTCCACTGCCACACCTGCCCAACAACCAGGACAGAGTCATCAAGGTACTTTTGTTAGAAAGTTAAAATGAAAAGTATAACTACGAAACTCCTTCATATGTTTTGTCGTTGATAGAACACCAACAACCAGCTCTTCTGCAGTCTGAAGAACACAGAGAGAGAGAGGAGAAGTCTGTTTAGGGCAGACACAAATGCAACTCTTCCTCCAGGCTGGAAACACCAGGAACCACTTAAAGATCCAGGTAAGAAATTCAGCTCGATCTGCAATTTCAGCCAATCAACCATCAAGTTATTTCCTGTTTACTGTATGTTTAACCGAATTAACACAGTGTTCGGTTTGCAGGGGCTTTTGGAATAGATCGGAGTTACAGCTATAGCGCTACTCTTGGGAAACACTACAACAAAGGTGAAAGATGCTCAGACAGACATTATATCAGAAACAAAGGTTATATTTCTCATTGTCTCTAACATCTTCTCTTGTGGTTGTAGATTTGAAAGATTCCTGCGTGGCAGTAAGCAACAGCTCTCTGAACAGTGAGAACCCATACGCCACCATCAAAGATCTGCCTGGGTTGCCACCATGTCCTCCAGAAAGCAGCTACATGGAGATGAAGTCGGCTATGCCACGAGAGCGATCATACACTGAGATCAGACCGCCTGCCATGACCTCGTCCTCTCCGGTGTGCAGAGGTAACCTTGACACTATTCGATCACCCCAAATTAAAACTCACTCATCATTTACTGTTTTTGTCACATCAAACCTTCTGTCACTTCAAAGATATTTTGAAGAATGCTGGTACCTGGTGTCCATTCACTGTTATTGGTTTTGGGTGCCAACGCTGTTGGGTTACCATCTTTCTTCAAAATATTTTTGTGTTCTGCAGAAGAAACAAAATCCAAACAATCACTTTTATTAATTTGGCAACCTGGTAGATTGGTGATATTTCATGTATCACATTGGTGTTGCTTCTATTTCAGAACATTGTTCCATTAGCAACACTCTGGAAGAGGAAACTCAGAATCACTATGATATGCCAGTCAACAGCCACATCCCCGGTCATTATGATCTGCCCCCGGTACGGAGACCACCATCTCCATCGCCACGGAGACTGCCTCATTGATCCAGATTTGAATAAATCTGGTCTTCAAAAATTAATGCAATCACTCATTGCATGAACATTGATGGATGGGGGTGACCAAAAATAATGACTGAGATGCACAACACTGCCATCTATATGACACCAATGAATGTTCATGGAGCAAAATGTCTCTTTTAGAGACATTTAACCCATTTAAAACCCACATGGAACTGAAGCAGTCAAAGGATTTATTGTTATTTTCCCACCTGTCATTTTTTCGGTGACTGGATGTCTTCAACAACAGATGAGGAAAACATTTGACAATTTATTGGATACTGCGTGACATAGAGGTGGTTAACTCTTGCTGCCTTTCTAAAAAATTTTACTTTAATGACTTGTGGACAAAACTGCTTACCATGTCATTAATGCGCAGGTTTCTATTGTTTCTATATAGAAATAATCCTGCCTGTGACAAAACTTGCCATTTTAAATAATCCTTGTAGAATATGTTCATAAAAATGCAAAGGTATGTATTAGTTTACCAAAAATGAAAATGATGTTCTGAATTACTCGCCTTCAAATAGTTCCAGACCTGCATGAATATATTTAGTTGGTTCAAGAAAGATATTTAGAAAAATGTTAGCAACTGAGATTTCTGGGGCAACATTGAATACCATAGAGGGGGAAAATCTTTGCATTGTTTCTTGTGTTAAACACAAAAGAAAGATGAATTTAGGAAAACAGTTCCTGGGTACCTTTAATACCATTTTACTTTTGGCTTTTATGGTAGTCGATGGTGCACTTGAAATCTCAGTTTATAAAATTCTTCAAAATATCTCTCTTAGTGTTGAGCATTACAAAGAAATGAATTCAGGTTTGAATCGACTTGATGTGGAGTAGTTCATGACAGAATTTTCTGTTTTGGCCAAACTATCCCTTTAAAACATATCTAGATAAAAGTTGGGATTAATGCAGCACAATTGTTTTAAATCCTCTTTGTAAAACTTTTTATGTATTCCGGTAATAAGGGTTGTAAATGACATTATAGTTTAAAGGTTACAAAACAATGTAAGACTGCATCGTTTGAGATTGTAAATTTGAGAGCACATACTTTGCTTTGAATGTAAGAAAGCGTGTACTGTATATAGTGTAAATAAAAATCAGATTTCATGCACAATGTCTACATAAATCGCTGTCAGACTTTAACTAACTGAAAAGTTTGGGTTTTGTTACATGGTTTTACACTAACTAAATTTTAAAGCTTTTAAATTGAGTAAATATATTGTTTGAATTTTGTGTATATGCGAGTAAATCTCACTTATTAAAACATTTCTATTAGAATTCACCAAAAATATAGGTGTTTATTACAAATTGTTCAAACATAAAAATATGAATTGTTGGAATTTTAATCAATATTTTTTTTCAATGAAAATGTATTTAATGTTTTAAATATTTAATATAACCAAGTTAAAATAACTTCAATATATAAACAATATATAAAATAAATTTTTTCTGATATTTACTAAGCTAAATTTTACTTTATCATTTTCTCACTTTTATAATTTGTTTATAAGTGTCTGGTAAATGTCTAAATGTTTTTGGCTAGTGCAACACAGGGATTCACACACCAACTTAATATCTCATTACAGCATACATTAATTTCTATTTGATCCCTCAATAAAACTAATTTTTACAATACAATATAGAACTATAGTTTAGGAAACTACTATCATTTTAGCATTACACAAACAAATGCCAGACCCAATGTCTTACCTGAAGACAATACACACACATCTGAAAAACAGATACAGCACATTGTCTTAAGTGGCGCATCTTTACAATCTGTTTAACAGAATAAGATTATCGTCATGTTGTTTACAAACTATTTGGCAGTAAGTCACTTTGCAAGTTGTTTTCAAACTCATATAGAAAGGAGTGTTTAAATACGAAAAGCATCAACATGGAAGAGAAGAAATTATCTGCAAATGTTGGAAAGAAATTGAAAAAGTCAGATAGGCTTTATTATAACGGAATAATTTTAAGGCACAGTTTGTAACAAGGCTCTTATGTATAACACCAATTCAGAAGTTTCACACAAAAGTATTTGTAAAAGACTGAAAGGAAAAAGCATCATTTTTTAAAAAAAAAGCAAGTAACAGAAATGTCAAGCCCTGCACTCTAAGCCAACTTCTTTTACAAAAACTTTATGAAATTAGCCATTAATAAAATAAATCTTTTAAAAATAAAGAAAATATTTTTTTTCAAGGTCATTTTTTTGTGACTCTGATACATGATGGAAACGTGTTTGTTACAGAGAGACAATGAACACCCCAATTCTTTGCAAACAATACTTTTTCAAATTTAAAGATTTCAAAAAAGACTTCTTATGACAAGCAAGTAAATTCAGTTATCAGTTTTACATAACAAAAGATATGGTTAACAATAATGACAAGACTAAGTATGTAGAAAAAAACATCCCATATTCACCTTTAGCAATCCAAAGCTCGCAATGCAACAGAATAACACATGTTATATGCCATAAATATCAAGTCCTCTGTCTGGGCAGCTGCGATACTTTTTCTTCCTTTAAAGATTACATTTCTTTCAAAAACCAAATGATCTTCTCTCTTCCTTTAAGCACCACTATATGGTCAATGACTAGCATAAAGTTCTCAGTGCACAAACCCTGTGTATTTCTTTTTCAGACAAAAGTCTCAAAACAGCTGTCCAGATAAGGAACCGGAACATCTACTGCAAGAGAGGAGTGATGAACAGATCAGCACTCAATCCGTAGAGATATCACTATTTAATTGATTTAGTGTATATATAAATCTGTTGTTTCAACAAAACTTAACAAAAACAACAAGAGCCATCATATAATATGAGACATTAAATCAGGGAATGACGGTGGATGTTTTGCATTTCTCATTACAAAAATAAATCGTCCTCAAACTATAAATTTTATACAACTTTCTCTGCAAGTTACAACTACATAAGTCAACAACTTCTTGGCACTTACAAACTATTTCCTTTGGATTTTTATAGTTGCTTCAAGTCTTTCAGAAACACTTATCACGCTAGACAATATTCTGCAGCCTATTCAGGGCCTGTAAGTACGCCCCTACAAAAAAACACAGTACCAATTTAAATGTGCAACTTTAACGCACTAAATAATTTTACATCCAGAACAGTTTTAGAACCTGATAACTAACATGATTTTGATATCTATTGTATATTTGTAAGCCTACTGGCGACATAATTGCTAAAAGTTTTCATTCTGTGATGCCGTTCTGTATGTTTCCCTTTAGCAGGCGCACATAAAAACTGCAAGAGGTAGCACAAATTTATCGTAAAACAAACTGCCCCAATTAATTTTACACCTAACATCCTGAACACTTAATAAAAAGTCTGCCTCATTTCTTGTCCTTCAGTAATTGATGCTCAGCTTGTTTATTTGTTACAACAGACACTATGGAGAGGGTTGTTTAACTGTGCGTGTTGTGTTCTGACAGCATTACCATGTAGAGCTCATGGGGCAAGTGTGAAATGCTCAGTTCGCCTCTCTACCTGAGTACAGTATAAGAATTTTGAAGCCATCATGCAAATGTATTAAAGTAACACTGGACAGATTAATCTACAGCTAAAGCACAGAAGCCCGCTATGAAGCGATTTGCCATACAAAAGCAAAAACCTACCCTGCAGATTATGAAATACAAAATAAAGGTACAAAACATATAATGTTGTAAGAACAATAATCCATGTAGGAACTAGGAGAAGAAGAAATTCTTCCTGGTTTAAGTGTACGGAGAGCTGTCAGAGCTGCCCGTAGCAAATTACATAATGGAGCAGTTATCTAGTTTGGGCCCAACCTGACAGAGAGACAAAAGGAGAGAGAATTAGTGAAACATTTATAAAACTAAATAAATAAAGCTCTTTATTTGAAAAAGCGAAGTATTACTGTCTACATTTAATGTATGAATGCATTTATGGCATTTCGTGATTCATAATTTTATAATAACAGATAAAAACCTTAAACTCATAAAATAAATCACGTGCAGGAAAACTTATTATGAAAATACATTTTTGGCTTTAAATAAAAATAAAATGCATAAAATGTACTATTGTTCAAAAGTTTAGACGTACTTGAATAAAATGTTTCTCCTACACAAGAAACTTTTTGACCCAAAGCACATTATTAATTGTCTGAGTTCTTAAGACAAAATATATATCATTTTATAATTTAATACATACATTGTATTTTTACATACATGTAAAACGGATTTGAAATGCTCTCTAAAAATGCGAACTATGTAATGTTTTTATTTCATGGAATTTTCCGTATACATATATTCAGTATATGTTTGCACCGTTTCATGTGTTTTATACTCCAGTATGTGGGAGTGTTTTGTTTAATTAAAATTTTGTATTCTATGCAAATTCTAAAATTTGTAAAAAATAATAAAATGTGAATAACTTTGGACCAAGAATGATGTTTTATAAAAAATAATTGTTTACAATGATCAATTTCTTTTCATCATAATTATATTTATCATAAAAATGTAATATTTCCATCAATTATGAAATGCCACAAAACACAAAAATGTACAGAAGTGAAGATAATTTAAAACACGAAAATTAAAAAAAAAACGATATTAAAAAAATGGACTTAAAGTGTCTATTTTAATATATTGTTTGATATGTCTATTTTATTCGTATAACGTATTTGACAAAATGTTAATACTATGATTTATGTTTTATGTAACTAACTTGGATTCACTTCATTAGTCCATGCAGTGATGTAAAAAATAACCTTCAAGTCACAAACCTGTCTAGGTCTTTCATTGGCCACAATAAAGTGTGAAGGCGACACGAAAGACTCGGGTAGACCACCTCCACTGGTGAAGGAACGAGACGCGCTCGACACACCAGTGGTGGCCGTCATGCAGCCGCCGCCCCTCTCCGAGGGCTGTCCGCACGAGCCGCACACCACCGTACGACTGCGCAGGTTGTACTCACTTTCCCCGCATGTGCTGTGGGCAGCCTGCAGGGAGCGACAGCAAGTCAAGTACAAGACAAGGCTTAGAACAGCATAGATCTTATTTTAGTTTAAGTGTTTGCTGGCTGGTCTCAGTTCTTTTTATTGCTATGATTCAATGCGGAAAAACCTTGCATGCAAACCTCACAAAGTAAAAGCTGGGTATAGAGAAGTTGATTATAGCTTGTCCTTATGTAACACCAAACCAGATATTTAACAGTTTAAAGGGGCCGTACTTAGAACACAATTTAATAATTTACCCATGCACATATTGTGTTAAAGGCAAATGTGAAATACAAGAACACACATGTACCATATCATCATCTTCATCATCCTGGAAAAGAGTACGTGTGACCTTCCTCATGGCCATCTCCTGAAGAAACCCAAAAGAAGGTAAGAAAATGAGCCACCTTTAATTATGTGTATAGTGCATACCACAGCTTTTAAATACCAAAATACCCAAAAGAAAATATAAAAAAAATTGTAAATGAACAACAGTAGAACCTTTTCATTTCTATTGTATGAACACAAAACCAATGCAAGTCAATGAGAGCCAGTTTCTAAAATAATGTAAAGTATTTTCTTCTGTATTTTGCTTTTAAATGTTAAAAATGGGAAGAGGATAAATAAATAACACAATTTTCTTTTTCAATGCGATTCTCTTACCTCCCCACTAGCACTGATCAGGGTGGTTTGGAACAGATCTCCACTGCCCCATGAATTCTGAGTTTTCCACACCAGGTCAGAGGGTGGATTGTGGGTTCCTCCAGCTCCTGCGGCCCAGATCTGAAAGGAGAGCCACAGTAAGTGTCAGGAATTCAAACAATTACAGAGAAACGTTACAGTTGTAAATCAATACACACCGTGACAGTCTGACCCGCCTTTAGGGTAAACTTTGGTGGAAACTTGTAGATAATAGGAGAGCCGGAACCAATCTGCCTCTTCACCTGCCAGTGTCCAAGAGTTTGATCCTGAATAGAAAACAATAACAAACAATGAATGACATTGTCCTCATTTATTTTTTATAAACTGGTCCTTTACACTTATACATTTGGCTATAGGTTTCGTCTTCTCTAACCTGGTCAGATTTGTTGTTAAGACGGACATATTTTCCCTCCATGTCCACTTCGTCCACGGTCACACGTCCGCTGGCGGATGCCTGCTGGGATACGCGGGTGCGCGTCACCGTTCCACCGACAACGCTTGATGCATCGCTGTCGTTATCATTCAAACGACGTTTTTTAGAGCTGCCGGATGCAGTGCGAGATGTGCTGCTCTGGACCACACGTGTGTGTTGAGAACCAGAACCAGAAGAGCGGGTCACAGTCACACTGCGTGCAGGAGGTGGACTTGGCGAGAGACGCAGTCTAAATAAAAAAAGTCAAAAAATAGTGTAAGACTGTTAGTATAGTGTGTTGTGTTGAACTGAAGTAAATATATTTTAGGTTAAGTCTGTCCAAAGTTTTTGGGCTTACCACTGACTACTATAGAAAACCAAAAAATGTGAGAGAGCTTGTAAAGTAATTTGGGCAATAATACATGAATATGCTTTTCACCTTTCCTCCTCCCCCTCAAGAAGTTTTCTGTAAGCACTGATCTCCATGTCCAGAGCAAGTTTGATATCCAAGAGTTCCTGATACTCGTCCAGTTGTTGCTGCATGCGCTGTCTCATTTCAGCCATTTCTTTCTCCTTCTCATCCAGACGACGACGTGTAATGTCCCTCTCTCTGGATAGAGCCTCCTCCAGCTCACGGATTTTCGCTTCACGAGCAGACAACTGAGAATAATCATAGCAGTAAACATTATACACACTAAAGTGATGGTTTACCCCCCAAAAAAAACAAATTCTGTCATCACTTGATCAGCTCAAAATTGTTACCAAATCTGTATGCATTTGGATACATTTGTTTTGATTAATGCTGGATTATTCATTTAAAAGATTGCTTGGAACCAAACAGTTTTTAGCCCGAATTAACCAACATAGTAGGAAAAAATACAATTTATGTATTTATAGTCTTTGAACACAAAAGAAGATATTTTAAAGAATGTAGGCGTGAAAAAAGTTGTGAGATACTTTTCGACTGCCATTGTAATTTTTCTAACAATTGCAGTCAAGGGAGTCCAATGACTGTTCGGTTAAAAGCATTCTTCCAAATATCCCTCTCTGTGTTCAACCAAACAAAGTGATTAATTTTTGACAATTCATTTATATTTTTGAGTGAACAATCCCTTTTATAATATTTATAAGAGAAAATGAGCTTTGTGTTTGCATAATATTAAAATCTGTTAACTATTTTTTATTAATGTATAAGATTTAAGTAATACTGCATGGCTGCAATATAACTAACTCAAGAACTAAACCTGCAAAAAAACATAGGAATCCGAATTTATGCAACTAACTTTACTCCAGATGATGCACTGACCAAGTAATAGCTTCCAAAATTTACAGAAAACAATGATGCTGAAAATCTCCAATTTCTCATATGTTTTGTAAAGCTGCCCCGAGAATGAAACCGTAAGGAAATTCTTAAAACACAAATGAGGAATTTTAAAGGGGCACAACCCTGCCATAAATAGTTGAAGCACATGCACATGTGTGTACCTGTTTCTGCAGTTGAGTGAGCTGAGAGGTCACACCCTCCATCCTCACACGTGTTTGCTGCAGTTCTTCATGGGCGGCACCCACAAGATTACTGTTCCTGTTGGCAGACTGCCGAGCATTTTCTAACTACACACAAACACACACACAAAAAGCATTATGTTTAAGCTACAGACACATTAGACATGTATGCCTTAGTCATTTTGACAAATGCTGCTGGAACCGGATCAATCCGCAAATATGCATAAAGGGCGGACAGGTTGGTGCCTCGGGAGGGATAAAAAAAAAATCACATTTTCTTTATTGTGATACCTTAGAGTTGTAGGTCTTCTCGATTTCATCTTTGTAGATGCGAACTTGCTCTTCGTGCTGGGCACGGAGTTCAATCAAAGCCTCGGCCAGCTTGCTTTCAAAATCCTGTGGACGTCCACCGTCGATTTCCACCATACGTGATTCATGCCTGCGTTTAGACTCACGGATCTCCTGTATAAAAATATAAGGCTTTAGGATAAGATAATCCTGAAGAATCCTGAACTGTCATTTAACTTAAGGGATATTTTGCTAAAAAAAGTAATTCTGTCCTTAATCTGCAAGTCTGAATACATTCCTTTGTTTCAGTGAACACAAAAAAAGACATATGGACGAATGCTTGCACAAAACAGTTCCTGGACAACTTCAGTCAGAATGGTTCTAAATTCTTTTACAATGTCTTCTTTTGTCTTACGCAGATAAAAAAATAAAAAGTTTTTTTTGTGATTTGATGGTAAAAGGGTCCAAAAGTCTTTGGTCACAAGAATTCTTCTAAATATATTTCTTGGTTTTCTCAACAAAGAAATGTATACAGATTTGCAACAACTCAAAGAAGAATAAATGAAGAAAGAATTTTTCATTGTTGGGTAAACTATCCTTTTAAATACTACACAATGCAAGAATGTCTATTAGGGATATATATATCTTTAGATGTGTGTGCGAGACCTCATTATAGATGTTCTTCTGAAATTCTAGCTCCTCCTTCAAGGTCTGGATTCGGTTCTCAGCATCCACTCGTCTCAGCATTTCATCCTGTAGCTGCTTCTTAGCATCACTCAGACTTCCCTCCAGCTTTAAAACATCAAATCAATATTTTTTACTCAACACACATTAACAAACACTGTTCACTTTATATTTATATGTTTTTAGGGATAGGGGTTATGTTGGTTCATGTGAACATGATATTGAATAACTGATGACAGAATGCATATTTTGGGGTGAATTATCACTTCATGGCGTAAAAAATTATATTGATTCTATAGCATTTTACGACTAGCCACTACCGCAACTGGCCCATATTCTTCAACCTCAACACCAACAAAGAAATCTGACATTTTTTATGCAGTTATTACCTTAGCCAACTGTGCTTTCAGGTCTCTAACTTCCACCTCCAGGGATCTTTTCTCTCCAAGTGCGGTGGTTAGGGCAGCATCCTTGGAATTCAGAAGAGCTTCCAGATCCTTCAACCTGGCCAAAGCCGATTCAAGCTCTGACTCTTTTTTACCGTTCCTATAGATGGACATACAAACAGATAAAGTTAACATTTTTCACCAAGATCCAGGTTATTTTTGGCCATATTGAAAGAAGCTATTTTATTGAAGGAAGATCTCTATAAACTTTCTGTATCAAAGATTAGATTTAATTATTATAATATAATTCTTTTCATCTGTCTAAACTGATCTTAGAGTATCAAGTTTGAAAGTAATTTTGAATGTAACTAAATATGTTTGGCAGGCATTGAACACTGTATAAGCAGCCCAGTGATTATTACCAGCCCAGAGTTTCATTGTTTTGTCCCAAAAGCCAGTAAACAATAACCCTTGAGAAACCTCCCTTTCATGAAATAGCAGGATTTGTACGTCCAATGTTGAATTTAAACCACATGTGTGTGACTGCAGAGTTGTTCAGCTCGAAATATAGTGGAAACCACAAAAAATCATAACATATGAAAGAACATCTTAGTAAACTAATCTGTGGAAAAAGCAATTTTATAACAGCAGGGATTGATCTGAATGAATGTTTAAAATTGAAGGTTTAACATACAAAATACAGTCTAAGACATCTCATTAGTCTTGCATTCAATATACAAACATATAAAACTCAAACAGACATAAACATTAACTGACAAAAGACATGACTTTCAAGTCTTGTAAAAGCAAGTATGTTTCTGCCACCTGAAATAACCTTCAGGTTACAAAAGCCTTAATGAAGTGGATGGTGGAAATCTGCCAATAACAGAAAAGGAAAATATACCTTCACCAATCTTACGCCATTGGTTCAGTCTTTGTTGCTTTCTTAATGCAATTCATATACAAAGCAGCATTTCTAATTTCATTAATGTTTATTCTTTTAGAGGAAGTCAAAAACATGGATAAAATAATACATGTAGTAATGAACACATCTTTCAGATAACCTTCCTTACTTCCATGATGTACATCCCGGTTCTCAGCAGAGGTGATTGAATGGAGCAATCCCATGATACCTCTTTTCTAAGAGAAGGAATTTACTAACTTCCAAATCAAAACAACACTGTCTCTGTTACGACGTGTTCTACACTTTACAGCTTTTCCATTTCAAAGTTTTATAACCCCAAACAAACAAAAAGTTTATGATACTATTGTTCTAGTTAATACAGGCAGCGTATTTGATACCAAATTGTTAAACGCTGTCAGATATACTTTTATACAAATCTGAGTTTTTGATAAAATAAGTGAATAACCAACATAAATTTAAAATAAAACTATTGTATGCATCCCGTATAGAGTACAGAAAGTATGCATATGAGCATGAAAAAGGTATTATATTTTAATTTAACCCTATATACACTTTATGCAAAACTTGACACTATCTTAAGGGGTAATGTAGTTTGAGATATTTAAAGTGATAGTTCACCAAAAAATGAGGTGACTGAACAGTGGTTGCACCCATTCACATCTATGTTTGGACACAGAACCAATGCAAGTGAATGGGTGTCAGTTGAAAACATTCTTCAAAATGTACTTTCTTGTGTTTTGTTGAGAAAAAGGCATAACAGATCAACCTCTGAAACAGTTTTTATATGGAAATATTTAAACAATAATGGGATTTAAACCCAACCCATTCCTGTTAGCACTAAACACATACTGTTTTATTTTATACTTGGTTACGCAAAATCTGGCAGATGTTTTAAATGTTTCTTAATGTTCATTTGAAGGACCCAAATTAAAGTTTGAGAGCCTTGTGTGTTCCAAGTTTTATCTGGAAACATTTGTTTTAACCAGTGAGTCTGTGTTTACAGCTAAATTTGCGTTAGTGCATTTCCTTTTTTGGTTTTTGTTATCTCGGGGTATGCATCACCATTTATGTTATCAGCCACTGTTTTTGGTTTGTTTATGTACAACATCTCCAGGATCTGTCGACAGGAAGTCAAACTGACCCGTTTTTAAAGCAGACAATGGGACAACATGTGTTAACATCACCTTTGTACTCGTTCTCTTTGTTTCTGACTGGATCTTGTTGTTTGCACAGAACTGGCCAGAGTTTACAAAGATCGATAAAATACGAGAGAGAGAGAGGTGAGAGAGAGAGAGAGAGAGATAGAGGTGAGAGAGAGAGAGAGAGAGAGAGAGAGAACGAGAGAGAGAGAGAGAGAAAGAGAAAGAGAGAAAGAGAGAGAGAGAGAGAGAGAGAGAGAGGTGAGAGAGAGAGAGAGAGAGAGAGAGGTGA
>CM065668.1:10861394-11086445 GCA_033220385.1 Triplophysa yarkandensis
GTTCTCATTGGTTCTGTTCAGATGACTTTTGTTCTGTTAGTTGTATTATTGATCCAATTTCAAGTTAATTTCACCTTAGTTCTGTTCTGTGATTTTGCTCACTTGGTTTCTGTTCAGGTTTTTATTAATTTAGCTTAAATTCTGTTTGGAATTTTTATTCAGTTCTGTTCCGTATTTTATGTGGTTCCCTTCAGTTCTGTTTAGTTTTGTTATCAGTTCGCTTCAATTCTTTTATTACTTTTTTATTCCGTTCCGTTCTGTTCATAATTGTTTATTTACATCAGTTTTTTCGGTTCATTTTCATATTTATCACTCAACTCAGAATAATTCCAGTCTTTACAGTAAGTTTTAATGTTTATTTCTTCCTGGTTCTATTCAGATGTATTTGGTGAGGATATTTTCAAGCTCAGTTCACCCCTGCCCTGTTCAGATAAATTCAGCTCGGTTCGTAAGTTTGTCTGGATCAGTCCACCGCGTTTCAGTAGTTTGGTGTACTTCAGTACAGCTCAATAAGTATAGTATAGTTTACTGATGAGGTGCATCAGAAGTGGCATTGCAGTGCAATGCAGAACACACAGAGAGAGAGAGAGAGAGGGGGGATGCTAGAGTAAGTAATGTTGTAAATGTTGGTCTTTCTTCTGTGCATGTTTTCAGCTTCAGTGGGTCAGGGCGAGTCATTCTCCGCTCTGCAGCATCAGCACTTTGCGCTCCAATCAATGCAGCAGGACCCGCAGAAAACCTGACCGGCCATGTTCCTCCTAAAGCACACTGAACACACACAAACATACATGTACACATGTATAAAGTGTGCATTAAGCGGCATAAAAGCCGTGATGCGTGATCCGAAACATATCCAGATATCACACTAGCTATGATCCCGTGAGATTAATGTAACGGGTCACAGACTCGCTTCACACTTACACACAAACACACATTCACAGCTGCGGATGCAGAAAACACACAAATGTACATGCGTAAATAGTCTAGTTTTGACCCTCTCTCTGAAGCACTAGATCTACGTGACCTTGCTCTTCCATTATAACAGGAACACAGCGGGTCGAAACATAGATGAGACACATGACTCGGAGGGTTTATTTCAAAGCGTACGAATCTCACATGGGACCTGAGAATCATTGCTGGGTTTGTTGAAAGATAAACAGAGGTTTGTGAATGCGGAGGATGTCATGCAGGGCGCAGGACACATGCCTATGATCAGATTGCACCCCGGGGAACAATCAGGGTTCAGATGAATCAAGTCCCTTTACAGGAGCACAGCTACCATTGGGCTCTGTGGAATTTACACAAGTACACACAAACACACACATTAAAACAAAAACCTTAATGCACAAGAGCTCAGTTATTGATATTTCTAGTCTCTGGCTCAAGGTCTCATGGAAGATAATGCCACACATATCAAATCATCAGTGGATTGTAAAGTAACACTTCACACCAGAGGCCGGCGTATCAGACTTCAATTTAAATCCTTTTTTTTCTTTGTTCTTCTTTTTAGAAACTGCTTCTTTCTAGACTGTCATGTTTAAAATGTTTATTCTTAGAAAAGCTTTATGGAAAAAAGAATAAAGTATACAGTTGATTCATGTGGCTTATGGGGACTAAATAAAATAATTTTTTACTTAGTGCTTTTTTGGTAGCTTTTTGCAGATGTTCTTTTATATATATATATATATATTTTTTTTTTTTTTTTTTTTTTTTTTTTTTTTGCAGTCCTTCAAATAGAAACACTACTGTATAAAGCTAAGGAATTACATTATGACCAAATAACCACTATTACATATTTATTAAATATATTAAACATATTTTTAAACAAGCCTTCAATTTTATGGTTGTCCTGTAATAAATGCAGCAAAACATGTTTTTAAGTAATAGTTCTCTCTTCTTTTATTTAACATCTTGACATTTTAAACATGTATGACTTACTGTCTTCTGCAGAACACAAAAGAAGATATTTTAAAGAATGTTGGCAAGCGAACAGCGGTTCCATCCATTCACTTCTGTTGTGTGAGAAACCAATGCAAATGAATGGGTCGTCGGTTAACAACATTCTTCAAAATGTCTTCTGTGTTCTGCAGAAGATAGTATGTCATACATGTTTAAAATGCACTGGGCAAGAAAATCATTTGTGGTTGAAGTTCACTATCTTATTCAATGATTTTGGGTTTAATCACCATCCAGTAGCAACTTTTACTGTAAAAGTGTGCATGCGTTTGTGTATGTGCATGCGTGTACATTTGTGTTTGTGTGCATGAGTGTGCATGTGTACTGTTTGTATTGTGCACACGTATGTGTGTATCTGTTGTCTTGGCACACGTTTGTTGGTTTTCCTTAGGGCAGGACTGTGTGATCTCTGGTCTGAAACCAAGCACCACTTGGAGTTCAAAATACACTCGCTACAGATATGAGCCCAGCTTAAGCAACCGGGTCAGAGAAAAAGAGAGAAACTCACAAAGGTACATTTAAAGCATTTTACTGCACATTTACATCAGACGAGGGAATAAAATGCATTTTTTCCAGAGAACAAGTGTAGTTGAAATAACAAAAGGTATAAAAAAGGGGGACCCAATGTATAAGAGTTGATAGTTTACTCTAGAATGAACATTGTGTCATTATTTACTCACCCTTTTGTCATTTCAAATGTGTATGACTTACTGTCTTCTGCAGAACTCTGCAGAAAAGATTACACATTTTAAAGAACTTTGTTCATCGATCAGCACTTATTCACTTCTTTTGTAAGAACACAAAACCTATGCAAGTGAATGAGTGATTTTTTTCTAAAAATTCTTTGTGTTCTTGACAAAAAGGTGAGTATCAAAGACAGAATTTCCTTTTTGCAAATATTGCTCAAAGCAAACTTGATTTGGGCATTCCTGATCTAAATTATTTTAAGAGTTTTAAAAGTGTTTTTTTTTTGTTTTAAATTCTAGTTATGTTTTAAAAAACATATATTGTTTTAAACAAAGATTTTGTGAGATGTTACTGGTGGTCTCTGTACTGGTATTAGCACAGTAAAAATATTAAAGTAACACACATTATGATTAATATTGTGCCTCCTTCAGCCTAAACATAAACAGTGCTCTTTTAAACATGAATTACTATTTAAAAAAAACTAATAAAAAAATACTTACAACCTTACAACACTTACAACTTTTTACAACCTTTTTCAAAAATATCAATTTTGGGTGACTGTCACTATACATTTTTTTTCTCTATTTTATCCTGTTATAATTTAAGATATTAAACGATTCATGCTCCACAGGCGCCAGTTTTACATTCTTTCCCTTGTTCCAAGGCAAATCCTCTTTGCACTTATTGACATCTGTGATTGATTTTCTTCCTTTTTGTTAGCAAAACAGTAGGAGAAAATAAGGAGATATTTTGCCTGACTAAACAGATACACGCACCCTCCGTTCCTTCTGATGTCAGCGGCATACTAATTTGATTAATGACTGCAAACAATTAGTAGAACGTGTATTTCACAGAGAAACAAACAGGTCACTGCGCTGACTGTGCCTGCTGAATCACACAGCTGTACCCTTCAGACAAAGCATAGTCTCAGTTACACAATACTGAAGAGACCCTTCAACACAGCATCCAACACAGAGGTTTGAGCCTATAACATAACCACCCACGACACCATCACGGACAAGCCGTGAAAATCTAGTGCAGTTCTTCTGATTCATGACATTTTGATTAAAATCTGATAATGCAATGAATCATCTGTTTTATGGAATGATCAAAGCTGGTACATATCGCCCAGTGGGCCAAGTCCATAAATGTTGCATTTCAAAACACAAATCGCATGCAAACCCGCAGAGGTGTTGACTCTGATCTGCTCTCTTGTTCTGTTGAAAAAGAAGTAGGCAGAACCGATCTATCTGTGTTGCTTTGTGGTCCATGATCCTCATTAAAGTGCAGCGGTACTTCCTGGGGCACGGGACGGATCAGCAAAGAGAACCAGACAAAGGTAATAGCTACAGGCTGCTCCCTTTGCTCTGTTCAGACCTTTTTATCAAGCCTTATTTGAAGACATCAAGCCTGTAAATTGGGACGGAGGGAATGTGTGGAGATGAGCAGAAACAAAGAAATGGGGAGGAACAGAGAGATGGGGGGGTGTACTGTATGGACAATGAGCTGCAAGATATGATAAAGAAATAATTGAGGGGAAAGACACAGAAACATGGAGAGACAAAGACAAAATTATGTTCTGCCGAAGATTTCTTTGATTGCAATAGACAATAGTAGACAAAAGTCTAGCAGGTGTGATGCATCTTTACCTTTTATGTATTTTACAAAGCATATATTGATAAGTTTTTATTTAAAATATACTACAGTATTTGTGTTAATTGAGTACTTTTTTCATGTAATTCTGTATCTGTATTTTGAAGCACAACTGTTTGTCAAATCTTAAAGACTTCTGGGTGCGATAAATCGCAATTAATCGTTTTGACCAAATGTTTTAAACAAAATTTTCGCTTTTAAATCGGCTCCGTTTTAAGAATCGTTCATAGTTCTCCAAGATGAGCACCATTTCTGTAAAATGTTTAAGGGTCCCATCAACGGGTGTTGACTCTCTGACAGAGCTTGCGTGTCAATTTTCCAAGGACAGAGAACTTATGATAGGAGCCAGCCGACCTGTCACCTTGACGTGCTTCAGACACATTAAAGGTAAGATGATGAAGTGAGCAGACCATCCTTCACTACAGTGTCTGTCCTGGAGAGAGAATAAAGAAGCGTATGAGAGACATCGAGCAAACTGCATTAGTGGGACAGCATGTGTCTGAGCGCCTGCGCATTTATTCAGACTCTCGGCTGCGTTCATGTTTATATGTATGTGTCTGCGTCTTAACGCCTGGGACACCTCCAGGGGCGCTTGTTAGGAGGTTGAGTAGACTGTGTGTGTGCGGTTATGTATTTATGCCTTAGGGACGCAGCATGTAAAAACAGTTCAAGGCCTAATTTAATTGTGGTGTTACAGGCAGACCTGTAACATTTCAATGGTGTGTGCTTGAATGCGTGTACCCAGCGAAATCCAGTTTGCCACCAGGGTGGGATGATCATACACTGATTCGTCTGGCAGGATGAAGATCCTGCCTCCTTTAGAAACATTGGGTTTTAGGGTTGGTTTAATTTCTTTCACCCCTCTGAATCCCATGAGCCCTTAAGATCATCTTTATGGTGTCATGTATTACTGCTTAGAGAGGGGGAACATTGATTTTTGGCCTGCTTGGATCTGGATTTCAAAGCTAGGTAAGATCTACTGTGCAAATGTTAGGTGTAGTTTATCCTTAAAGGGATGGTTTCCTCAAAATGAATGTTTACTTACATTTGGGCTGTTTCAGATCTGTTTAAATTTATTTTATTCTAATGCTTGTAACCAGACAGTTCTTGGACCCAGTTAATGATCTTTGTGGATAAAAGATATATTTTAAAGAATGTAGGACAGTTAAAAGTTCTTGGGTACTTTTGACTACCATTGTAATTTTTCTACTATGGTAGTCTACACATTAAACATATAGTTTCTATTCCTTAACTGTCAAAAAAATACTTTTCAATTTTTTATATCCAATGCAACATTACGTTATTTAATATACCCACTCGGATGTTTTAATCATTTCTCTATTCTCCAGAATGATCTTACGCAGAATTCAATTCTTTCAGGCTTTATATCTTGAAAGGGTTACACTGATCAACTTGGAACAGAAGCCAACAAAGATTCTCAAACGGGTTGATCCCCGGAGAAATTGGGTCAAGCCATCCCGAGGTCTTTTGGGTAGATTAAACTGACTTTGGGCCCGTCATGCTAAATTTGAGGGCGGGAATCCAATATAGCTTTTGTGTCTACAGTGGTGGGTTTTCTAAAAAAGATCAAGGGTTGTGAATGGACAAAATACTCTACATTTGGAAACGAGTAACTCGCAGAACACAGCGTCCTGTAGCTTAATTGAGAGTGGATGCTGTTAGCAACGCCAAAGTCATGAGATTGATTCTCAGGAATCATATACAGTAAATGGGTCGAATGTGTAATACACTTAAAGCACTCTAGGTTGTTTGAGATTCATTTTTATGAAGAATACAAACATAGATATTTCGAAAGATTGATGGTTATAGAAACCTGTTGGTCCCTATTTACTTCAATTGAAAGGACAAAAAAACGATGGACAATCTTCAAAATATATTCTTTTCTGTCTTACAGAACAATGAAAGCCATACCAGTTTAGCATAACATGAAATTAGTTTTTTTCTTTAAACACACAGTGGTGTCATCGCTGCATGATTAAAGCCATTTCAAAGGTCAGAAAACAACCGATATGAAATTTTAGTGGGAAATCATGTCCTATTGGTTAGAAAGTTTGAATCCTAGCCCTAGGGTCTGGGTTCAAGTCTTGTGCCTTTAAACATGTTGAGCCTACTGTACAGCTTTATAACGTTTCTTTCCCTTACCCATCAACTAATAGTTCTACGTCTTTCAAAAGAAGATATTTTGAAAATGTTGGTGAAACATGCCTGATATTCCCCAAAGGCTTCCATTGCATGAAAAAAAAAACAAATGTACACCAACATTCTTCAAAATATGTTCCACAGAAGAAAAAAAAGCTTTCCACTTTGACTTACCGGCATTTATTATTTGTGTGAACTGAAGATTTAAACACACACAGTTGTATCAACACTGCATGATGAAAGCCATTGCCCAGTCAGAAAGCAACTGATATGACATTAAACACTCTTATTCATTATTCTCATCATGGACTCATTTGATCAGTTTTAATATTTGCACGTCAGACGGATCTCAAGCGTCTGTTTGAGCAGCAAGTGAAACGACACACAGGCTTTTCAGGCTGACTGACAGGAAGGTAATAAGTCTGTATTATAACCGTTACCAAAATTAGCCTCCCGCTGTTCCAGAGCATGTTCCAGGCCTATTCTATAGTTACTCTACATCGGCAAGTTTTCTCAGGAGTGACAGCCGAATCTCTTGACCTGAGGAAAGATGTGAGGGAGGGTGTGAGCACAGTAGATCTGACACACACATATATATTCGCATGTATGCATGTACACACGGGATGTGCTCTAAAAGCCTTATAGCTATAGGGGACCGCAGGTTATTTCCACACTGTCAGTCAGTCACAGAAAAGCATAGCGATTCAGGCTTAATGAGAGTCTTCCGCATTTCAAAGTTGTAACACAAGGTGATGGAATAAAAGGTTTTTTTGGGTCAGAGATGCAGAGTTGACTTGTAAGCACGCCTTTACACCAAATGTATGTCCATGTTTAGGAATGCTTCTTTTTATTAAATATATTTTCATCTCTTGCGTTCTCATCCTTTATCTTATTTCCTTCTTTATCTGCTGTCAGACTTTTTCTTCCCTAGAAAGGCGATCTACAAGAGATTAATCATAGCTACACTACTACACTATATCTCATCCAGACTGTAGTCACATTACTAATTCAGGTGCTTTGTTCTAGTTAATGCAAATGCTTGTCATTTTATGTCAGTGTTGTTAAAATGATCAGTTTACAGCTGACTTGGTTAGTGCGGTGTTCATTGTTTAATACCCGGTTATACTCGCTCTAATGAAAGAATATATAGTGTGTCAAACTCAAGCCTCGTTTCCCCACAACTCTGTCAGCTTAGGTTTGACTACTGTGAATGAACCCCCCAACCCCTTTGTTACATTAACCAGTTACGATGCCTGCTTCAGCTTTAAAAAAGGAAAAATAAACAATGTACATCAGAACACAAATGAAGGCCTTGGTAATTTAGTGCCCTGTTTGATCTCGCAGGACTTTTGGAGTAAAAGATTGTTAAGGCCACAAGACGGCCAACACTGTCAACATGTTAATGTGAGTTTACAGCAGACTCTAATGATGCAATGTTTCTTTGTTTGATGTTGGAGATATGGCAACTATCTGTTTGGATTGTCTATGGTGTGTATGGTTTACCTCAATTTATTACCAATGCGCAAATGTATGAATATGTAATTTAGCTCCACCTCCACTCAATCATACTCTGTAGTTTTGGACACTGCTAAAACTGAAAATGAAACAGTTTAGCAATCATAAAACAGCAATACAGCAATCGTTTTCAGCGCAAACCAATGTGCCGGTCTTGTACACAAAAAAAGGGGAGGCTTGTTGGAATTCCTTAACCTTATCATATAGATCAGTTCCTCATGACTAAATTAGTTTTTCTTATATAATTAATCTTGAAATTTAAAGAAAAGTCATTTTAAAACAACTTCATTTAGTCCAGTGAAACCGGTGTACATGGTAAAATTGAGTAATTCTAACAATCAGTTTTTTCAGTTGGTTCAAACTGCTACAGGGTCAAACTAGTTGATGTGATTGGTTACATGTTTATGACGTCATTAACGGATGTGGGTAAACATACATTTTTTGATGAAAGTCTTCAGCAATTGTTTAAAATGATACATTTGCACATGGTTTGTCTTCCAGCATATAAAAACACAACAAAAACGAATGTAACCCCAGGGAGTCTTTAACAAACGTGCTCTGTCCCATATCGAAGAGAGGCAGTGAATTAAAAATTGATCATGATCAGATTAACAACACCCTAACAACAAACTCATTCGGGGTCTGTTGTGAGTTTGTCAATCGCTTGTTGTGCAGCTTACTAAAACAACATTCCAGATGATGTTTAATCTCCGTGAGGATGCTTCCTCCGAAGGCAGCTGCCCATGCAGCACAGCAGACCAATGGCTTTTGGAACAGAGCCATTATGATTTTCCAGAGATGGAAACGACAGAGAACCAATCATTCCTTAAACTTAAAGTGAACATAATTAACATTCAATGAACATTTTAAGTGTTAATTATAACGAGGCATGTCTTTGTCAACGAAAGTAGCGGGAGCCTCCAATCCCGAGTCTGCAATACGTCTTGCTCTTGTTTTACAGTTGAGCATTTCTAACATCTACAGCCCCACGTGTGCTGTAGCGTTTGTGGCCAGGCTCAGCACTTCTGTTCTGCTAACACATCACTGGCCCGCTTCATCACGAATCCCTGCACATTCTTCAACCGCATGCACTTCTCTTCCCCGTCACAGCGCCGTTCTGGCAAAATATGCTAAGCATGCATAACCACACGCAATCAATAATGCCGTGCGTGCTTTCAGCTTTTCGCGGGCATGTGAAACATCATAGGGTGGATGAATGGGAGCTGTTTTATATATGAAGCCATTGTGAGCGAACGGGGTTGGAAGCAGAGCCTAAAGACAAGGAGAGTTTTTTTAACCTTTTTTCTGTTCTCAACAAAACATTCAACATAAATAATAATATTCATGATATACTATTAAACCTAAATTAAAATATATTTTATGTAAATAAAATAAATCCTTTCATACTGCTAGAACTTGGATCAGTGGGAAGCTCAGATTGATTAGTAAATGTTCATTTTCAGTCAGCAGTGTGATAGAGTCATGAGTGTTTGACAGATGGCATCAGGGGACCACTGTTGAAAGCGGGTGTGAGGCTGAGAAAAGGCCTACCTGTTTTAATTAGGCAGGAATGCATCTCTAAGCACAGCTGTGTACTCTCACACACTGTCTTTGCTTGTGTCGGCCCAGCTGTGAGACAGGCTTTCCTGTCAGATCTACAATCTTTGCTTGTGGAGAGCTGATCAATCGCTCTCCCTTGAGAGCCTTGTGTACGGAGGGATGAGAGTTAAACAAAGGTCTGTGTGCGAGGGGATTGAACAGTTCTATGTAGTGTACAGTATTTGACACATCTTGTTTTGAGCAGTCAGTCTTCGTGAGATTCTGAAAATGTACAGGGCTGATCTTTCCAACATAGAATTGAACCTTAAAACTTAATTACTCTTTTTAAGAGGTAGTCCAGTCGAGAGTGAAATTTTTGACATAAAGTACTCAACATCAAATGGTTTTAAACCTTTATACATTTATTTGTTCAATAAAGAAAGATATTTAAGAAGAATATTAGCAATTAAGATTGTGGATACCAATGACTAACTTAGTAGAAAAAATATGATTGTAAAATTTTGTACACTTGAAAACAAAGAAGTTTGGAATCATTTTTTTGTTACCATTGAGTACCCCAATATGAAAAATATTGTATATTTTTTGTTCTTTCGAACACAAAGATATTTGGAATAATGTTAGCAAATGAGGTTTTTGGGGACATTTTTACTACAACAGTTTTGTTCTGTTGATCACAGAGATAGATATTTGGACAAATAATGGCAACTAGGATTTCTGGAGAACCATTGACTACCATAGTAACAATATAATTGTTTATTTTTTGTACCCTTGAAAAAAGATATTTGGAAGAATGTTAGCAACTGAGTTTTTTTGGCCAATCTTGACTACCATAATACAAAAACATTGTACATTTTTGTTCTATTGAACACAAAGAAAGATATTTAGAAGAATGTTAGCAAGTGAGATTTGGGGCACTGTCCATAATCCATAGTAGAAAAAAATATATATTTTTGTTCGGTTAAACACAAACATTTAGTAGGTTTTTTAGGCTATCATTACCATAGAAAAAACATTTTTTTAGTTGAACACAAAAAGGTTATTTTAAAAAATTTTGGAAAACAAAAAGGTCTCTGGGCAACCATTTTTTAAAAATATGATAGCCTGTGGTGCCCAAACAAATTGATATGCTTACATTCTTCCAAACATCTTTCTCTTATTTAGGCTTTTAAGTACGATCTGGTTTAATGATGGGGCTTCATTTTTACTTTTTTGTATAAATCATGTTTGACACATTAGCCATCTCCATATGTCCTACTTCATTTCTTCAAATGTATTTTGTTGATACTTTCATTTTGGAACATGATGTCTGCTTAACCAGCAACAGTTCTGGCAGCTAGCCTGTTCTAAAACACAACATGTACCCACAAGGAAGGCAAAGATTTTATGACATTTATGCCATACATGTGATCCATGAAGTCACGCCTTATACTATTAAAACATCATTGCTTCCAGTAAGGAAACTCAAACTGCAGAACATTAACTGTGAGTGCTTTCACTTTAGTGGACTGTATGTTCAATGTGCACTGTATGTTTTATACATTTGTAACGGTGAGAGCTCAGTGCATTTACGCTCCGGCCCATTAGAGTTTGGCCAGTGGTGTGAAATAAAACATTGAGCTGTACTGGCAGGATAAAGTTATCTATTCACAAATCAAACAGATGTTCATGCACACCGAAACAGAAATACCCATGACATCAAACGCATCCTGTCCCTGTCTCTGTTGAATCAAATGGTTCAGGGGTATTTTTGAAATCTCTTGTGCGAAATGTTGGCATGATTGTTCTGATGACCCAAAAAAGGGCCAGGCCCGTCTCATACCTCCCACAGGAATTACTCTCTGTCCTCGTATAAATGCCAACAGACAGGATGGCCTCTCTTGTCATCACAGATTGGAGTCTGTCAGAGGGTTCAGGCTTTGCAGATATTTCCAAGTGTGTGATGTAATTGTAGGTCCAGTGCTGTGTCTAACATTGATTTCAAAATGAGTTAATCTGCACATTCTTCAATTTCCCTACACATCTCTATATAAAAATTAAATCACTGGTCACAAGGTGAAGGTTGTTCAGTTCTTTAGCATAGAGTCAGAGCACATGTGCATGTCTAGGAGACACATTTTTCAGGTTTTCAAGAAGTTATTGTCTGATATATTGCTATGCCAGGACTATTGACTTTAGTTTCCCGTCGTCTGAGAACAAAGTTATGAACAATATTTACTGCAGATAGCACGAGTTAATCCTATTACAGCTGAAATTGAAGCTTTTTAAGCGTGTGTGTTTGTGAGGCGTTCTGCGAGTTTCTAAGATTTAATACCAGTCCCATGGGCCTAATAGCAATCATGTAGCCTAGTTACACAAGCTCTGCGGTTTATGAAACATATTTTGATTGCTTTCTGCTTCCCGTCGTCCAAACATCGACATTGTCCTTGAATCTCTAGCGCGGTGGAGTGGCACGTTTAATAAAAGGGAATAATTAAATAGTCAAATATCTTCAACGGTTTGTGTTTTACAGAAAGAGCTCCACAGAGGCTGTAGGTAACAATCAGAGTGAATTGAGTTTAACTTGCTGCGCTTTGGAATAGACCTCTCACCAACTTAATTACGCTACACAGTCTCAAAAGGGACTTTTCCAATGCTTGCAAAGCAACAATGCCTGGGAATCAAAGTCCTCTTAATTTATTGAAAATATGTTTTTACTTTTACAGGCTGAACCTCGGCTGGCTTGTTACGTAACACGATATTTTTTTGCCATTATTCATGTGCTATTTATTGGAATGCTCTGAGGTCTTATAGATCTATTTTTTTTAATTGTTCCTTTACCCACTAGTCCTGTGTTAGTTATGAGTGCATGTATTTTTTGGTGTGTCCCTTTGGTAAAAAGGCCCGCAAAGTAAATAACAGTAATTGTGCGATTTGCCGAGTCGCAGCGTACCGCAAACCCTCCTGCGTGTGAAATTGAATCTATATCATTGCCGCGAGGTTCCGCAGAACTGTGCTAATTTGCAACCTGCTTCAGTGTCATTCCAAATTTACATTCCCAATGACGCTCCCCTTTAACATGCTGCAGGTTCCTCCACACACGGTGGGGAAATATCAAGGCCCCGGGCCTTAAGTCGAACAATCAGGACAGGAAGTTCCATCACTTGCGCTCCAATCAGGTGGTGCGGCAGAGCTGCTAGGTGACAGAAGGTCTTGCTTGGCCCAAAGCATCACCTAGTGCTCGGTAGGACACCAGAGGACACTGGGAAGGACTGTGGATCCATAGCCAACAGGAGAACAGGATAAAAATACTCTGCTGACAAGTCAATTAATCAGGGTTTGAAGGTATTACATTGGAGGAGAAGAGTCATGAGGTGAAGATCAGCAGGGGGTTTACCAGGAGATGACGTAAAGAACAGGGACGTTACAATGTATGCAAACAAATGCTCAATTAGAAATTATTAAATACAAAGAAATTAAATACAAAAAAGTAAAGATACTGAGGAATGAAGCATTACTGTTGGATTTCTGTACAATATAACACTCTTTTAAAAACGGCTCTTCCTAGTCATATTCTTTCTTTCTTTTATTTGCAAGAGTGTATGTTTGTTTTGTGAACTTATTTTAAGCTCTTTACAAAAGAGTGGGTAAACCTAACCCACCAAAATCTCTTTCCTCAACTACTCACTCTTTTTAAAGAGAACAAATATAACCCCCCTCCTTTCTTCAAATTATATTTTGCCTTGTGTAACTTAGTAACCTCGTTGTAGCATTTGTTCACCTATTGTTATCTCTGCTATTAACCGGTTCACTGTCTCGATTCTTTGTAAGTCGCTTTGGATAAAAGTGTCTGCTAAATGCCTAAATGTAAATGTAAAGGGTCATTTCCTAGTGATGTCACATTTTTGTAACTTTTTTAATAGAAAGGTTCTCTGGATGTTAAAGGTTCTTTTTGGCATCACACCAAAAAAAAGCTGTTCTATGATGTCATAAAGCACTTTCATTTGCAAAAACGAATAGTTGTTTTGTAAAGTAATTTTAAGTTCTTTGGAAAAAGATTCTCCTCAGTGATGTCATATTATTTCCAAAATTATAAAAAATATTTTTAACAGCATGGTTCTCTGGATGTGAAGGGCACTATTTGGTATTATACATATAGTTATTCTATGACATCATAAAACACCTTTTATTTGCAGTAGTTCTTGTTTGTTTTGTGAACTAGTTTAAGGTCTTAAAAAGATCCTTGTCAGTGATGTCATATTCTTATTTTTTTTTTTTAAGATTTTCTGGATTTTAAAAAATCTGTTTGAAATACAATTTTGTTGTGTACTGAACTTGTTCTCTGCTCCATCAATGTTTTATGCCCAATGACTTGTTAAAAATGTACTGCAAGTTGCAGTTTTTTTCCAAATCACTATGAATCCCTTACCTCTTTTTAGCCTAAAAGCGAAATGTCTTCTCGACCAATCATAGCTTTTCAATGCAATAGAAGATGGCAATGCTTTGAAACATTTTGTTTGCTCTCAGTCTTTCAAAATGATTGCTTTAAACACTATTTACACTTTTGAAGGCCTTTATGGGTCAAAGAGAACATAACAAACATTTTAAAAGAAGGATGGATTTGTGGTGTTTTGAAAATAAATACATTTATAATCTACAATATTGCTTTCTTATTTAACAATCGTTGTTGAAGATGTTCAGATTGAGCCAACAGATAATTTAACAGGATATATTTAATAGTAACAAAATGTATGGGTTCAGGTAAAGATGTCATTTTCAGAAAACTATTAATATGGATTTATAGCATTTTGGAAAAGAGCCCTTTCTTTATTATTCATCACTTTTGGTTGTGTTACGTACTTGTAATATTATGAAGTGTGTTTACATGCATACAATTCTCCATCTCAATAAAATAGGTCAAATAAAATAGGTGTTCTTGTAGTTATTTATCCTCATGTCATTCTAAACCTACATTACTGTACATTCCACTGTATGGACACAAAGCTCTGAGACATTATTCTCTTGGTTTTCACAAAGTAGTCATAAACAGGTTTCAAACCACCCAGCGTAAATAAATAACTGGATACTTATTCTAGTGTGAACTGTCCCTTTAACTAGCCACAGTATTAAAAGTAAATTTATTTTTTAAGTCCACAGTTCCAAAAGTGCCCATAAATAAAAACAAAGAGCACCCTTACAAAGCATCTTCCCCTCTCATTACACTGTGGGCCTAGTATACTGTATAAATGCATATTTTATGGTTAAGTGACTTCCAACTCCACACTGTCTTACTGCAGATGAACATATACTCTACAGCAGAGCAGAAGAACATCAAACATGTTTTCTTAAAATCATTCACATTAATTCAGAACCCTCTAGGCAGAAATACCGCATAACAATGTGCTGAGCCGTCTTCTCGGAGCTGGTGTGAGTGTGAGCTGTCAATCAAAGCAGGGAAACAGATAATAGATGTGTGGTCCCCTGCAGGAGGTGCTGTCAGGTTGATGTGATCTTGTTGTCAGGGCTGTGGAAGGGATGTCCAGATACTTGGAACAGTGACCGAACACTAAATGCGTACCTGACTGGATAGCATTGCAAGCCTTTATACTTTTGTCTGAAAAAGGTATTTCTTAAAAACACAGGTTTATAGGTACTCCTTTGAGATTTTAATGAATTTGTAAAAGAATGATCTTTAATGTTGTGTTGTGTAATATGGGAAACTTTACATTAAGTTGATTGTAAATAAGCGGCGAATGGGCTGAGATTTTATTCTCATAGGAAAATCTCTAACTACTGCCTGTATAAAACAGCCGTAACTCTTACAGTTCAGCTATTTCTTTGAGTCAGTTTTACAGCTGATGGAGTAGTGCACGGCCAGGCCGTGAACCCACGTGGACAACTGTCGAGATATTCATTTCAAATGATCCCTCAGACAGTGAGAATGAGAGGCAGCGTGTGGAAAAAAGGTCTTGAGGGTCTCCATCATCCTCTGTGATGGATGATCTCCCTGACAGAATGTGCTGGCAAAGTCCAACAGTCGGCCACCTGAGAGACCGTGCTATTGATTTCCGTGTAGACATTCAGCGCAAGGCCCGCTGCTCCGAATCTTTTGATAAAAGCTTTCATCCATAATGCCGGCCGTGTTGGTAAACCATGTGAGACATGGAGTCTGGTACAAGCAGTATTTTGCACGATACTAATGTCTTAACTTTGACCTCTCGGATTACAGTCAATGCCACCATTATTATCGATCTTGTTATATCGTTTACGTTCTGGCACCCTTGGCGTGACCTGTTATTTCCTATCACCAAAGACATCTTTCATTGTTTCGTTTGTCATAGATGATTTTCTCACAAGACAAACAACTTGGTACCTGTCTAAGAAGACTTTGCCTTGCAATAGACAATGACAATTGATTCATATAATAGAGCAGTTTTAAAATAGTTATCATGATGAACACAAGGATATTAAGAAGAATGTTGACAAGGTGATTTCTTTGCACAATTGACTACCCTTTTACAAATTTTGTGTATTTTTTCTGTTGACACAAATGAAGATATTTTGGAAAATGCTAATTACCCAATAACACATTTGGCATTTATTATGGCATTTATTAACTTCCATTGTGAGGGCTTACACTAAGACATTTCTCAAAATATATTTGAATGTTTCACGCATGTGTCACGCTGAAGTCTTAAACAAGTTTTAAATGAAATGAGGGTTAAAGGGGTAGTCCATCCCAAAATGATAAACAAAAATACACAGACAAAGATATTTTGAAACTAACAAACAGATCGGGGTCATCTGTGTCACTACCATTTAAAATGTTCTACTATAAGTCAACGGTGCACCAGAAATCTCAGTAGCTAGCCTTCTTCCAAATATCTTCTTTATGTTTAACAGAACAAAGATATTTATACAGATCCATAAAAACTTGAAAGGTTGAATTTCTCGAATTGAAACTCTGATTTTTGTGTGGACTGTCACCTTAAGTGTGTTAATATAACAGCACAAAAGAACTGCAATGTAAAACACAATAAGGACGATAATATAGGGGAAAACAAAAAGAAAATAATAGATATACATACATAACAGAATAATACATATTTAATAGGTTAAACAGTCATTTGTTTTCATAAATTCACACAAATACATAATAGCAAGTCTCAACCGTGTCTCCTCTTGTGTTATGTTTAATGTTTACTTGATACTTTACTACTTTAAAACCAACAATCTCCACATCTCTCACTGTGCAGTATGTCCGACCCCAGGGAGGCAAAAAGCACTTTGTTAAGGTCTGTAACATGCCTTTAAAGAGAGAGAACTCATTTATAGGCTACACTCTGAGCTTGTTCCAGTTTATTAGGACACAACCAAGTCACCATAGGAGCTGGAGAGTGCGGTCATGCTGTAGAATGTTCTGTGAAAAGAGCTTCTTTCATGAATAACTCCTAAGAGCTTTTCCTATAGGAAAAACAATGGAGCCATACACTCTTATCGCTGCTGTAATAAAGGGAAGCAGACTTTTCCATTCCATCACAACAAGAGGTTGTGCATTTGTTGCAGATTAAGGAACATCACATGACCGCAGTCAGCTGCTGGAAGAAGCACTATGAATATCAAGTGTTGATCACATAGTAATGTATCTTCATTAATGTATGGGGTTATTAAATTTAATGGTCATTATTGGTTGTGTATGTTGTGGTGTTTGTAAAACGTCTCTTTTCTTGATGGGCACTTTTATTGTAACAGCATTTGTTATACTTAAAGGGGCAATTAAAGTGATAATTCACCAAAAACGGAATATATTGTCATGATTTCCTCACCTTCTCAAAAATTTAAAACTGTATGCCTTTTTTGTTCTCCAGAACATAAAGGAAGAGATTTTTAAGAATATTGTTCCTGGCACCCTTTTGAAGTGCAATGGTTTGCAGCCAATGATGTTCAGATGCCAACTTTTTTCTGCAGAACACAAAAGAAGATATTTTGAAGAATGTTGGTTGAGTTGCACCCGTAGACCTTGACTCTCTTTAAAAAAATCGTCCTTTTTAATCTGCAGGAGAAATGAAAGTCATACATGTTTCACAAGACAATTGGGTGTGTAAATGATAAGAGAATTTTCATTTTTGAGTAAACTTGATATAAAAATACTTAATTTACATACCTTCCTGTGATTTAAAATGTTGCTTTCTTCCGTGGGACACAAAAGAAGATATTTTGAAGATTGTTGGTTATTTGAACCTTTTGACTTGCCTATCCAATGTTGTTCAGCCATCAGCTTAATTCCAAATATCTCTTTTGTGTTCTGAAGAAGAAAGAAAGTCATATATGTGTTTGTCATGATAGGAGTGTGTGTAAATAATGATAGAATTTTAATTTTTGAATGAACAAATATATTTAATTTATTCATCAATTGTAAAATATGACTTCTTCTCGAACAGATAGATGTTTAAAAGAAGGAATTGACTTCCATTTAAATATCTTCCTTTCTTTTTGTTTCTCTACAGGTTTTTAATAACTTGATTTTTTTAACTATAGTCCTTGCAGCTTCCGAGACATAGGAGAGATTCCCCTGTATATTATGGAACAAAAGCAACAGTTGATATGATGGGATTTTAGTTTATTTTGTAGCAGACAAACAAGTAGCTCAAAAAAGCGATATCAGAGTAAACATTTCCGAAGTAAACTTTCTTAAACTGCTGTAAAGTGTGTCAGATCTGTCAGTGCTGAACACTTTTGTCTGTGATATTTAGAAACCCACCGTTGCAGCATATTCTAAGCTCTGTCACTAACACAGCAGGAACACACTTTCAGCTAATTAGAATCTAGAGATTGCACATTGTCTGACACCCAAACCAGTTCACAGATGGAAGAGAGGAAATTTCTAGAACTCAGAAAGAGAACGCTGGGGCCAATGGTCCCTGACGGGGAGGACGGAATGAGAGTTTTGCTTAAATGGTGCCAATTAAAAGCAATATCAATCAATACTAGATTCTGCAAATCAGCAACTTTCATTTACAAAATAACAAGTTTAAACGTTTAATTCTCATTATGTATTTTAATATAATGAGACAAACATAATATACGGTGCAACCGTTTCTAAATATAGAGTGCATTGTGTCCTCAAGCGGCTTGTTCTCTTGGCAATCTTTTTAGGAAATGGTTTCTAAGACACTTTCTGCATCGAAATGTACGGAAAAACTGTTTGAACTGCGCTTGGAAGTTCTAACATCCCCGCTGTCAAACACTGTGACGGACCACTGCTTCCATCTGGCTCAGATGTGTTGAATTAGAATCATTTTCTCTGACATAATTTTATAAACTTCTGTTGAAAACAAAAAGGCGTTGTTTTTTCAATCTTCATTGTTCTTCACCGCAATCTGTTTTTTTTCCAAGAACAGCAGGTACTGTAATACAAGGACAGTATTCACTCTGACTGCGGCTGTGAACATTTACACAGTATGATGTAAGCCATTAAGAAGACACACCTGCTGATCATTACACCAGAATTAGCAAAATTTACAATTCCTCTGTCTGTTTTTCTCTTTCTAATAGAGCAGCCGTGGCACTTGTCATTTAAAGGCTTGTCTTTCTTCTGCATATACGTCTAATTTTAGTCAGGCTGAGCTGAATAGGGTCCGAGAACAAGCTTGGTGTCCTTTACTCGACCCCTGAGAGACACTTTACAGATCAGACATTCCTCAAATTTGGCTTAATTGTGTGTTTTCACTTGAGCTCTTTTTTTTGTGTGGGGTCCTGGGATGGAAGGGTGGGTGTAGGTGGATTTCTTTGATCCCACCGAATGAAAGAGAGGATGTTGTTTAGGCCTCACTCTGAAAACAGCGATGAGAGTGGGTGCAATGAAGATCAGGAGAAGATAAGTAGAGGGACTTCTTAAGATGCTCTCGGGCTCCTCCATACAAGAGACTATATGTAAGCTATTTACCTTTTCCCGGATGAAGTAATACTTTAGACGTTTCCTTTGTATTATGTATATTTTTTACATTTTATTGTAATGATGTAATAAAGGTAATGTAACTATTGTTAAACAGCCAAACCAATACTAAATAATTACAAAAAGAAAATCATCAATTTAGAACTCATCAATTGAGAT
Source organism: Triplophysa yarkandensis (assembly GCA_033220385.1). Taxonomy (NCBI): domain Eukaryota; kingdom Metazoa; phylum Chordata; class Actinopteri; order Cypriniformes; family Nemacheilidae; genus Triplophysa; species Triplophysa yarkandensis. The sequence continues at coordinate 10,881,016 of CM065668.1, forward strand.
GTAAAATGTACTTATCGGCGGACACCAAACACCAGCTGATCAGCCATGGCAACCCTACAATAAATGATAAAAATAACTAATATATTATGATTATTAATGATCATAATTTTCATACAACTTGGCATGCTCTTCAACACCTGTAACGAAATTTTGTACATATTTCAAGAAGGTGGCAATATGTATCAATCTTATTTTTACCATTTGCTTTGCGTAGTGGTGTTAGGTTTGGCGCTGGGGTTAGGGGAGGCTTCAGTATTGCACAAATTTCACATCGTACAAATGCAATAAAAAGGAAAAGGTCACCTTGCAAAATACATATGAATTCTCATGAGATCATGTTGCAATTTGCCGTTGAGTTATTTTTGGATAAGCCACAATGTGCTGATTTTAGGCCATTCAAAAGCTGTTTCTTAATTTTTCTTTAGATTAGACCCATGTATATTGTGATATAAGGTCAAATAAATATGATTAAGTTGCCTGTACCACTGCATACTTAATCAGATTAAAGAATTTAATCTAAAAGATTTAAAAGACCCATACACTAAAGATTAATGCAAAAGAGGTCAAAGATACATTGCAACAAGGCAGCAAAATTTATCACCCAACAAATGGACAAGATCACCTTCATGGCACTGTGCACATTACTGTGACATGCAAAGCAGTGCCCACTCATGGGTGACAACAGCACAATTCTCTCTGGAAAACAAGCACACTTGAAATCATTACGCGAACCCGCAGGATTATGTGCCTTTGGTTAACTGCAAATGAAAACAAAAGATGTGTCAAAGAAACGGCTTTCAGATTGTTTTGTTTCGATTTCTCATCGACTTGAATTTCACATCGATTCTGCTTACTGCTCGCAGGGCCAGATAAAGCCTCAGTGTATTGCTCACTCTCAGCGTCTTTCAATCTAAAAGTAACTTCGGCCCGGAGCCATGCTGAGGGCCAAACATAATGACCTATTCATGTTCAATGGCTACCCTCTCTGTAGCCGTGCAGAATTGAGGGGCGGATGAAATAATACAGAAGAATGATACTGTAGGGCATTTGTCTGGTGTACTAATTAATCATTTGTTCTCAACTGTGACTCGGATTCGGTGGAGACGTTTCCTGTCTCTGTGGGAGTCTGATTGCCGATCATCCCTGAACAGATTCACTTTTTGAGTAGATTCGGCTGAAATCTGTCGAGGTGATTGAGTGCCGCGCGATTTTCTGTCGTAATCCTGGCTTGAGTTTCGTACGACCACAAAAGCACGGTAATGCCTGTAAAAGAAGTCCAATGTCACACATGGCTTATCTTTAATGGCATGTATAAAGCTGGGGGGTAACCATCCACATCATTGAAAAGGTCACTCTTATGGGAAGGGCTGCGTGCCATACAGTGGCTAATGAAACAGCTAATGTTGTGGATGGGTGTAGATTTCATTATTTCATGGGTTATGAGCAGAGAAGCAAGTCCTCAGCGCCTAATGCCAGGATACAAGGCTTTATCGAGACAAAAATTCAATATCGCACATTGGACAACTGTTCACAAATGAGAAGAAACTGCATCAGGGAGTACTGCACGTCTTATTTCCAAAGGTATTTTCTAAAGTTGCTCTGCTTTAACCTGGCAGCGGAGCTTTAGTCGGTTACTTTCAAAGAGTGCCTTAATTCTCTTTAGAACAGAAATTTCAATAAGCCGCATCCGCCGTTAGACCCCCACCATGAACTCACACGGCGAGGATAATCTGAGTGTCGCAGTGTTACGCCTTTCTGAAAGATCCGGCTTTCTCTTTTTTGTGTTTCGGACATGTGATTGTTACTAAATATTTACAGCACTTGACACCCCCCCAAAGACTTCGAGCTCTGAGAGTGAAATCACACCAATTTCCGACGCGAGAATGGCTATTTTCTGCCTTTGAAGCGTTTTCCAGCCCCTGACTATGCACCATCCTGTTGAGACGTGCCCAAAAATACACTTCTGCCAGCGTCCTGGCAGCGCTGTAGCATATGCGACGCGGCTGGCCTGCAGTGCCCCCCCGCAGAGCTGCCTGCGCTCACATCATTGTCTTAAATACGAAACTGGCACACTCGACGGGCAGTCGCCACATAATACCCCCTCTATCCTCTCCGCCAACACAAACACACATTTATATCTTAGGGATGGGTTAAAAAAACAGAGCAGCGTGTTTTCGGCATCGTGCAATGCTTTTACACCCACGCAAAGGTCACAGACTGATTCAGTGTCCTCTGTTTGGATAGTTATCTCAGCAGGGATTAAGGGAAATGGCCTGTCTGATTGGATCTTGAGCTGAAGCTAATACTGCAAGAGTTCTCTCTCTCTGTCTGTGTTTGAGATATTGAGAAAGATTATAACCTGTGAGGATGTCAAACAGCATAAAGTACAATGCATACCTCACCCCAGGCAGTGGGTGAATTAATGTAGCGTTCGGAAGGTATATTCAGTGGAAATGGGATTAAAATAGGCATTCTTAAATGAAATACACTCAAACACATCCTTGGAGTAGTTAAAGCGGGGCTTGGAAAGGTTAACTGCATTTCTCAAAAGCGCGACAGCTGTTTTTCTAGAAACAAGCTATTTTTGAACACTCAGCATGTTGCACAACAAAAGTTTATGCTGCTGTTTTTATCTCCCGTTATTGTAATTAAGTGAGCTGAGACAATAATCAAATGCACTCTTCCACAATCTCTCCCTCTTTCTCTCTCTCTCTCTCGGAAATAGCATTAGAAAGTTCAATTTATATTAAGGAACTGGTTGAAATTAATGCTTAATCAATTGCTTTCAAATAATATACAGGGTTATTTGTAATATTCACTGCATGGCATTTTAGACATTGCATCACCGTGGTTAAAAGTTGTTTTTTTTAGAAAAGAATTTAAGTATATGGAGCGTGTAAATGCATATTGATATGTAAGCAAAAAAGCAAAAAAAGATGTACACTGAAAAACATGAGTTATGGCAGTTACTTGATTTTATCATGTATACCAGTCCCACATGGTTAAATAAAAATTTTTAAATAATTTCTCCTATATGTTAAAACTACATTTTATCAATGAACATAATCAAATTAAACAATTCCAAAACCCTTTTTTCCATCGATTAATTTACCTTGGATGAACAAAAACAAAGAAATAGGGCTTGAAAAATGAATCCCTCAACAAACAGTATCAGTTTTTATGTTGTTCAAGTTGGTTGCAGATATTTAGTGTGCATCATTGGCGTATTGTCTTCAGGCAGCTGTTTATGTAATAGTATCCTATCTCTTTGAATTTCGGAAGACAGATATTCCTAAGATTGCTGACAAAATCACAATTAATAACTGAAGCATATTCTTCACTAAAGCATCCATATGAAGCGCTGTGTTGCTTCCCATTCAATGTCATGGTAGTGCTGAATCATGTTGATATATTGTATAATATCTTTGATGGAAGTCTTGCCACTCGGCAACATGTGAATGGGGAAGACTGATATTTTTACAATTGCTGGCTGAAATAACCTACAAGTGGGCAAAAAGAGATTTTAAGATGGCATCCTCTGTAGCAAAATACTTTTGCCTGTAAAAGAGGTAAAATGTATATGCTTATTTCACGCCGTCGCCATAATGAATTTGAAATGGAGGCTCTAATGGAAAGAAACCCAGAATTAGCGCCTTGAATCACAGTAGAGCTGCGAATGTGATGACATATTGTTGGGTACCGGGCTGTACATATTATCAGCTCATATACAGTGATAAAAAATGTTCTTTCATCACTTTCTGAGTGACACAAAAAGCCTGTTGTGAATGCATTTAAAAAAACACTGTATAGGGAATTCGACACCTCTCACTGGCTCATTTTTAACATCACAGCAAAGATAGAAAATCACGGCAACAGCTGGAGGTTTGTACTCCACGGAATGTCGTTTTTGGTAGCTACTTCCGAGTTACTTCCCACTGGAGCTTTGCTTTCGATTCGATATGGCGGCAACGTGAAATCAGCCTATTGTAATTTCAGTGGTACTAGTTCTTGTTTATATATATTATCTTTGATAAAATTAGCTCACACAATAAGAATCAAGCACTTTTTACAAACCAAAAAGACATTTTGTATTTAAATTAATTTGAAAGCACTTTATTTGCACTTTATTTGCTCTTAGATTTAGTGTATTACTTTTTTAAGTGTAGCTTTTTCGCAAAAGTGTAGCTCAACTGTATTTAACTGCTTTGAGTTATGAGCAGCTTGTAACTTGGCAAGCTAGAGTTTCAGAATAGCACTGTAATGGACTATTCTCCACCCAAGTCAGCATCTTGTCAGTCATTCTGTTAGGCAGAGTATAGCAGCGTATCAAATCTCAATACATATCAACAGGGGCTTACTGCGAAAAAAATGTCAGATGACTCACAACTCACAGTCCCATGCAGCACTTGGATTTCTCTGCTGATGTCTCTCTGTCAAATGATTTTATGATTCACACTCAGCAAAGACAGTGGCCTCCAATTACATGCATACAGCACTTCTAAGTGAAGTATTCTCACCGAGAGGCCGCGACAAAATGCAATTTCTGTTACTTACAAATCAACACTGCCCGTAAATGAATTTCAGGCAAAAATGCGCTACATAATAATAGAGCACAGACGCATATTCTACGGCTGAAACAGCTTGTACTCCACAGAGATTTGATACAATAGAATAATAAAAGCAGGGAGAATGGAACGTCTGTCTGATCTTGTGGTGTAATACATTATTTTCTGCTTTTTCGACTGGACCGCAGAACGCATGCAGGAATCAGAGGTGGCGAGCAAGGGGTTGATGGTTTTAAAATAACCCAGTTATGAAAGTCTAATTCAAAGAGCCTCCCCTTCACGTCAAGATAATCTGCGACTTCTACATGGAGTGGTGAAGGGGTTTGGGCGAGTACGGAGGTGCATTGTTCAAATGAAGATTGACAAGAGGAAGCCAATAGAGACTATCAAAGGCCTCAGCTGACAAGGCACGAGCTGCTTTTGTGTTTTTGTCTAGACGAGGAAAATCTTCACCTAGACTTGTTATAGCAAGGACATCAAGATGAATACAGAGTACGTCAGAATTTATGGGGTACGGTAACTAAGCAGACATGTATTTTCATTCTATAAAAAAATATGTCAGCATTACATTAAACAAAACCCTTACAGATGAGTCACCAAAATGATGTTCCTGTCACTTCAGCATTGTTCGTGGGATGTCTTTGTGATGTGAATGTGCAAATATTAATATACAAATACAGTATATTAAACATATTTTTTACATTAAAAATCTATTCCCTTTATTCTCCATCAGGTATTGTCATGCTTTTGCATTTTGGCTTATTTCACGGGGCGTCAAAGCCCCCACTTACTTGTTTTACAAATTATTGTTGTTTAGCTGCTTTGATGCAATGTATTTTGTCTAAAGCGCCATATAAATAAAGGTGACATTGACATTGACATTGACTTACTCCAAACCCTAAAATCACAGACACAATAAGTTTGCTAAAACACAAAAATTTCTATGTGACAGGGTCTTAAATGCACCAATTAAAGTATAAACATTAGATTAAAAGTAAAAAACAAATGTAAAGTAATACGTTTTTTTTAAATCACTTTTTTACTATGTCTCAAATTCCTGAAGGACTGTGTTGGGAAAAATACACCTTCTTTACAAATAATAATATGTATTTTTGTATTCATATATTTGTTTGTTTCTCACTTCATTTGCCAAAAAGTTGAATTTGGACCCTGTGTTTAAATTACTCTCCAAATGTTCGCAATGCTAATAATATAGTAGATTCATTTAGAGGCACACGAGTGTAAAAAACACATGTGATAATTCCATCTGGTACATACGGCAGGCAAGCGACTAATGTATCTGCTTCACCATATTGCCGGTTTATACCATGTCTATCAAACATAACAGCTACAAAATATAATCAGAACAAGTTATTGTTGGGATTGATCACTGCTTTGTGTATTAACAACTTTATTCAAACCAGCTGTATAAAAGCTGAACAGGATCGCAGTTATCACCGAACAACAGGAGAGCTACATCACACTCCTGCAAACAACACCAGAGCAACATCTATCGGCCTTGTTCCTCAGTCACAAGGTACTGGCCCATCTCAGCTCAAGCTCTGAAGAAAGAGAATATCATTCTGACAAGTCTGCTGAAGATAAAATTATCATATTTCACACCCATGTCTCTCACAATCTGGCAAGAAGAGAGCAGGTGGTTTGCTCTCAGGGGAATCTGTGCCTGATGCACAGCACTATATCACCAAGCCACATCCATCAAATCACTTTCTGCCTGGAGAGAAATGTTACAAGTGTGCCATTGTAGTCAAGTTTTATGAGACTTAACTAAATCCACTTGTCAGGGGGTGTTGACAAATTCAGAAAGGAATCGCTCTGGTTTCGCGGCACGCTGAGGAACGGGCCAAAAATATCTGCTTGTTTGATCACGGCTGGTTCAGGGAAATAAATGACCCCGGATCAGTTTTTTGTTGATGAAGGTTTCTCTTTGTGAGGTGGGAAAGGGGTTAAGTACTATTTGCTGTCAAATTCCACACATCCAAAATGAACAGATTTAAACTAGCTTTTTTTATCCCGGCTTCGAGTTATCTTGGCACGATAGAAAAAAATCCCGCTTTTATAACAGATAAACGGGCAGCAGGAGTGACTTGTTTTTTCTACCTCGGTTTAATCATCTGTGTTTAATCAAAACCGCTTTATAAAGGCTGTCAGAGAAAATAAATATTATACCTTTTTTCTCTCATATTCCATATAAATGATGCTCACACCAGCTGTTGGTTCAAGCGTGATTCTGTCTCTGAATGCGTGTTTCATGCTTTGGTGAGAAAACCAAGACAGATCCAGGGCTGATCTACAGTTAGACATCATGTTGAATAAATGTTCAGGACCTATCTATAAATAAAACCTGTTTATTTTAAGCTCTTTTGCTTTCACTGGCAGAGAAGCACTTTCTGCTGTAGCACCTTCAAAAAATCAATATGATTTGATGTTTATGAAGAGAAAATATAGTCTGTAAAAATCCAGCTAAAGTCTTTTTTAGTGTTTTAAGGGCTGTGTCCACCGGAGTTCCTGCAGGCACGTTTTTTGATTGTTCTCTTTGAAAACAACAATAACTTTCTTAATATTATGCCTTGAATAAGACAACAAAAAAATTGTGCAAAGTAATCAATACAATTTTTGTGTTCTTAGTATAATTTTTTTGTTAAAAGTTCAGTATATGTTATAACCGAAAATTTAAGAAATGGACTTTAGTTCATACAGTTCATGGCAATGTATTTGAACGTGTTTTAAAGGAATAGTTAACTAAAAATTATGATTTCTGTAAATATTTATTCACCAACTTTAGCAAAACTGTTGCATCTCTACAAGCTCGCCTGTACTTGCACAACTAGGCTAAGTGAGCAAAAGAAATATAAAAGAAATAGATCAAATGATGCATTTAAATATATCCTTAATATTATTTTGGCAGTTGTGAGTGCGTTTTGTCTTGTGTGAAAGGGACATGTCTGATGGCCTCCTTCATCTTTCGGCTCCAGTGTCTGGAATGGTTTTGAACGGGAGGATGTTATGTGATGATTCTCCTGGCACTGGTTGTATCTCTAGTTAAGTCAAGAAAGGAAAAAAGAAAGCTTCATTATAAAAAAATTATATTTAGATATTTCGAAACGCTAAATAAGATGTTACGAAAATTTCGGTAACAGAAAACCCAATTGACTTTTCTCCCCTTTGGACACAAAACCAATAAAAGTCAATGGGCAACAGTTTTCTGTTACCAACGTTCTTCAAAATATATTTTAGTGTTCACAGAATCAAGAGAGTGAGCAAATGATGATAGAATTATCTTTTTTGGATGAACCATCCTTTTAAAGACACGTCTGTACTCAACTTTTGTGTTACATTTAACTCAGCCCCTTGATATCCCTTTTAACACAAAACAACTTAATTGTGTTAAAAAAATCCATATAACTAAATAGTGATATTATTTAATTGGAAAGAAAATAACAAACCTCCATATAAAACACTTTGGCATAAAAAATAAACCACATTAAAGTTTAATCATTACAGCCCTGTAGGATATAGTTATACAAAACTGTCATCCGGCTTTTGTGTGTCAGCTGAGTCATATATATTTTTCTCTCGCTCTGAAGTTTTGACAAGCCAAAGGAAATATTGGCTAAATAGATACCGACATCACAAAGAGATTGCCTTCCCAGGAAATATTACAATTTTCAACACCCTCCCACAGAATTTCCATCCCCGCTTGACAAGTGACATCCATCAGTTGAGCCTCATTGCAACGAAGACCCAAAAACGTTGCAATTACTGCTCAGACCAATGCACAAAATAATTAGGGAGAAATATGTTATTCTCTGACATCATTTTACTTCATTCCCTTATTAAGTTTAATCCATCATGAAAAGTCAAGGCTGACTGTTGCCTTTCTGACAAACGCTGGCTCAGAAACTGCCCCCACATTCAGTCTGAAACTCTGGAAAGGCGCAGCGAAAGCCATCGAATGTGCTTCGTTCAGCAACAGGCTTGCGGAGTGTACGGGGGAGCTTCATTGCTAGAATTAATTAGCTGGATTTGTATGACAATGGAGCTTGTGACATATGCTCCGGTTATGGCAGCAAGTGTTAATGAGCTTTGGTTCAACAGGCAGTGAATGTTGAGTCCATCTATAACGCCAAAGACAAAGGCTGCATGCCGCCTCAATGCAGCGAAAGGTCGGGTGTTTACATTGCGTGCGAAAGGCCCATCCTTAATCGTGTCTTTCTGACATATGGCGAGACGTTTCACACAATGGAGGGATTTCTTGCTCGCGTGTGCAAGATGAATGTGCCGGAGAGCGGAATACATTGAATACATTAAGTCCATCTGTTGGTCCACAAGGACTTTAGTTATATGAGGTTACAGTACTTTGTAGACTCGGAACGCTGTTAGCCTCACGTGTGCTATTGTCAGACCTGAAAGAATAAAGGTTCAGTGACTCATTAAATATTCACAAGAAAAAGCTCAGTTCAGGCCAGAAGGAAAGAGGCAATGAGGAACGATAATCACCAAAGCCATTTCCAGATAAATACATGCACATAATAATAAGACACTCAAGGGTGGATCAGCTATAAATAGAGCGTCAACTGCAGATTGATTTGAGATAGGACTCAGGATGTGATTCAGATGATAACTGTTGGGCAAACTGCGCGTCTTATCCTCCGGTGTTGACGATTGACTATGTAGATATGTGCTCTAATTTTTTTTGTGGAATTCAGTCAAAGACAACTGGACTGTGTCATAAGTTTTGCAGTCTAGTATATTATGTTGGTGGCGGGGATAAAGCGCCGACAGAGTCCATTGATGTCCTTTTTCAATGCCTGTGTTTTAATGTCCCCATGCTCTCTAAAAAGTTATAACGTATAACTTATCCTTGCCCGGTAAAGTTTTATAGTTTTTATCTGAAAAGTATATGTTTTCTTAAAAACCTTGGCATTATTAAGTATACACAGACACATAAATATGTAAATCAGCCTTCCTCCACTTCATTGCAGCGATTGTTTGAACCCGAACCTTGCATATCAGTGGATCTAATTAGTAATCCATATGATAGTTTGAGTTGATGTGATTGGTCACAACTCCGGCAGTTTCAATAACGCATGTCTTTGGTAAACTTCAGTTTTATAGAGAAAATACACAGCAATGATTTAAATAATACAATTGCACATGCACCCAAACAAAAATTGTAGTGCAATTTTATGTTAAACAAATTACACAGTTTTTTGATGCATTTTAAATTACTTAAATAAACTGTTAAAAATTGTTGTAAGTAAGAAATTAGCTAATCTGATTAACTCAAATATGTCTATTAGAATTTACCCACAAAAATATAAGGAAAGATATTTTACAGTTTGGTTTGTCTTAAAATATATTTAAAACATATGAAACACTCGATTTTCCTCACAAAGGTCTTTAAAATTAGTATTTTATTAACAATACAACAAAAAAAAGTTTGTTTGTTTTGAGTACAATATATATAATGTTTGTTTCTGCACATTTGGTAAGTCCTCTACTGGTAAATACAGTTACTTCACCAATGTAAAAGCATGACACCATTGATGGCCATTCAAATGGCTCCATGCATTTTCCCACGGTATTTATTTTCACCTGTTGCGTTTCCTTGTAGTACATATTTTGCCAGTGTCGGATTAGCATGGAATAAAATTGTTTTCCCTGTCTGCTGCCTTTCTCCTCACAGCTTAGGATAGCGACTAGTAAGAGCTCAGGACAGGCGTGTTCAGTCATTGTGGTGCCATCAGCATCATCATGCCAGTATTTTTCAGAGCTCTGGAGAGATTAGTCACATAAATTTACCGGTTAGGTGATTGGCTCAAAACAACTTGTGAGCTTCCACAAGCAAAGATGGCACATTTCAAATCACATGTTTCCAGGGGGTCCTGCATCAGCCGAGTAAATGCCATTGAGATGAATGGAAATGCTAAGAGATGGCATTCTCCGGCTATTATAGACCTGACTTGGATGTGCCTGAAGTGCGCAGCTTTGGAGATGATGTGCTTGAAAAGAATACAGACGTTTTTTAAAACACTTTTAATGTGCTCCACCAGTCTCTCTCTCTTCCTGTGTCTTCCAAATTGACCCTGCATGCGTGGTTGGTGGTGCCATCCTTTTTAGCAAACCTCTCTATTATGCCATTCAAAAATACCCAAAGCTGGCTTGGTGTGAAGTTAATGTGACACATCTGACCCCTTGACTCAAAACCAATTACAACCATAGAAACATAAATCATAATTTAAAAGCTCAATTAAAAACATTCTAGAAAAAAAATGCAATCCTATGACATTTATGTTTATATGTTTATGATGTTTATTTACCACATTGTATACATTCACATGATCAATTTGTTTACATGTCTTCTCAGTGACAGACATATTGATTTGTCTTGATTTGACTGCAATGGATCATTTGCGCAAGCTGCTTGTTAAATTGGGCCTTAAGCCCGTTTTCCGAACACACACGTGTACGAGATGCACATTAGAAGAAAGCATGTGTGCGAATAAACAAACATCAAGCATTCGGAGAATCTGTCAGTCTCAGAAACACAATCGTGTGCGGTCACTATCGCTAGCTGAAATTGTCACTGAATGCACCATGTGCCTTTGATTTCAACGTCTGAAATATGCTCTCTCTCTAGTATGTGTTGTGTTTGTTTGAGGTTTGACCCCTGTTCCTTTAATCCAGACGTCTCTTTTTCTTCCCTGTCTGTTTTTGGAACATAATTAGCATCCGATTCTTTTTTCGTACTCTTTTTAAAGTCTTTCCGTTCCAAAAAGTGTGGTGAGAAAGCGATCTGATTGTTCCCTGTTGTTCTTTTTTTGCCTTGAGAAAACATGTCATTTGACTGCCTATCAACAGAGCAGACAAATCAAGATTAAAAAATATCTATGTGATGCTACACATTGTGAAAAACATCCTTGATTGGATTTAAGCTGACAGTCATTTCATCCCGAGACAAAAGCTCAACATCACTGCAGCGTGGTTTTGTCGAAATTGCAAGTCTGAAATCGATTTACCTTTATTTTAGTCCGTCTATCATATAAGATATTGTCAAGTCCCCCTTGGATAAACCATTATCCAGCATTGTACAACCTAACAAGCGACAACCGATAAACTTTGCCAGACGTCAAACAGTCTATACCAACTGTGTCATTCTGTATATCGTCCTCTGAATGTGTGGAAGTATAATGCTGGCGGCGAAATCTGTGTTAGCGTGTTTGGACAGTGTGGGAGTGTTTTGAGTGAGATGGTGCCCATGTGTGGTTAGGAGAAAGGGGAAGTGACTCAACAGCTTCAGGCTGGCTGGCAGAGGCATTTGAGGTGGTGAGGTCGAGGTCAGCCAGCATGGACGGATCTGACAGCAGGCAGTGCCAGCTTGGCATCTCAGGGGCTCGGAACAAGCTGCCAGCTTTCCCTACAGAAATACAGAGGGACCACTCTCCTCTGGGGGGAGAGGGAGACAAAGAGACGGGTAAGGTGGGAAATGTTTGTGTATGGGTGTGTGTGAGGGAGAGAGACTGGGGCAGGACAGCAATGAGGCAAACAAGAAGAAATGAAGGCCAACTCTTCTGCCCCTGAGTTTAGCACCGCCGGCAATGGAAAGCGGGTAAAGACAAAAGAACAAACAAAAGGCAAGGCTGCAGAGCTGCAGGTTGTTGATATTTAGCTGAGCTCAGTCGTCTGTGTTTCCGCGCAGATAATGCATGGGCTTAACCAGGCTTTGGATCATCAAGCGAAGAGAGCGATTAGTCAGCTAAATCAACTCTTTCTGAATAAATTAATGTCTGAGGAACGCCTTTATTTGCTGTTTAAATACGATTTGCTTTGGCACAGCACTATTGAATTTGATACACTTGTACCCCCGAGCGACGTTAAAGATCTTGGAGAGCAAACAGCAAATTACACAAAGTCAAGAGCGATAGGGAAATGCCACTCAACGTTATTGTGGGACGGGTCGAGCTCCATCAGAATCTACTGATGATAAATGTTAGTTTTGGTGTCAGTTTAAAAAATATATGATTGGGTCTTCATTCACTCTCTGGAATGAAGTTGGGAAGACTTACAGCAACAGTTTATAATATTTATACTTAAATATTTTATTTTGACCAGGGTGGTCTATGATTTGAATGAAAAGCTTTGTTAATAATATTCATCTGAATAACAGTTGCTTGGCTCTGTAGGTTATGTGTGACCCTAAACCAAAAAGCCTACATCTGCATAAGGGATTTATACATCATCTGAAAGCTTAATATACATTAGCCAGCACTTAAAGTCAAAATATCAGTGTGGAGAGTAGATGCTCCTAAAAGCAGAAGATCTAAACTCAAAATAGATACCAAACTTGAGATGGTAAATGTCAAAGAACGCAGCAAGCAAGAAAGCTTGTTGCTACACAAATTAAGTGTTGCTGTCAAAATTAGCTGTTTCAATGACTCTCACTCTGAATGCTTGGGCATACAGAGACATTTTGGACAATATAATGCTCCCAACTTTGTGGAAACAGTTTGGAGCTGACCCCTTCCTTTTCCGGAAAGCAAGGTCCATAAAGACATAGATGACAGAATCTGGTGTGGATGACCCTGACTGTCCTGCACAGATCTGACTGAAACACCTTTGGGATGAACAAATGCACTTCTAGACGAATGGTAAAAATTCCCATAAACACACTCATAAACCTTGTGGACAGTCTTCCCAGAAGAGTTGAAGCTGTTATAGCTGCAAAGGGAGGACAGACATCCTATTGAACCATATGGATCAGGAATAGGATGTCACTTAAGTTCATATGAGAGTCAATGCAGGTGAGCGAATACTTTTGGATATGGGTTTAACTTAAAAATGAACGTATATATTATATGTTTATATCAAGGATCGATCTCTCTCTCTCTCTCTTTCTCTCTCGTTCTCTCTCTTTCTCTCTCTTTCTCTCTCTCTCTTTCTCTCTCTTTCTCTCTCTCGTTCTCTCTCTCGTCTCTCTCTCTCTCTCTCTCTCTCTCTCTCTCTCTCTCTCTCTCTCTCTCTCTCTCTCTCTCTCTCTCTCTCTCTCTCTCTCTCTCTCTCTCTCTCTCTCTCTCTCTCTCTCTCTCTCTCTCTTTCTCTCTCTTTCTCTCTCGTTCTCTCTCTTTCTCTCTCGTTCTCTCTCTCGTTCTCTCTCTCGTTCTCTCTCTCTCTCTCTCTCTCTCTCTCTCTCTCTCTCTCTCTCTCTCTCTCTCTCTCTCTCTCTCTCTCTCTCTCTCTCTCTCTCATCACTCACTCTATTCAAGCAGGTATGTTATTTATTAATAACAAAGAAAATATCTCAATCTTAGGGTGAGGATCTCCAGTGCCACTTTCATCCCTCTGAATCACAGGGTGCAAGAATAAGTGATAAAACTAGTTTCACATTGAACACTCCAATCTCAATCTGTGACCTCAATAAGCAGATGAGCCATGGTAAGCAAAAAATATACACATGCACGCAAGGACACATACAGAAAATGTTGCTTGAACAGTTTTTGCATAAATGTGCTGAACAGTTAGCCCAGACAAGACACGTTGCCAAATCTTAACAAAATTCTATTTTTGTTTATAAATTTCTTATTTAAAAGAAAAAGCTTGGCAGGCAAGAGCAAAAGTCCTTAAAGTAGTCCTTGAGTCATCTTTTTTTAAAGCAAAACTCAAATTCAAACACTGGCTGGTAATCAAATAAGATGTTTAGTGAAAGTCCATCAATCTGAAGAAGCCCAACAGTATGAAACTAAAGCCTAATGAACCAGAGGAAAGGAAGAAAGCTAATTGGCAAGACACCACACTCTGTTTAACGTGATGATGAGTTTATTTAAGCCCTTCTTATGCTGACTGACAATGAGATTCATACAGATGTAAGCATTTTAATTGCAACATTTCCATTTCAGTTACTCTGCCGGTTTTGCAGTTTTGTACTGGTTCGGATATGTGCGTAGAAGTGGAGGCAACAAGATGGAAAGAAAAATGAATTGTATGCTGGCTTGCATTTAAAATACTGAAATTGAAGTTATTTTATTCATAGGGCAGACTGGGGTTAGTCCACGTGTGAGGAAGATGTTACAGGCTCTTTCTTGGTCGTTTTAAGACATTTTTACATAATGTGTCTGTTGGGAGTGGTTGATTGAAACAGTGACTTTATTTTTTTCAATCCTATTTTATTTTATATTTTATTCCTGTTTTAAAATATAAATCTTGTAAATATAATATGTATGTATTATGTTCATAGATAATATTAATTTAAATGTAGCTTTGAAGTATGTGTTTAGAGTTTCACTGTGATAACTTTATTAAACTTTGTTTACTTTTATACAGAAAGTGATATGTCATAATTCAGTTACTGATTAAATATATTCCTGGGAACACAAAATAAGGTATTTTGAAAAATGTTATTCACGAAAACCCAAAATTTGTCCCCTATTGATGTCCTTTGTGTGGACACAAAATCAATGCAAGCCAATTGGGACCATCATTGTCTCAAATCTTCTTTAGTACTGGTTGTGTAACAGAGCTTGGTTTAAACAGTTATTTTATTTTTGTCGATCCAATTTTACAAACTAAACATAACTGCTTTTGTTTTATAATATAAGGGTTCACTACTTCAAGGTAGCTGTGAAGTCTGTCATGCAAGTTTCACTATGACTTACCCCTAGTATTGCCAAATGGGCTATTTGTGTTCAGTGTGTTTACCTATACCCAGAAAGGTCTTTCTCTGCAGAACAAAGAAGGAGATATTTTGAAGAATGTTGGTATCAACAAACCCTTGGTTCCCAGTGACTATTAACACAAATCAATGCAATGGGAGCAACAATTTCCTTTTAAGGGCATTTTTCAAAATATCTTGTGATCTGCAAAAGAAGGTCCTAAAAAAAGAAGGGTTTGAAACGTCAAGAGGGTGGGTAAAGATGACAGGATTTTCATCACTTGAAAAAAGCTAAGAGTTTTGAGTCAAGAGTTTTTGTTGTTGTCTGCACAAAAGACCTATTTTGAGAAATATTCACTTGAATTAAAAGTTCCCCTGTAAGAAAACTTTTAATATCCCGTTTTAACACCCAGGGTGGTTTTGTCTCATGTAATGGAGATTTTGTTCTCATTATAGGATGGAGTGCTGCTGATCTAATACTCTTGTGTTATAAAGTGCTTAAGTTCCTGCAGTCCTGCCCCTCTGTGAAATGTTTTGCAGTTAATAGATTAATTTCAGGAACTTCTGGAGGTATAAAGGAACACTTTTAATGACAAAGAGCCCCCCTTCCACACACATGCTGGCTGCATCTCACCCTGGAGCTTGTCCTGTCTTTTGTGTCCCCTGCAAATTGAGGCCGCGGGGTTGAGGTTCCACCACACACACAGTTTCGGATGTTTTTGCCCTGGCCGTGCTGTTTGCTCACTGACATTTGTGCGAGTGATTTGGGAGTTTTGAACACTGTATCAGCTGTACCCCTGGCTAATATCCAGATGTGGCTTATGTATCCCCCCCTCGTCTCACTCTCTCTGTCTTTCCAGTTATGTCTGTGCGTTCTCTCTCTCTCATATTTCTCCACACATGTACCCTGAGGCTCCACCCACAGATGCTATTGTAGCAGATTAACGCACTTGTCACCAGAGATTACACCGTCAAACAGCCATTTTTTAGCAGCAGGAGTCTGACACAGCAGTGAATGAAGAAACTGCAGCGTCGTCATCTCTGCTAGAAATCAATAACGTGTGATCACCGGAGGAGAACGCCGCCGCAGCAGTCGGTGACACTTGAGTTCTGCAGCAACCAGATGAGGAAATCTGGATTCAGCCTCACTTACAGCAAGATCAGTTTCCTCTCATTTGCTGTCCGGGAGTTTAAGGTGTAAAAGATCAGTTATGCGGGTTAGATGTGGAGCTACTATTATTAAAACAAGGTTAAGAAGTTTTTTTTAAATTCGAACAATAGGACTGACAGATAAAATGAGCTTGTTTAAGCAAAATGCACTGGGCCTGGACATTGTTTCTCACAGTCATTTTAATGAATGAAGGAAAAGATGATTTACAAGCATAAGACTCTAATAGAATCTTAGAACCATAGGAATCTATTCGGTGTTATTTGCAAGTAAGATAACGCAAACGCTTCCATACTTTTTTTGAAATCATTTAGTATGCCTCTTAAGCAATAGTTACATTATAATCATTACATACTGTAAAAATGTAATAAAAATATAAAGATATGAGGAAGACTCATCTATAGTACTTACTTTGTCTGAAATGGGTTATTGATAATCAAAGGGAATTATATTAACTCAAAGCATCAGAACAGAGAAGACTTATTTTTAACCTACTAGCTGATGTGATAATTTTTATTTTAAAAATTCGATAAGAACTCGATAAGATATTTAAGGCCAAAATAAATCAAGAAAACAAATTTTATGTACTATTAATTTTATTTGTCTAATAATTGAAATAGAATTTTGAAACATTGAGAATATTCCATCATTAAGTCAAATCTCCTTTTAAAAAACCTTGACCGTCCTCACATGACTCAATTTCACACTAGTGAAGGTTGCTGACGTATGTAATTACCATTCTGGGGATTAACCATGCGTTCGCACTTGAGTGTTGACCTACACTAACACACACAGAAAGTGTCAAACCGAGAGTGAAAAATATGAACAAAAGACACAACTTTTCTGTGACTAATGATGGAGTGTGTATATTTATATTTAAGATTACTATTGAAAAGTGTTTAAGTTCTGATGTGATTTGGGTGTATGATGCAATTTAAATCTGTATGTTAAAGCAAACGTTTACGATAAAATGCCAAAATGTATTCTTATTTGCAACACAGAGGAAAATTTTTGCATAATTGCAATTTTAAGTTTTGCCTTTTTCATCATTACTTTTGCCATTCATTTAACCTTGTCGGATTGAAAAAAGTTGTAAATTGGGAAATACTGTGGTGTTAAAATGTAAAACAGCAATTAAACTTAAGTGTTAAACTTGAGAAGGTTTCATAAACTTTGATGCTTGAAATATTTCAACAAAAATCATTCAGCAGTTCTGCGTTTTCAGTAAGGCGACCTTAAGCTTCGGTTAGCTGTGGTTACTATAACCTTTTAGAAACGTGAATTTTATAGTTCATGTCATAAAAAGAACAACAAAACAATGGCAAAATCCACCCACTTATGGCCGGTTTCTGTATATAGATCCACTTCAAAACAGGAGTACAAAATCTCAAGATGAAAGTCTTTCCGGAAGACTTTGTGCCATGTTATGGCTGTCAGGAAGGCGAGTGTAGGGGTTTCGAGCTGTTTGTTTCTGAGGAAGAGGAAAGCGTATGAACTGAGAGCCAACAGCAAAGAGTCTCTTCAGCTGCCAGTGTAAAGAGAGCCTTTGATAACACCATACAGTCACAACCGGCTACACTAACCATACTGAAACACTGACACCCACACATTCATTGCAGTACACACATGCTATCAGTCAGAGACCCACAATCCTGCCATGCTGTAGATATGGTCCAACATTATTTCCATAGAGACATGTGGACTAGTGCAGTTCAATGGGCCTGTGTTCATGTGGGCGTCGCTCTAATGTCTTATCTCTGTGCACCGGGCATCTTGCCACAGGTTTAGTCTTTCATTGGTCTTAATCATGAAGAAGTCGAGTCTGACCTCTGTGGAGTTATATGTTTAAGATCTGTTTGGACTTAGCTAAGTAGTTTTCCCTGACGAGATTGTGATTTCTGTGTCTCGCAGGTTTAAACCCCCTTTGATGTTTTTCTAACACCATCTTGGTAGAAATTAAGAATAAAGTTCCTACTGTTTTCGGAAAGGGGCTCCTGTGGGAAATCTAATCCCATTCGCACATGCATGATGGTGTGTTATTTTTTTGACCTTGGCAGGATAGTGTTAAGAAGAAATTCTTTGCTTGGTGACATCCATTGGAAATTTAAACATTTGGATAAATAGAAGTGATGCTTTAAGAAATATGTGCATGAAAGCAAAAGATTCTGGCATCATTTACTCACCTTTTGTCATTTCAAACTTGTTTAACCTTTTCTATTGCATAACACTTAGAAAGATATTAATATGAATGTTGTTGATCGAACAGTGGTAGTACCCTTTCATTTCGATTTTATGGATAAAAAACCAATGCAAGTCAATGGGCACCACCATTGTCAAATACCAACATTCTTTAAAATGTCTTCTTTAGTATTTTGTAGAAAGAAAGTCATCATGTGAAATAACAAGAGGGTGACTAAATGATGAAGTATGTTTTAAAAATAAGAGAAGACAGTTTACCGTAATACGCCAGTGACATTGTTTACTCCCTCTCTTGTCATTTCACTTGTTTCACTTTCTTTCTTTCCAGGTTTACGAAGAAGATCTTTGAAGAATGTTGGTAACTGGCACCTGTTCACTTTTATTGGTGATGGGTCCATACAATAGAAATCAATAGTTGGCACAGCAGTTTGATTCCCAAACATTCTTCAAGATATAAACTTTTGTGTTCTGTGGAAACAAGAAAAGGGGTATAGAAGGTAATAACCTAAAAATGGTGGTAACCATTGACTTCTTTTGTATGGACATAAGACCAATGCAGGTCAATAGGCAATGGCATTGTTCAAAAAACAACATTCTTCAAAATATATTCTTCATTGTTGGTCACAGAAAAAAGTCAAACAGGTGAAATGACAAGAGGGGAATAATTGATGACTCATTTTCTCTTTTGGCTGAACTCAAACTTTACATTCATCTTAATTTTGTCGGCTTCATGAAAGCCTCTACTAAATGATGTTTGTGGTACTATTATTATTAAATTAATATCATCTTAATAGTGCTAAAGATGAAAAAAAAACTCCTCTTGAAATGTCACTCTGCAGTTTTGCTGTTCTGATTCTCCATATGTGCATATCTATCTCATATCTCTCTGGGTGGCATCGCGTCACATCGCGCCACACCATGCTGATGCAGCACCAATGATAGAAAGACACATTTAATGTTCCACCTTCTATTCTCCCTCAAAATGTATACAAGCAGCATCAATTAATTGTTGCCAAAGCCTTCTCCTTTACACACTTGGCATAGCATTTACTCATTCCCCTATACAAGCTGACAGTCACTTTGTGCACGTTCGGAAAATGAGAAAATGTAGATCTCAGCATAAATGTGGGAACCAATTTTACCACAGCTGCACTTTAAAGTGAGCTCTGCTTGCACTCAATGGGTTTTATTGGAAAACATGCAAATTTTAAAGTCATGTACTAGAGTAACAGTATGATTGTTCACCAAAACTCAGATTAGGATACGTCCCGTTCACAGACGTATAGAAATGTAACAAGAGCAGTATTAATTTGGCGATATAAAGGTACATTTGGGGCTTAACCTGCTGGTGTGATTCAATGTGGCAGTTGAGAGAAGAAGAAAATGTTTGCATGGATTAGATTGTCAGGCCTTATAAAGAAAGATAAGCTCCGAGCTCGGGTAACATGGGACCAAGACCTCAAATGTGCTTTTGATGAAGATAAATGGTAGAAGGGCTCATTTAACCACAGGCATAAAAATAAGGTTAAATTCATTTCACCGAGCGCAATACTGAGAAACATACATATTCAGTAAGAAGCTGATAAATATTCAAAATTGCCCCAAAGTCACTATATAATGATTGGCTCATTATACTGTACAATGTGTACTGTACGTCTTCTCATCATTCTTGAGAAAAATCATCCAGTTCTCTAAGGAAATATTGGCAGTAATGCGCTGAAATACAAACCCAAAAATAAACTTTGATAATTCGGAACTGATGTTCTATGATATATGATGGTAGGAACGGGTGAATGCTATATCACCTCTTGTAGCATTACTGAGCATGTGATGTATAATATACAAAATAATGATCTACTGTATTGATCTTCTGAGAAAATTGTAAAAATAGACTCACCTTAAACACCTCTGACTTTGGGTGTTTGTGACACACTGTAATCATTTTGGCAATCCAGTTTCGAAATTGAATAAATATTTGTTACATTTTTAAAGTAACCACGCAGATCCTGTTATGATAAACTGTTTAAAGTTTATCCTTTGATGATAACCTTGCACAAAATATTTCCAAATATAGAAAAGAGTTAGTGCATCATTTTTTTTATATGACGCTGTTTGGAATAATACAGCATTAAGGCATCTTATTTGGCCATTTACTTGTTAAAGAAAATAAAACTAATGAGAATGAGCTTTATTGCCAGGTGTGTGAGTCATTTTTGTTTGTTATAGAAGCTTCCAGTACACACAGACCACAAGACAACAAGACAAGTAACAAGTAGCTTAAAAAACCAAAAGTAAAAACCATAAAATGAAAATAAAATATGTAAGTTAAAAACACATTGGTGGAAATGCAATGTGACAAAAGAGCTCTGGATGTTATAGAATATGTACAGATGTTTTATAAATATACAAGTTGGAAGATGTTATATGGGATATGTTTGAGGTAAAGTATTGCACACATTTATTGCACAGTGGGGTGTATAAGATGTATATACAGATGCTGTAAGATATGTACATAAATGTACATATTTTTAAGTAGCTATTTACGAAAAGTCTGACGGGAAAGTTATTTTTTGCACAAGGTGAACATTTAACTGTTCATGAAGTAGATGGCCATAGGAAAGAAGCTTTTCCTTTGTCGGGATGTTTTTGTGCTCGGTGCTCTGTAGCGCCGACCAAACGGTAGCAGTTCAAACAGAAAGTGTGCTGGGTGTGAGGGATCCAGAGTGATTTTGCAAGAGCTTTTACTCACTCTGGATGAGTATAGTTCTTAAAGTGTGGGTTGTGCAAGTGATTCGCCCCAGCAGTCTGGAAGTCTTCTGAGATCAGTTTTAGAAGCTGAGCCAAACCAGACGGTGATGGAAGTGCAGAGGATGGGTTCGATGACAGCTGAGTAGAACTATACATGAAGTTCCTGTGGCAGGTTGAACTTCCTCAGCTGTCGGAGGTACTCTGCTGGCCTTTTTTTACCATAGAGTCCATGTGAGTGTCCCACTTTAGATCTTTGACTCTACTGCAGCCAGAGTGCTGTTCGTGATGGTGAGTGAGGGATTGCAGGGGGGGTTTCTCCTAAAGTCCACTATCATCTCTACTGTTTGGAGCGTGTTCAGCTCTAGGTGGTTGTACCTGCACTTAGAGCCAGCTGCTCCACCTCCTGTCTGTACACAGACTGGTCACTGTTCTGGATGAGTCCGATAACAGTAGTGTTGTCCAGAGCTTGATGGATGGGTCATAAGGTGTGAAGCCGTTGGTGTACAGGGAGAATGGCAGTGGAGAGAGAACACATCCTTGTGGGGTACAGGTGCTGATGGTGCGGCTGTCGGACATGATTTTGCCTATTCTGACTAGCTTTTGTCTGTCTGTGGTCCATTGACAGACAGAAGTAGGGACAGACAGCTTGGTGATGATGAAGTCCACAAACAGAATTCTTGCATAAGTCACTGGTTTGTCCAGATGTTGTAGGGTATAATGCAGTGATCATCATACCATGCCTGGTTGAAATATTTAAGAATACAAGAAAAAAGAATCCATGAAAGACCCGGATGTGTTCTTCATATCAAGGATTAAATGCATCCAAGAAAATATAGGTTTATTTTTTGCATTCCTGCAATCGAGAGCAAAAGTCGGTGGAAGTACTATGGATGTTTTTTTATTATTTGGACAGTTTAAGCTCTAACATTTAAGCTCTATATTTGCTATAGTTGGTTGTACAGTACAAAAAAGTTATAAATAAGAATAAGTTTCTACCAATATCTAATAATTGTATAGATTATGGATTACAATATGGTCTAAACAGGTAACGTTTATACTTGCACTTATTAAACTTCTTTACTTATAAATAACCATGAAAATAATAATACATTTCTCCTTTTTTTTGTTTCTCATGGTGCCTAATGTATGTATTTAAATGTACACATTTAAATATATCTTTTTACTTAAGATAATTGTTTGTACACCTAATTAGGATATGTGACATTAGGATGAGAGACAGGGCTGGGGTGGATCATTATCGTTGCTTTACCACTTAGTGCCATATGTACATATTTCCTTGATATCCAGTTTACAAGCAAAGTATTTCAAAAGTCATGCTGAAAGAAAAAAAGGTGACATAAGCGTCCATGAATCAATGATTTCATCAATAGATCAATAATTACATTATGCTTAATTTTTTTGTGACTAAAAAATTTATATAATTTAGAATTATTGTATATTAAATACCTTAATGTATAAAACTGATATGAGTCACTTCTAAGATCCATCTACTATTAAAAATAAAAATAGGATACATTTCCAAATGAACGTGTAAAAAAGTATTCAATTAATGATTGATAACTGATTATGACTAATGGTAACTTATTACTGACTTTAAATATTTTTATGATTCATGTTTTAAAAAATATAGTTGGAAAGCAGTGTTTGCTTCTGCATTGATTTCATTAAAATCATTTTATACTCTAAGCAAATTAAAAAAATAAATATATTATTAAATCCAGGACAAAGCCAACATTATCGACTTTGGCAACAATTTAAAGTGCCTGTCCATAATTTGTAATGTGTGTAATTCCAACAGAGGGCTTTATAGATGGCTGTAACCATGAACTAGTGCTTTACATTGGCTGTGTGTTTGCTGACAACACTACCCTCGCACTGTGGACCAGATGGCGACACATGTTTGCCGAAAACCGCAATCATGTTGCTTGGTCACAGTGACCATGGAGACATGAGGACCACCAGCTGGTAATCAAGCAGATGCCCAATCACATCATGGAATTAATAGCAAAGAATTTGTGAACAGCTCTGATGATTAAATCTTGTTTGTTTAGCAAGTAGTTTACTGACACATAACCCTGGAGTCCCTGTTTCTGGTGATGCACATGGGAACTGGTTAACTGCATCCAAACTGTTTGTTTAAACTGGATTTCCTGTGGCCTTCGTCTTGATTAACATGGTCACATAAGGTTCGTACGGCTCATCGGAGAGACCCGCTCCAAACCCCGCGAGCCATCTATCCATCCATCATCTCTCCCAACACCTGTTCGTTTTTCCTGCATGTTCATGATAAATCTCTCCGTCTCTCACACTCACAGCTGCTCATCCATCCATCCATCTCTCTGTTTCTGCTCGCTCGCTCTCCTTCTCCACGCTGTGCCGGTGCTGAGAGGTCTGAGAGTGCCGTTGTTAGCTGATGCCCTTTGCAGAGCAGCGGGGTTCTGGCCCATCTGCCTGTTTCTGCTCTTTACCGCGTCTACTGTCAGAAACCAGTGCACTCCAGATGCAACTGCTGTGACTGTTGAGCCCTCAGAGCCAAAATGGCTGCCAAGCCTCTGAGCCCTTGATGGAAGTTGATTCAGAAAACCATCCATGACCAGATTACTGTATGCAAACTTTGAGATTCGCAAAAGCAGTCCGAGCCAAGCCGAGAGGGTGGTTTGTGTCTTCTTTTCCTCGTGGAGTCGTGACAAACTTGGCTAATATGGCTATAGCATTTTCTGTGGTTGGAGATGAAAAGAATCAAAAGTATTCTGTTATGAAAAGCACGAATGATTACATCTGGGATGACAGGATAGTCTGATACTCTCGCATGCCAATGTGGTGGTAGCGCCTAATGAGTAAATGCCATCTGTATCAGCCGTTATAAAAGATACAACTTAAAAGTCAAGCATTTGTCCCCACAAGGTCACCACACAGGAAAGTATGTCTGGCACATCTTTGTGGGGACCTTGTAGGGACATTTTGCGTCCCCTGACAAAAATAGTTAGTTAACCTCACATAAATGGTGAACTTTCACACCTTTGGTTTGCTTTTCCACTGTATTTTGGAGATAAGTCTATAACCTAAAAAGGGCAAACCAAACAAATCCAAGCAAATTTTTCCTTTGGGGGTTTTAAAGTTTTTTTCACAATTGTAAAGAATGTGAAGTTTTCTTTAAAGACCAATTCACATTGACCCAACAAAACATCAACTTGACATTGCCATTGATCCAACAAAAACAGAAGTTTAAGGCATTTGTTGGAGGTGGTGGATAGGTGTGAATCAGCCCTTAAATGATAGTGCACCCAAGAATGAAAATTCTGTCATCATTTGCTCACCCTCTTGACATTTTAGACCTGTAGGACTTTGTACCGCTGAAGACACAAGAAGATATTTAAAAGAAAGTTGTCAACCCTACAGCAGTTGCTATCTAGTTTATTGAATGGACACAAAACAAATTAATGGGGCCAGTTACACTGAAAAAAACTGTCAAAATATTAAAATAATTGATTAAAAATGCACCAGGTAATTTCTCTTAAATTTACAAATTTATTTTGATAAACAGAAAAGTATTTCATTATTTTATATATACATTGAAAGTCCCCACAATGTGTAAAAACAAATATGTATATGTAAGACTGAATAGCACAGTACCACGGTTCTTCGTGAGTTTGGTATAATTGCTCCAACCGCTTGTGTACTTGTTGGATAACACATATAGTCAATGATTAAAGGATAAGAATTCAGAGACGACTGTTTTCCGCTCAAGCAGCTTTTAACTGGGGTGCCAGTGAACTCAGATGAGCCAAATGTCCTTCCTTTTTTATTCTCTGAATTTCACAACCTGGCTGCCAAGAATAGACATAAAACACCCCTTTCAATTTACACAGCTATATTTACATCCAGAAGGCAGGTCCACATTATTACAATGCAAGGTCTGATAGTATACAGTCAGCACTGTTCCATCTCCTTCAAGTGAAATATTTAAAGCCATGCATAAATCTTAAGAATTAACTATTAAAACCAACACGTGTTCATTAATCAACATGTCCATCCCCTGCTTGTCTTTCTGCTCTTGTTTTCAGCTACAATGAAATCTGCTTGCCCATAACGAAATTATAGTCTTAATATTTTAAACATCTATTGCCAAACACAAAAGAAGATATTTGGAAGAATGTTGGTAACCAAACAGCTTGCTTTGGCGTTGTGTTTGTTCAATAGAAGTAAATGGGTACCACCATTGTTGGTTCCAACATTCTTCAAAACATCTTCTTTGGTGCCCCGCAGAAAATAATGTCATAAAGGGGGAAAGGCAGCCCTTCAAATCTTTCATCATCCCTTTACCTTTCAAATCACACTCTCTCACCATAATGATAGGTAAAGTCAATAGTGCTCTCCCCAAACAATCAGCATGTGCTTCCAATATAAAGAGCTCGGAATTAATGAGACCGAGATTTTAATAATTCACAGTATTTCCCTAGTGAGGCAACTGGTTTGTTCATTTAATTTCATACAACCTGAATTCATTCCACATTAACACTTGAAAATACTGTTGCCTGATTTCTGAGTTAAGCCAGTGCTGACAACCATTTAATTTGCCCTGGGAAAGCTCTTGGAAAAACCGCCTATTAATTATAGGAATCAATCAGAGAGTTCTTGGCCAATTGGCCATGCACGATCCAAACTGATGAGAGAACCAATCGATGGATCCACAACGCTGCCTCCTTCAAATCCCATGAATCAGCACCTGTTTGAAGGCTGGGATAAAGCATGAGGATGTTTTCTCGTGAAGAAAAGAGAGTGCTGGAGTCAACAGTGACTAACAGACTGTTCTTTGAACGATTGTGTAAACGACATAAGGAAGACGCATGTCTCCAGATTTAAGACAAAAGAATTTATTCTAGCAGATGGAAGCCCGAAGGCGGTACAGGAGGTTATCAATGTGTGCCGCTTTAGGGTTCTCTGCCTTTGAACTGATTTAACTTATTCCCACGAGGCTGTGTGACACTCTGATGCACAAATCCTTCAATTTCCATCCGCTGAACAAAGTAAATGAGCAATAAAGAAAGAGCTGAAAACATGTTATTAGTTAATCTGGTATTCATGGGATGCTCGAGAGGGTTGGACGCATGAATTGTTGGAAACATAAGCATATTTTGAAGGTTTGTTTTAAACTGTATTATTTTATCACTTTTTGATGTAGTTATCTCACAAAATATAGGATTGTAAATTAGTAATTTTAACTGACATCATTCTTGTGGTTTTGACAAATGGTTCTTAGATTTTCTTTTACTAAATTTTTTGAGATTGTGCCTTGCTATGCCACACAATTTGCCCGCACTAATTGTCTTGTGTAAATTCAGCTACATAATCAGTGTCACAATTTGTAGACATGAAATGGTTCATTACACTAAGATATGTGTCCATTATGGGGGTTTTGCTGTTGCTACATATCTCTATGTGTAGTCAGCCAAAATGAAAATTAGGAGGACATTTTAGAGACTTTTTTCAGACTTTTAAAGTTTTAGAAATTATGTTTATAGGTATGTTTTAGATATAGGTGAATTTCGTATTTTATATTGTTTATAATAATGTTACAATATTTCTCCCAAATAATTTTATTTTTCTATTTTGCAGTAAACGATAACTGGTGGAACATCTCAAGTTCAACAGACACTGGGCTGGAATTTCCACAAAACATTTAGAAGTGCATATTAAATGGCAATTTGGAATACATGTTAATGTTATAAAGGCATGTGTGGCAGTTCATAGCTTTGTTAGATCAATGCCATTAATGATGACTACAAAAAAATTCCCTTGTATTCTTTACATTACATCATAGTGCAACAGATTGATTTGGCTATGCAAATTAAATCAAATAAACATTTAAAGCTAGCTACCTAAACACTAACAGCACAAACATTTATAGATAACTGTATTCCCCTTTGAGCACTCAGGTTTGTTACTGCCACACTAACGAAATGTATATATTCTTTGAGATGTGTTGATCAAGCATTTGTGTATGGGTTTGGGAATGTACATGGAATACATTGTGTTTGTCCTTTGTGTATAGAATTTCTATTTCCATTGTTCCTGGTTTTTACATATATTAACGTAAGGTTCTTTCAAGGCCTTTATGCCTAAGTAAGATATGGTCCCATGATGTAGTTACCCAGGAGTATACTCAACGGTCCAACAGTTATGGTCAAATGAAGGGCGAGACGTTAGAACAAGCAATTTTTTGAGTTTAGTCAGCATCATGTGAGGACCTGCTGGGAATGGGAACGAATCACCTTTCGTTTACAAGTTCTGAACGTTTCCAAATCCTCATTATACAGACTTGTGTTAAAGGAATGCCAGGGCACACTTTATGATTCAGATGCCCCACTCCAGGCAGACAAACTGTGCTAAAGGTAGACGTGCACCTTTATTGCCAAAGAAGAGAAAAATGTCAAGAAAGTCTCAGCGGCTCAAAAAGCAGTCTCCTTATATTCTCAAGCCTCAAAGAACTCTTACTTTTATCTCAGCATGATGGGAATATTGTGGTGAGGCCTTTTTAAACATCAAAAACCCCAGCTGCTGCCAGGCAGAACTGCTTAAAAACCAACAAATCAAGAGTCATGTAATGGAAAAGGGAAATTTATAATTTACATGCATTTACCTAAAGCAATAGTTCACCCACAATTTGAAAAATTGTTGTTTTATTTAACCCATACTGGAAAGTTCACATAAGGTTTAATCAAAATAAAAAAATTTAAATCTATTATTCATGTGGTCTATCCTAGGTAGCTCAGGTACATATTCTAGTGGTCTATATATTACAACTTGCAGAAGACGTCTCAGAGATGTATTGGAGATGAGCAAACAGGATCTGCCAGATGTATTAAAGATGATGGGGAGAAATCAAATTGATGTGTGTGTTCTATCATGTATATGACTCCTATTATAGCTATAAGAAACTAAATATTGTTTATTATAGTATTGTGTTGGGTCGGTTGTAGTCTGGTGCTTAGAGAGTTGGACTTGTAAGCAGAAGGTTGTGAGTTTGAATCCCAGTGCCAGCAGAAATGACTGAAGTGTCCTTGAGCAAGTCACCTCACCCCCATTTGCTCTGCAGTGATTATTGGCCATTGCATAATACTTGTAAGTTGCTTTGGATGAAAAGCGTCTGCCAATTGAATAAATGTAAATGTTACACAAAGAGTCATTGTATTCTTTAAAAAATATATTTTGTGTTCCACAGGTTTTGGAATGTCATGAATGGTGTTTAATTTCCTTACGCCTGATCCACCCTTCTTACAGCAGCAGCAGACTGTCCCTATTTAATTTCAATTTGGCCATCTGCCCATTATCTTGTCTCGTGGCACCCGGAGCGAGCCCCAGAGAATGCGGCACAATGGGTATAAGAGCGCTTAACAAGAAGCAGCAGGTATTTAGCATGGCACTCAGACTGATGGTCATTGGCACTGATTATCACATTATGACCAGAAGATGGTCTTGTGATGACAGGGGTGATTTTTGTGTCACACTCATCCGACACCGCTGATTATAATCCAGCTACCTTGTGAGTCAAAGCGCTGTCCTTCTCCCAGACCTGTCATTTAGATAATGAGATGAGAGCGGTGGGCGTTGTGAAGGAATGGCCATACTTATTCATGTGCTCGCATTCCACGACCTTGACTGCTAGCTAGGGTTGTTATATATTTTTAGGAGAGAATGCATTTTTCAGGTAAAACTATGTGATTCTGTCATGGATCTTGAATGTCATTCTGAGTTATAATGCACTTTCACCGCAGATCTCAGTGCCCTTGATAGTTTGACTAATAGATGTCTGCATGTAAGAAGGGCCGGTAAGTTTCCTTGTTAAGTGATTGTGTGATCATGACCATTTCAGTTAAGAGCTCAAGCTCCACAAAAGTGTGTCATCTTCCTTCAACATGTGCTACTTATGAGGATTCTGCAAGACAAACCATTCAAAAGCTTTGAAATTAAGAAAATATACTCTTTAATTTTTGTAAATATGCCAGTAAAAATCTAATAAATCTGATATTAAATATTACATTTAAAACTTAAATATTTGATTAGAATACACCAAATTTGTTGGTTTATATTACAAATATATATTTAAAAATGAAATACTATATTATTTTCATAACATAAACTTAATAAATTAGAGAAATTAACTGTTGGATTTTACTCCATTTTTTAGATATTTTCCACTGAAAAAATCTATTTAATGTTTAAATTTTTGTGCTATTAACTAATCCACATGATTTTTTGTTACATTTTTGCAGTATTTTACTTTTTTGATCTGTTCCCTAGCCCTATTAAAAGGCAGAGAACAAAGTTAAACCCCTTTTCCAAACATCACAAGGACGCACTTCAAAAAAGTGTTACCAAGTGCATCTGCTTATGTGTTATTAAAATAGAATTAGGCAAGCATATAATCACTAGAAAGACACAAACAATGAAACCATCCATAGCCTCCACCCCCTTGAAAAACAATGCACTTCCCCCAGAAAGCCTAAGAACAATAGGAACGCCTTTTTATGTATCATCTTATGTGTCTGCGCGCGAGCCTGTGAGATACAGTTGTATAGAGTAACTCCCACATACGAGAAAAGTGGATATTGATTGATCTGAACCGCTGAAATTTTCTCCCTTGTATCGTTTCATCTCTCTCACTTTCTATCGCCCTGCCTATTGTTGACCTTGTAAAAACACTTTTTCCCCAGGCTGGAAATGAGATGTCCAAATTCAATCTGGATGCTGACAGGGCAGTGTTTGGATATAACAGAGTAGGATGGAGGCAGGCAGGCCTAGGCATTGTTGCATCACAATGGCTTTCCAAGCTTTCAGCTCAATGTGGGAGAGAGGAGTTGATGCTCTAAATAATGCCATCTGCTGGAGACAACAGTACTAACATTTTGACAGGTATTAGATGTGTTATGCATTGAAACTACTTTAGACTGTTAAACATGTTGAGTTGTCATGTTAAACGATGTCCATTTGTCAAAGGCAGAGTGTAGTACTTCTGTGCTCAATACACTCTCCCCGTACAATCATAGGCTTGGGAGAGGTTTCTTTCAAATATTCAACTTATAGCCGTCATTAGATCACAAGATATTTATTGGCGATTTGTCCATAAAATCCTCCCCAGGCACCAATCAGAGAGGGAAGAGCATGAGCATCAGCGTGTACATTCCAAGAGAAGGCCTCGTGAGGAGATTGGTCACAGCACTGCTCAAGGTCCACCTTCAGGAGCCCGGCCTTTCCGGAAACAGTCATAAAGCTGCATCTGTCTTTTGTTAATGCGAGTAAACCATATACTTTTCTGAGATATGAACCAAGCAATTCTACACTACAGGTACTCAGGATGTGATACCCCTCCTTTGATTTACAGCATGTAGAGTTGTAACTAGTTGGACACATCCTAATTTGATCATTTCATGTCTTTTGTTTTCTTGAACTGAAAGATATCAGTCGTCATCTTTTATGCTAGTGTTTTGGTGATCTGTGGTTTCTCAAGGCTTTGAATGATTCGGCCCGATTCAATTGCTTCGGGCCTTGTAATTCCTCTCTCGTCGTGCAGTGCATCTTTATCTCTCTGCCCCAGTGTCTGCGCATATGGATGTTTCTCCCGCAGGTTCCTGCACCATCTCGACAGCATACGCAGTCTTTCCGCTGAACAGAGCACTTTGAGATTCCTTTGTAAGACAATATGCAGCCACAGCCTAGACATATGCATTATAGATTAGCGCTTACAAATAAAAAGAGAGGAGAAAGAATAGTTTTGGAGGAGTTGGATGAAACTTCACAATTCTGCCTATTATTTGCATTGGGTATTTAAAGTTGTATGAAAGACTGATGAATTGAATGTATTAGGAATAATGAAGTGATGCGGAACTGATTTATTTAAAATATACTCCATTGTATGAAGTTATCTCCAACTGACAATTTGAGCAGCTGCAGTTTTTGATATTGTATGCCAAGTGAAGTTTATTTGAGAAGTTTTTTTTTACAATTTGCAGTATACCAAAGCAGATGTACAGAAAAAACGTGTGCACATTTGTAGATTCCGATTTTCATAAGGACAATGTACAAACATGTTCACATGTAGGCTTTATATATATTTGTATTTTTTCCGAATCATAGATGCATTAGGATCATTCTAGTCTAGTGTCTGTTGAAATTCGACAAAATCAAATCTCAGGAGAGACCTTAAGTCATCCAATAGCAATGTTTAACACTGTCAGCATGACAAGAAACACAAAAACTGTGAGGTTATCATGTTGTAATATAATTAAAATACACACAGAGTATTGCAGTTGTGTTGTTTGAAATGAACTGAAGTGGTTTTCTTTGCAGTATTTGAGAATAACAGAGTATATTTTCCTTTTGAGCGGTTTCTCCAGTTTCAAATTCAAGCAAATAACTGCAAATACAAACAATCTTCGTCTTTGAATTTGGTAGAAATTTGTAAAAATGTTTATGATTATGAAATGGGCATATTTCATCGGCATGTAGTCATTGAATACCACATATAGAGTACAGAACACATTTGCATCATCAGTGGGTTTTAATCAGGGTGTTATATTCACAACTACATTATATATGTATAGAAATTGGACAAGGGTTTCTCGAAGCTCATTGGTTATAGCTAGCATCACCAAAGTCGTAGATTGGTCTCTAGGGATTGCACATCCTTAGAATTAATGCAATGTAAGTCGCTTGGATAGAGGCATCCGCTAAAAGCATAAATGTAAATGAGGTGTAAGTGATATTTAATATCTATATAATTTCAATCAATTATGTACCATGATGAGCAAACAGAAAAAAATTCAGCCACTAAGTAAATAAATGCTTTGGTAAACATGTGTTACATCCATAAAGTATGTTCCACACAGGGCAACACATGGCATTTGCATAATGTAAAATAAAATATACTTTGGTTGACTTACTCATTTGATTACAGGAATTAGATGAAGCTTGAGTTATATGTAAATGCTATTGATAAAGAGCGTAAACTGAACATCACATTCCCATTCTCTCAGCTGCGTTTCCGGGCAGATCTCTATGGTAAACTCGGAGACCCAGACTAAACTGACCAAATGCGGAAGCCTATAATCTGGAGTTCTAAAATAAGCAAATAACATGCAATTAGCTGAAAATGTAAATTCTAGATTGTATTGTGTGTCTTGTCACAATTTGCCCAAATGCTGGAAGGCCTAAGGTGGAATACGCTAATCCACAGGTGTAGCCAGATAAACTGGATTTTTAATGCTATTCATGAGACAGCTTTCACTCCCTGGAGTCCTGCCCCTGTAACCTCTGCATGTTAAAACACAATCTGTGACCATACGATGATCAGTTTTTAATTTGATAAACATCAACAGACTACAATGTGAGCAATAAAGACAGGGAGAAAAAAGTTGTGTGTATGTACGATAGGTAAAAGACCGTCATGGGTCTAGAGCATGACCACTCTCGTAAAGCATTATTATACTCGTGTTTGCAAAATAACGACTTGATGATCTCATAATTTGTCCTTCAATTGGGGGTCACAAGTGATGTCACTTTCACAGACATTCTTCAAGAAAACCATCCTGTCAGTTGACGTGAGTGAGAGAGAGCGAGCATGAGGAAGACAGAGAAGAATAGAGAATGAAAGCGATATCAGGATCCGAGTCCTTGACTGAACGGCAAAAGTGCTGACATAGGATGCCACCCCTGAAGTGTCTATCCGTCTGCTCGGATCGCAACTGAGATAAACTAGCTTCTGGTCCCTAATGACTGAGTAAATGTGGCATCCCTGTGATAAAACATGACGTGCCACTACAGCACACAGAAGTGAGTGATTTCAGCCCCACAACTTCATTACAAACCCAAGGACACGTTCACAGACGGGCACATACCTCCTCACCCCAGGCCTACACACCCAAACACCCCTGCCAGCTTGTTCTGACAGCCCTGACAGAAGCGCGGGTCACAAGTCATGCGGCCAGGCATAAAATACAATCAACCTGCCACTGAAATGTATAGAATTAATCTTTCTAGGTCCCCTATTTCATCCGGGGGCTTGCAGCCAAGTGAAACAAGCAGCGGTATGTAGGAGAAAATCAAAAAGGAAAATGTTATTGCTCAGAGGTTAGCCATCATGGGAGTTAATGGAGTTTTGTTTAACTAGCAATTTTGTGTAAAATGTTTCTTTCAATATTCCCTAAACTAAAAAGACACAGATGAACTGCTGACAGTGCAACAATAGGAGTAAAAATGTGTAAAGCATAGCTCAGTGAGATCATGTGAGAACTTGAGGAGAAATGTGTGAATTAATTTTGACATGTCTGACTTTAAATCACAGACTGGCACCTGAGTAAAAACATTGATGACTGTGGTATAAACATGTTTTGTTTCTGAGAAACTTGTATTTGGGAAGGCATGGCCTAGTGGTTAGAGAGTTTAATTCCTAACCCTAGAGTTGTGGGTTAAAGTCTTGGGCAGGCAGACCCTTAGGTGCCCTTGAGCAAGGTACCAAACCCCCAACGGCTCCCCGGGTACCGCAGCATAAATGGCTGCCCACTGCACTATGTGTGTGTTCACTACTGTGTGTGTGTGTTCACTGCTGTGTGTGTGCACTTTAGGTGGGTTAAATGCAGAGCATGAATTCTGAGTATAGGTCGCCATACATGGCTGTATGTCACTTCTTAAAACGTTTTTATTCTGCAGGGCACAAAGAAAGATATTCAGAAGAATGTTAGCAACTGAGATACCGTGGCACCATTGAATACCATAAGAGAAACTTAAAATCGTAGACAAAGAAACCAGAAAGTGTTTGTTTACCGAAAATCTTAAAAATGGGTTTGCAAAAACTCAAGGGTGAGTAATAAAAAAAATGTGTGGAGTATATCCCTTTAAAGTATATTTCACCCAAGTTGTTCCAAATACGAGTGCTTTTCTTTTAAAGAGAGAACGAAATTACGTTTTTTGTTTGACATTCTTCGAAATATCGCATTGTGGTATCAACAGAAAAAAATATTTTTTCATGCTATTTTAGTCAATGGGATCCTGAAACTGTTTGGTTACAAGCATTCTTCAAAAATCTTTCTCAATGTTCATCAGAACAAAGCAATGTATGCATATTTAAAGCAACTCAAAGGTGAACAATTTATGATGAGTTTTTTGGGGTTGACTATTTCTTTAAGCAAGTTTTGTTTGTATCTATTGTGAGTCCATCAGCATTGAACACAAGCGTGTAACTGTGACTCACTCTGTTGAATCAACTAAAATAAAACTATTAATTATTTATTCAAAAAGCTCTCTTTCTTTAAATTTTAGATGTCGTGTTATAAAAAATCCTGCCCTCATACATCACTACTACATGGCTGCACTCAACAAATATGATTTTAGCTGAATCAGTTGCTGCCCGAGAGGGAAATGCTTTCCCTCAAAGTCAATGTAGTCATATACTGCAGAATGTTTTCATGCAGGTTGATAAGAAGTAAGGTAAAATGTTCTGCCTGGATGAGCACTGAACATCTTAGTAAAGCTCCTCAGAGGTTTACCTCAGGCGTCAGATAACACTTGCCTGCACATTTTTGAGCTTATTTTCACCTGTGTTTTCAAACTTGCTGGTAAATGAATCAGAAATCTAAATCAGTAAGAATATTTTATGAGGCCCACCTTTCAGATAACTGCTTGGATGTTAGTACATCAAAACTTTGGTAGTTGGTATTTGCCACAGGATATTAAATGTATCCTTGATCACAAACATATGGCAGACATGCATTTGATATTTTTAGACATCCAGCACATACAATTTGCTCATCTGCAATATTTCTCTGAGACGTCTGCTGTCAAATATCATAAGACCTCGAGAAGATGTCTGTAAGATGTTTATCATCAATAGATAGTAAAGCTTTTTCAATAGATAGTAAAGCTTTTTCTACAATGTTTAGAATATGATATTACACAGCAGAATCCTCTAAGAAAACTCTTAATTTAGCTTAAAAACTTTTACGTAGGAGTCTTAGCTTAAGAGCGAATCAGAACCAAACTGAGAGCAACTCTGAGAAAGGAAAAGACAGAAACTTTAGAAACTTAGTGAGGAAGCAGGGTTGACTCTGTTGCTATGTATGTGTGACACAAACTTTTGAAGAATGTTGTTGGTTTGTTGTCCAAAAGGGAAAAAAGAGTGATCTTAAGTATAGAGTCTATTCTAATCCTTTACTTTAAATTGATAACTTGTAATATTTCCTATTTGATTGTTCTCTTTCTCAAACACACACACACACTCACGCACACACACACGCACGCACATACAGACAGAGAGACAGACAGACAAAGACGGACGGACGGACGGACACACACACACACACACACACACACACACAGACAGACAGACAGACAGACAGACACACAAACAAACACAGACAGACAGACAGACAGACAGAAACACAAACAAACACAGACAGACAGACAAACAAACAAAGAGGGACGGACGGACGGACAGACACACACACACACACACACACACACACACACAGACAGACAGACAGACAGAAAGACAGACACACACACACACACACACACACACACACACACACACACACACACACACACACACACACACACACACACACACAAAAAATTATGTACCATGCTTTTCATTTTCCTATAAGGTATTTCATTGATCAGTCACAACCATGATCCCTATTAACTCATAGTCATCTATTGTCTGCATCACATTTCTTCTCCCTCTTCATCGTTCTGCCATGTTCTCCGCTGCTAAAGAAACTCTCAACCCTCTTACAAGTTCTCATCCATGCCCCTAACAAGTTTGACATTAAGACCTCTTTTAAGGCTTGAGATGCTTTTTCTTTACTAGGACTGTTTCTTTGATTTCAAGAGTAAAGAATTTTCTTCGAATTTTGTGACCAGGAGCCACTTTTGCAGGATGCAGCACATTCTTCAAATGTTATTGAGTGAATGAATGCATTATAAAGCATCATGAATATGAAGTGTTTTAATAAAAGCTTGGGATTTAAAGGAACATGCTTGATCCTTATGGCAGTAGAGAGTTAACGCACTTCCCTGCTGACTCCTGTTGGCTAGAGGAGTCGTTTTACATGTCAAAGTGTAAACACGGAACTAGATAAACCCGAGTGACACCAATCGTGCTGGAGTCCACGCACATTTATTTCACTCCAGCACAATTATTGCACATCTTGCGTAAGGTTTACGTAAAAAGCTTGTTTTTCCGGTCGTGGAGTCCAATGAAACTCCCGGGTGGACTTTTCTCACTGTGTTTGTGGGCAATGTGGTACAGTAAACTGTCTTGAATCATGCTCGATGGTGATTTCAGGCCCGTGATGCGGAGTCGACGGCGCGCGACCATCACGAACGCAAAGACGGATGTGAAGCTCAGGAACGGCGCGACATCAGACGTCAAAAGTTCTTCCAAGAAGAAGGAGTTGGGAAACTTGGAGTTTAAGGAAGACAACAGACGAAAATGCGATCCATACGATCAAATGAGGTGAGACGTGATCCCATGTCAATATAATGATATTGGATTTAGGGTTAGGAGCAAATGTGGAAACTGGTGACGTAGAGTTCATTCACGGAACGGAACGGAACGTGCGTATGTGACGTAACAGCAGATTGGTCGTGAATGACATAATAAAGAACAAATATGTAAAACAGGAACTCTTGTATGCCTTTATATTTATCAATAAAGGGTCTTGCACTACAAATATAGTTATTAAAGTTTATTTATAGTATACATTATTACAAAATAATAAACATGTGTTTTACTATGTTTGTCAACTTTTTAAGGAAGTGTCATCAGTTTTGCATAATATTAAGTTGCGTTTATTAATACGTATTTTCTTACACAAGCTACTTAAGTGTGTTTTTGTTGGCCGTTACAGTACTGACATTTTGAACTTTTTGGGGGTTTTGGGGTGGAAAGGTCTTAATGTTTGTCAAAACTTTTCACATAAAGAAATATAGTAATTCATTCTTTTTTTTACAAGGTGTAACAATGACATCATGTTTTTGTTACCTTAGAATTGGAGAGAGTTATTCCCATCTATACATAATAAGGGTCCACTTCAGGCCTATCATATCATCACATTTACATTTACACTTAGGTATTTAGCAGACGCTTTTATCCAAAGCGACTTACAAAAAGTCAATGAGACAATGAAGCGGTAGACAGCAGATACAACAATAGGTGAACAAGTGCTACAGCGAGGTTACTAAGTTACACAAGCGAGATAAAACCTTAAAAAAAATGTTTTTATATATAATGAGTGAGTAGGTTAGAAAGAAGGTTTCCTAGTGGGTAAGGTATAGACGGAAGAGATGAGTTTCAGGGGTCTTTTTAACTTTTACATTTAGGCATTCAGCAGACACTTTTATCCAAAGCGACTTACAAAGAGTCAAGAGTTTAAAGATAGAAAGCGAGTCTGCCAAGCGTGATGCTGGAGGCAGATCGTTCCACCATCGAGGAACCGATGCAGAGAAGGTGCGAGAGAGCGATTTCTTACTCTTTTGAGATGGCACCACAAGACATTGCTCGATTGCGGAACGCTACTTTGCATTGCTGACGACTTTAAGTTGAGAACGTTTGCCGTATAACGTTGTAGCATAAAATATTTCTTTGAAGCCCTTCACACGGACCTCAAACTTTTGTCCGTGAAAAAAACATATGGTATTTTTCTTAGTGCAATGAATCTTTCGCTTAGCAAACGGATTGTCCAATGGGCCAGTTACAGGATGTAGCTTCTAA
The DNA here is from genome assembly GCA_033220385.1 of Triplophysa yarkandensis. Taxonomy (NCBI): domain Eukaryota; kingdom Metazoa; phylum Chordata; class Actinopteri; order Cypriniformes; family Nemacheilidae; genus Triplophysa; species Triplophysa yarkandensis. The sequence goes on from CM065668.1 coordinate 10,919,154, forward strand.
AAATGTGACTCGAACATTCTGTGAAAATGTTACATTAATGTCTTTACTATTTACTGAGAAGATCAGTAAATCACAGATGTTAAAACACAGGGTCACAGATGTTATCTCTTTCAGCAAAGAAGTCCCCGCTTCAAAAAGGAGCCAATCGTGACCCCATCACTAGAGACCGCTGTTTTTCAATGACTGGTCCTTTAATAGATCATGCCCAATATTGTCCGTGCTGTTTATTTTTCTCTTTTTCCATCCTCAGTTGCCACAAAATGCAGGAGTCGTTGCTCAGTTCTGCAAGCAGCTTCAAAAACTACAGAGGCATTCTGAACTGGTGTGTTGTAATGCTGGTGAGTTTGACACAGTCACATATACACACTTTGAGTTAGGGAGTGACAACTTGCGTCGACTTGCCTATTCATTCTTCTATAGTTCTAGTAACTTTGTCACATAATGAGTCACTCAGAGGTGCCGGCAACGATTAGACCTGATAATCTTTATTGCTTCTCACATCAGGCATTTACAGTGATTAAAGGCGGTTAGATGTTATCTCATATCGACTAGAAACCGCTTTTGAATTTGAATCTTTAATGAATAATTTGCCTTAAAGGAGAAAACCAAGACTAGTAACACAAATCGCTTGTGACGCAGTGACACGTTTTAAGTAGTGTTAGATGGTGCGTGACAATCATATGGTATGTGAAGAATCGTTGATTAGTGTGTCTGTTTATGGAGACACACTTAATGCCAAGCGACACCTAAAAATAAACAGCCTGAAACAGCTTGTCTGTCTAAACACTAACTGAACATGGAGCACAGCCAGCCACGTCCTCATCTTCAAAACTGCGAAGAACGCGTTCACGCTTTTCAGCTTACTGTGAACGTGAGCTATGAGATGAATCTATTTTGCCATCACCGTCTTCTTCTGCCTTGCCGGACTTGTTTCATATTCCAGTGCTACCGTGTGCATTTGCATATCCTCTCATTCCATATCTGGGAACATGTGTGTCTGTCTCCGCTATAGATTTATGGACATGAATTTCAATATATCTCAGCAAACTGTGAACAGACGTCGAAGAGAGATCTTGTGTATATGTGTGTTTTTTTGCCCCGCTCGTTCCAACAGGTTTAGTCCGTCATAGTGATGTATTCTGTTGGTGGTTTTCATTTTTATTCTTTATGCATGCGTCTGCTTTGTTTGTGATGTAGGTTTTGAGCAATGCACGGCTGTTCTTGGAAAACCTTATCAGGTATGAAAAGTATTCATACAGTTCACTTATATCACACATTTAGAGACAGTCCATGAAATCAAATGAAATTAAAACTCGGTCAAGGACATTTGAGTGCATCGTATTGTGCTAATGTAACGTTAAACATATAAAGCATCAAAACATGTTTTCTTCACCAAGTGTATTTTTTGTTATTGACAAATTGTATTTTAAAAATGTAAAAATATTTAATCTTTAATTGTAGTGTTCCTGTGCCATACAAACCCACAAACATGCAGTTTTGCCCAGTGTGTGTTTTGAGAGTCACGTTGAAGATGTTGAGTCCATAGGGCTTATTTGATAAGTGTACAAGCCGTTCTCTCCGTATGTGGAGTGATATTTTGGACCTCATGCTGAGTGGACCATATGCTTCCATCATGTTGCCTACTGCTGCATGCAGATAGTATGTATACAGCTGCCTGCTGAAACTGCCTCCCAGTACAGAACCGTTCAGAGGCAGGTTTACAGGGAGACAGAGATGGGAATACAAAGCTCATTCTGTTAGATGCGTGTAACTCACACAAAAGTAACCTTATTTAAATGTTTAGACATGTTATGTAGTGTTGAAGATACATTTTTGTGATAAAAATTTCTAATCCAATTTGTGTTGTAGGTATGGTATTTTAGTGGACCCCATTCAAGTCGTGTCATTGTTTCTCAAGGACCCTTATAGCTGGCCCGCTGCATGTCTGGTTATCGGTATGTATTTTATAATTCATTTAAAATAAACTATGTTTATAAGCAAGAGCACCTTATAAATCTATTCTCTGACCTTTCATCCTTCATTTATCTTGAAGGTATGGTTCACCCCAAAATAAAAGTTCTGTCATTATTTACTCACCCTCTTGTTATTTTAAACCTATATGACTTTCATTCATCAGGAAAACACAAAAAGAATAAATTTCAAAGAAAGTTGGTAGCCTTTGACTTTACAGTAATTGCATGGACACAAATGGGGGGCAATGTTGTTATGTTTTCAACATTCTTCAAAATATCTTGTTTAGTGTTCTGCAAAAGAAAGTCATACAGGTTTGAAATGTCAAAAGGATGAATAAATCTAAGACTTTTAATTTTGGGTGGACTATCTCTTTAAACACTTCAGTCTCCAGTACTAGGCCACATAATTTCAAAAAGCATGGATTTATAATGTTATAAGGATTGATAAAGAATGTTGGAAATTCCATTTATGGGATAACTGTTCCTTTAAAAGGAGTCTTCTTCTGTTTTATTACATTTTTGGTTGTTTTTGGTTTCCTTTAAAAACAAACTGTTCCCTAATAAAATATAAATTGGATTCAGATGCTGTATATTGGCTGTAAAAGGTTTTAAAAAACTTGATACAAACACTCAAAACAACATTTTAATTCTTATAAATGCATTTATTGACCAAACCATATATTTTTTTCTTACAGTGTCGAATGTGTTCATACTTGTGGCTTTGTACACAGAGAGAAAACTGGCTATGGTGAGTTAAAAAGCCATTCACATTTAATGTTAATGTCATCTGTTTATCATAATGGATGAATTCATTGTGATAAAAATGTAAAGATTCACTGTGCTCACACAACAGGGAATAATTTAGTGTTGGAAACGATTCTATCATTGGTTGCCAGTTCTGAAGAGTTCAATTTAGCGACTGAATTTGAGTCATTGCATTTTAAAAGGCTTGACATATTTGGGAGAGCTTGCAAATGTGAATTGAGTATCTGCACATTTACTGAACTGGATAAAGGGAAACTGAGTGCACTTATAAACACTTCGGGCAGTTTGCTGATGTTGTGGAAGGCCTGGGAGAAAATAAATATGTGGCATTTAAAGAAGGACTCTGCCAAGACCCTTTCCACCAAGTTGTTATGATACCAGATTGTTTCAAACATCTGCTTATGTTTTATTTACAAGGCCTATCAGTGATACTGTTGAGTTTTACTTTTTTAATTCTTATGATATGTCATTGTGTTGTAATAATAATGGGAATAGACCAATCATGAATTGTCTTTTGTGATTCTAAATATTGTTAAGGATCATCTGAATTTAGTTGTTGACATTTTGTGCAGTCATCAATATTTTCCCAAAAGTGGATGATTGTAAATTCTTAATTCTTATATCTGCTTAAAGATCTTTAAACCTTTAGCTGTCTTGTTGTAATGATATTTTTTTGTGTTTTGTTTATATATTTTGTCATGCATATTTAGATATCTGGTTGTGTTGTGTGGTTTTATGTTTAATCTTATCATTGTACATGTGTTTGGATTGTGATTGGTTTATGTTTTAAAGTTTACCCAAAAACCAACATTCTTTTAATTTTCACTCACCTGCTTATCATTTCAAACCTGTATGGCTTTAATTCTTACACAGAACACAACAGATTTTGAAGTATGTCAGCAACTGGCATTCATTCACAGGTATTTGGTTTAAATAAAAGTGAAACAGTGCCACCGGTTCTTCAAAATATCTTCTTTGGTTTTCTGCAGAATACAATCATACAGGTTTAATATGAAAAGAGGGTGAGTAAGTGATGACAGAATTTTAATTTTTGGGTCCCTTAAACTTTGTTCTCCAGGGCTCGATCAGCGAAAGGGTTGGCCTTCTGATTTACACCTTGAACTTATCGGTCATCTTGTGTTTTCCTATGATGGCTGTTTTGAAGCTGCCATCTATCACACCAGGTGAGACTGCACATCATACATGTGATACACACATACTTCATTCTTTCTTATTTATCACTTATTACCTTTGCCTGCCATTAGTCTACACAATCATGAGCACAAAGGAGCAGCTTTGTTTGCTTTTTATTGAAATGTGTCTGTAGTGTGACCAGGTGATCCAGCTTTGTAGAAATGCTTGAGCATAAACAATATTACGCAATCCAGACTAATCCTTCACATCGACAACAAGATCTCATAGGCACATCTGGCATGTCACTTGTGCTTTCACTCACAATGGAAGTTTTGTGCAATATTGTGTGTTATATCATAAAGCATGAACAGAAAGGTGGACTAGCAGTTGACTGTGTGGGATGTGCAGATTTAATTCAAAAACATTTTCAGGCCAATAAATTCTCAGATTTTTCGACATTTAACATTATTAACAAGTAACATTATCTGCTTGGCATACTAACAAGTGCTGGTTTCATACCGAATATTTTTTCCCTTATGCCCTTTCACTGTGAGGCTGTATACATCTTCCCATAAATAAAGTATCCCAGTTTTTTATTTTTATGCATATGGAATGAATAAGAAAAAGCTTCATCCAGGTCTCATGGCCCATCATCAAATCGTATTACAGTATTTATAATACATTAGCATTTTATCAACCATTAACCACCCTTCGATATTGACATGCTCCTTCACCCTTAAAGGATAATTCACCAAAAAATATGACTTTCTTCTACAGAATACAAATAAAATATTTCATAGAATTTTGGTCCCCTTTGATTTATATTGTATTGACACCAAATTAATGCATGGAAGTGGAGACCAATGGATTTTGGCTTTAAAAATGTATTTGCTTGCTCGCCATTGATCTCCATTGTATAAATACAAAACACGTCTTAAAATATCTTCATTTGTTTTCCACAGTAAAAAGTCATATACAAGTTTTGAACAACAAGAGTGTAAATAAATGATGAGAGACTTCCTGGTTCTTGAAGGTTTTGTCCAGAAATGCTGTAAAGTTTTAAAGTGGTTACAGCATGCTGCAGTTTATGTTTTTGTAAAGAAAGGATTTATTTATATTTTCATTTGGACTGTTTTCTAAACTCGAAATGTGTTTTTTCTCACAGCCCTCACACATTATTGAAGGTATAATGATGGTTCGTTATATCTCTCCCACACACTCCCATGAGTTGATGTCCAAAATCATAAACAGTCCTTTAAATCATCAAGCGTGTTATTCATTTCACAACCTGTGCGATATTCAGATTTCACATCACAATCATAATAACCTCCCGAGGGTTTCTTTAGTAGAGAATGTATTGCCTCATTTGCTTCCATCCATACCACGACTTTCACTGGCTCTTCCATCCACCCTCATCTGTTTGCTCGACGGGATGTGAAAACGTGCCTCCATCTGTCAGCCCGGCGCCGCATGTTGTGCTGCTGTACCAGACAGCCAGGTCAGCTCAGGGCCCACGAGGGCCACTGCTGGTCCTGCAGCCCAGTTCGAGTCCATCTCACTGGGGCATAGACATACTCCAGAGCCCCTGCATGGACCATTTCCACCGAGCATATGGCTGCTATTGATAAAGCAGTGGTGGAGGGAGCATGCAAGTGTGAGCCAGGTCTGAGCACGCTACATTGGTGACTCTGGGTCACGTGGCAAGATGTGCTGTAGGGTTGTGTGTTCGAAGATTGTGATGAAAACATTTTGTTCACACTGAGATTGGGAATTATGTTTTCCTTTTGTAACATTCAGACAAAAACTTTGTAATGTTTATGCAAGAGAATTGTTTGTCATCTTTTTCTGTTTTTGTGTCCCATGTGTGCAGTCGGTGGAGCATTTACCTTGGGAATCTACACCATCCTGTTCTTAAAATTGTTCTCGTATAAAGACGTTAACAGGTGGTGCAGAGAGAAAATGCAAGTGAAGGCCCGCAGTCTCTCAAGATCTCTTTCATGTGAGTAAAACCATATCTTTCTTCAAGGGTCGGAAATAGAAAGTTAATAGAGCATTTCTAGCATAATGGATGTGAAATGTCAGTCAAAACTAAAACCCTGTTTATGTAGTCTGCAAATCAGAAAAATATGTGCATAAGTTTACTTTTTTTAAAAGGAAAAATTAATATGTGCCATAGAAGAAAGAACAGTTTTTGAGCATATGTGACCCTGCCTGTGAAAAACAACTTAAGGACGAAAAATCAAGTGATTTGACCTATCATTAAGACTACAATTTCAGTCTTTGTCATGGTCGTACCCAGTCAATATTAAAGATGTTACATTGTGTAAAATTGTATTTATTTTACAAAAAAATTACTTTTCACAGGCAGGGTCACATATTTATTTGCTGTGAATTAAAATGCACAATCCAAAAGCAATGGTACCCAACAACTGGAATAGAAAAGCTCTTTTTACAAAATAAAATATTACTATTCAATTTTCATGTGATAATTGATGAGAAATATGAGACCGTTCAGAAAGAAACTTTTGAAAAATGAACTTTTGTTATCATTAATTCCCCCCTTTTAGCATTTTAAACTGGTTGACTTTCTCTCGTTTACAGAAACAGAAAATATGTTTGAAGAATGTTGACTAGTGAAAAAGAGCAGAAATGCCATTCAATGGGTACTGCCATTGTTTGCTTTTTTGCCTAACTTCTTTTTGTGGTTAGGAGAAGAAAAAAAGTTGCACAGGTTTAAAATGATAAGAATCTGAATAAATAATGAAAGAATTTAAATTTTTAGGTGAAATATCACTTATTTAAATCCTCAAATATTGACATCCTTGTTCTCAGTAGGATGACATCCATAAACTTGTTTCGACCTTTACTTGAAATTGTCCAATACTATTCATTACAAATAATCTGAAACTATTTCTTGATTTTTCCTTTATGTTCTAGGTCCATCGACACCATCCATGTCCAACAGTATGCAAGTGTCTTACCCAGGGAATCTCTCTTTAAGGGGTAAAATATTACATATTTCTTATAGTAATTTCATTTGATCATACTTTGTATGATCCTAATAATCATATTTATTGTTTAAGTAAAAACAACCATTTAAAAAAAGTTTTAATTGTTGGTTTATGTGCATGTGACTTCTGATTATGCAGATATGTATTATTTCGTCTTTGCTCCAACCCTTTGCTATGAGCTAAATTTTCCACGTTCCGAATCCATACGGATGGGATTTCTGCTAAGGAGGCTTTTTGAGATGGTAGGCTATTGGTTTAGACATATTTCCTTTCAGCATTGTTGTTTGCCACTAAGCAATTTTTATGATTACACTAAAAAATACAGTACTCTCTTTAAAACATATTGACAACTCAGTTTTCAGTTCGGAAATGTCGATTCTGCAAATGCCAATAGATTACGGGAACTGGTTTTATCAGTTATGGCACAAATACATGATTTCTTTTCAATATATTAAAAACCCTCTTTTTTATCAGTCCCTATGCTGACAGATGTTAAATAATTCCACATTTAATTCACACATACTTTTAAAAATAGCACAGTTAAAAAGAAATCTTTCTTGTCTGTTGCAGTTTCTCCTCACTCAGTTATTGGTTGGTTTAACCCAGCAGGTGAGTGACATGATACAACCTTTGGAAAAAATGCGTCAAACCTTCAATTTTATATCTTAAATGTTCTATTTGTTTTCTTCAAGTGGATGGTCCCAATCATTCGGAGTTCAATGAAGCCATTGGAGGTGTGTTGTTGTGCTTTAACCATTGTATATCTGTGCTTAAGAGGATAAGCACGGGATCTAATTCTTCAATTTTAAACTCTTCATTTTGTAGGAAATGGACTACACTAGAATGACTGAGCGTCTGCTTCGATTGGCTGTGAGTATGGTTGCAGAGACATCTGCTTAGATCTGTGTTAGTTTGACAGCATTTGAGACAAAAAATTAAAGATGGAACAAACATATTTATGGTTTTTCTAGGTGCCCAACCACCTTCTCTGGTTGATATTTTTCTACTCATTTTTCCATTCGTCAATGAACTTTGTGGCTGAACTGTTGAGGTTTGGAGATCGTGAATTCTACAGGGACTGGTGGTGAGTGATTTTATCTCCAATTAATTACTTCACAGTTTGTAGGATGACACCCCTCTGAAAAGGCTGGAATGATGGCTGATGTCTTTGAAGGCAGTTAATCTGGTTTAGAGAGTGCCATTAATAACTCTGTTCGGGTCCTGTGTATATAGCTTTAAAGTAAAAGTGCACCCAAGAATTACAATTGTCATTATTTACTCACCCTCGTGTCATTTTGCAGAACACAAAAGAAGATATTTTGGAGAATGTTAATAACTGAAAACCGATGGCACCCGTTTACTTGCATTTGTTTTGTGTACGCACATTAGAAGTGAATATGCCACAGCTGTTCAGACATTGTTTCAAACATTCTTCTGAAAATCTTATTCTCTGTTCTCCTGCATACATAGTAATTGACAATTATAATAATATAATACAATATAATAATAATTATTATAGAATACTGTGTGAGAGTGAGTAAATGATGACAGAATATTCGTTTTTGTGTGAACTATCCCTTTATAGCTCACGTAGTTATTCAGAAATAAACACGAAAAGCTGTGTTGAGAACAACACAATCTGTAATTAACCGAACACATCTGTGTCTAGTTAAGGACAAAAAACACGAATCACAATTTCTTTCTTTACAGTTTTCACTTTTACTCATCCTTCTGTTGCCCCTTAAATAGATTTAACACAAAATTAAAAATGATGTGTTAAAAGGAATTCTGTCACACAACTCAGATGTTCTTAATGTAAATGCAGAGAATATATTCAGCAAGTATCAGTCCATATGTAAAACATATTCACATACATGTATTTTTAATGAATTTGGTTTTCTATGATTCATGACCTTTTGCATACTGGTAAAGGGGTTTAAAATTGTTCTTAATTTCCCTTGAAGAAAATTAAGCATGCACTTTATGAATCATTCGTGTGAAAACGTGCAGGATTTACGCACAAATATACACGTATGCCGTTAGTTAATGTGACTCACTGTTTGTTCTTCAGGAACTCTGAGACAATAACATACTTCTGGCAGAATTGGAATATTCCCGTGCACAAATGGTGTCTCCGGTGAGTGAATGGAGGTTTTGAAAGAGACTGCAGACAGCTTTAGGGTGGCAAGATGAAATACGACACTGTAAAACTCACAGAGACTATAATGAAGAGAGACTATAATGTGGTCTGTCTGCAAGAAATATATGGTTATATACAGTTCATACTAACTGAGTTTATATGCTTCTCTCTCTCATGCTCCTGTTTGTGAAGGCACTTTTACAAGCCTTTGATGAGAAGAGGCGCTGGCAAGTTACTGAGCCAATCAGCCGTGTTTTTCGCTTCGGCTTTCTTCCACGAGGTGAGACGTGCATGCATCACACGCTGTTTGAAATATTCTGTTGGGTCACGGGAAATGAACGCTAACAGTCGAAGCAACAACCTGTGTGATGTGATTTGCAGAAATGTGTGCAGCATAGGGTAACCTGTTTGCAGAATGCATTTATAAAGTAAGGCGTCTGTAAACATTAACTAATAAGAACATGAACACGATGTTCTCAATTTCTCAGAGGTCTCATGACCCTGAGTCTAATGCCTGGTGTTCAGCACAGTGGCCGTTTTGTTCTTCAGAGGGGATGAAGGTCAGTGCGGAGGTATGTGTAGGTTGAAGATGAGGAAGAACAGGCTCCTATCAGGCTGCTGTTCTCTGATAAGCTGCGAGCTGAGCCGGGGAGGGGAGGGAAGTGAAGAGGAGGGAAAGCAATGAGTGAGGAAGATGTGTCCAATCTGCGGGTGCAGGCTGATAGTATTCTTAACGGTCTTATTAAAAAACATTGACCTTCACAGGACGTCTCCGAACGAGACTCCGGATCACAGTCATGACTCAGAAATCTCAGATGGTGAGTTGGCCATAAATCTGAAGGTTCTCGTCAAGAATATCTCAAAGTTCAAATCTTAAGACAGTGAATTTTTAAACAGGGTTTATTTATTTAGAGGTGCGAAGCTGAAGGGTGTGATGTAGCCCTGATCTCGCAAGAGGTAACGGAGAGACCAATGTTCCAAGACTAGAGGTCAAGCACCCTGTTAAAGGGCACAGCAGCAGGGGTTGATTCTTCAGTAATAAATTTACATTTTGTGGAGCTGATTCAGGGCTTCCTGGTGCGTAACGGCTTGGATGACTCACTCGGTGAAACGCAGGTTATGATGGCAAAACGAGTCGAGAGCCGTTTCTGTGTTATGTCCACTTATGGATGCTTAAAATGCACAGGTTTAAAGTTAGTGAAATTTAAACAGAAACTTGGCAAAACCAAGATCAGGAAGGAAAAGGGATTTGTGTATTTAATGTTAGATTATGTCTCTCTTTTTGCAGTACCTGGTCAGTGTTCCTCTCAGGATGTTCAGACTTTGGGCGTTTATGGGAATGATGGCACAGGTATAACATTTTTTAATATTTAGAATTGTCATTATCATTTTATTATTATTATATCTTTTTCATTATTATCATTAGTAGTAGTAGTTGTTGTTGTAGTTTATTTGTGTTTTTATTATATTATAATCATTTTTATTTTTATTATAATTATAGTTATTGTTTTGGTTACTGTTGTCCATGTTGACAATAAATACAATAATTCTTTGCAGATCAGTATCGCAAAATTATATTCACAAACTCTTCACATTTGATAAAACAACAGTATGCTTAATATATAAATATATACTTTTAGATCCCGCTGGCGTGGTTTGTGGCCAAGTTCCTCCGAGGTAACTATGGAAACGCGGCGGTGTGGCTTTCTCTCATTATCGGCCAACCCATTGCTGTTCTGATGTACGTTCACGACTACTATGTCACCCACAACCAGGACAACACTGCAGAAGCTCTGTTATAACACTGTAAAAGTTGGAAGTTTCCTTGAATGATTTGGGGGAATGACTGCTTGGACTCAGCTGAGCTGCTAAACCATATTTTGCTGTAGGACATGTACAATACACATTGCAGAGATACACATACATATCAAGAGTGGCAGTCAGGTTCCTATAAAATATTTAGATAAACTCTCAGTTTTAGAACGTGTAACTCTCGATAAAGAAGAACAACACTCTAAACAGCCAGTCTATGTAAATGTAATATTTTCACCTCGAACAACTAATGGACTGTAAAGAAATGCACACTATTTTTAAGAGCTTGAGATACGTTTACAGATATTTGATGTTAAATAATTGTTTTAAATTGAACTTATTTGAATGTATTTTCGGATAGTGGCATACATGCATTACTGAACCAACAAAAAACTCAAACTTGTTTGATTTTTTAGCATTTTTACAGAAGCAGCTGCATACGGTACTGTTAAAATATTGTGAAACTGTTTATACTGGAAAAAGGTTGAATGCTGTTCTACACACAAGATAATCTAATTTATATCTATGTGATGCTGAAATGCACCAGCAGTTTGTACATAATAATTTTTTTGAGTGTGTATTTTAAAGTGGGGAAATACCTGTTGATGTCTGCAATGATTTTGCAAAGGGAATTGAAACAAAAATTCGAAATGATGCGTCCATTAATTTTCTATCTGTCTTTGTTTTTTTCTTACCTGTTTTTATTCCTTTCTAATGTATTTTAACAGTTTAATGGTATTTGCAAAAATCGGTCCTGCATTGTGCAATGACCACACTCACTGAAAGTGCTCCACCGAGTGGTGACTCTTAAGAATAAACAGCCTGTAAACAATATTCCTGTAGCACAATTATTATTTTTTTCGCGGAGACATTTATCAACTATAATTGTATTCAGTAGAGAGAACCGGATGCATTGTAATCTTGCTGTGTATATTTTTTTTCTCTCAAAGACCAGGCCTTTCTAGGGCAATTTGTCCTCACATGATGAAGGTGCCAGATCTGTACAATCAACTTGAGTTTGTGATAAATGGCTTTAGAGATAAGTCTTATAATAGCCATGGGTCATTTTGTATGAACAGCCTATTGTGTGCAGCAGTGGCACAGGCACACTTCAAGTGCCCGCGTTATCTAATAGGCAGATACTGCTTTACTGTGCTTCAATCTGTTTAGTATACATTGCCATACGTACCAAAAAGTGCAATGACCCGAGAATGATTACAGCAAAAGAAATCAATGCTCTATAGTAGGCCATGGTTTAGTTAGGTTTAAAACCTTTGCTTTTAAGCTATGGAAAAAAACACAAAATGCACAGTGTTAACCACATGATGTTTTACGGGAAAATGGAACATTGGCTGGTCGAACAGTTCCATTTTTCTGTCTGTGTTTATTCACAGTTTTTGGTTAGATGAGCAGGTCATTTGCAGAGAACTGACAGAAGTGTCAATTTTGTTGCTATAACTGTAACCAGAATGAAGTGAAACAGAGATGTGGGACGTTGATGTATTATCCATCGAGAAGATAATGTTTTTTCCACTCTAGACTGAGTATCTGAGGTTCACCTCTATGTTATACAGGATTTTAGCACACAATTGCCATGTATTGAAGCTATTCACTTTGAGTTTGAAATGGTGGTTATCAGATACACAGAATCCTTTTTTACATTTGCTATTATTATCATGAGTAAATATTTAATAAGAATTTAAACTGCCATAATTTTTTCCTACTCCGTGTTTTTGCATTTTCTTTCTTTACAAACTCAATCGTTTGTAATTAATTTATTTAAGAAACAAAAGATATTAACAGCTGAATTTTAATAGGCTTGTATTTTTTTAAGCATAGGCCTGATTTAATATTTTTAGTATACATCTAATTCAACACATATGTTTTTATAAATAAGGTAGTACCTGATGTAATTTTGCTTCTTACAATAATGTTTTTTTTTATTTACAGATATTGGATTTACTTAAGAATATCTGTATGTAGTGCTTTGTTTTTTTTACTTGTTTTTTAAATCTTAAAAAATTAAACCTCCAGAGAGGTTGGCCCTTTATCCAAGGTCAAATTAAAGGGGAAATTCTATTATGAATTACTCATCCTAACTTTGTTCCAAACCTGTATCTATTTATATGTTTGGTTGAAAACAAAGAAGTTGGAAGGATGTTAGCATTGAGATTTCCGGGCACTGTATAGCAATAAAATGGTGGTCAAAGGTGCCCCAGAAATTTTTGCTTTTCTAAATTCTTTAAAGTATAAGAGTCAAAGAGACCATGAAAATTATATTAAATAATTTTATTACTATGGTAGTCAATGATCCCCCAGAATGTTCAGTTGCTGACGTTTTCCCATTTTTCTTTATGTTCAATCAAACATGAATTATTTTGGGGTTTGGAACAACTTAAGTAATGACAGAATTTTCATTTTCGGATGGAGAATCACCTTTTTGTCTATGAACATACCCTATTTCAGACTGTTCTCGGTTTTCCTGGCATGCATAAACCCAAGTAAAATATTCTGTACATACTCATATGTCAGGCCCTGTATGGATCTAAGAATATAATTCTCTGCCCTATGTCACTGTAACATTCTGTTTAATGTCAGAGCTCAGGATTAAATATGCTGCTTTAGTCTTGATCTAACCCTTTCACCTAACAACAGTCAATCATGAAAATCACTTCATAAGTGCTCATCTGTTCTGTATGGTTATTGTATCTGGTAGAGGTGAACTGAATTGTTATCCAGTTAAGCCAGATGTGTCACATTAGAAGTAGGAATAAACAGAGAAGTAACCCCAATGGAGATTTGTGTTCATTAAATTAGATTTTTTGTATTTAAATAGGGACAAAATTCCTTAATAGCTGGTAGCCGACCAGCTGCTCTGATACTCAGTAATGCAAAACAAGTACGAATACCAATGTATGTAAATGCCACATACAGAACAAATATGATTCAGGGTCGTCCGTTTTAAGACAATTTCAGGTCACATTTGAAAACGTACATTCTTTATATCTTTACTTAGAGATGTTTCGGAAACATCGGGATGAAGCCATGGCAGATGATGATGGATGAGTTTCCAGACAGGAAATGTAGTAAAAGTGGAGACTTGTCTGGCTGTAATATATCCTGTTCTTTTATTTGAACTATCTTGCTTTTTTAACTCATCTTTTCTAGGTGTAAAGGTATGTTGTCGATAATATTATATCATTGTTAACCTATAGCTTTGCATCAGTGCCTATTGTGTTTTTGTTGCCCTTAAATGTAATTGTTCAGCACTTTGTTTTAGTTTATCCTCCTAACATGTGGCCTACTTAAAAGTAAAGTGATCACAAAAGTGTAAATGTCCAGTTTTCAATTATGCATAGATGTTGATTATTTATTAATAAAATACCCTTTAATGACAATGTTAGTGGGAGACAGATGGTACAGTTTCTTTGAGTTAATGCTATGCTTTTTTTAAATAATATGTGCAAATTCTTTCATAAAACAATCAAGATTGTTTAGCATCAAATCCCTGAATCCAACATTTGTAAAGTCAGGGATTATCCAAACTGAGCTGAACTTCCTGTAAGTGTTTGAGGATGAAGGGAGGGAAGCAAAAGAGGTTGACAGAAAAAGAGGTTTGCAGCTCAAACTGAGAGAGAGTTGTAGACACTTTCTTCTGTTTGCCTCTTCAAGTCAGTTGAAGATGATTTCAGCACAGACAATTGAGTTTTTACCATCAACAGGTTTTTCTGGGACACCCGTGCAACTCTATAGGCTCTAATCTGAATAAAAGAGCAGAGGCTTTGAATATATTGCTTCTACTTGTTTCGAACATATACATGTGCAGGTAGGAGTCTTACAATCTTGATTTAATGTACTGTTTTACAATTGCTTTTGCTATTTTGTAATTTTTTTATACACTCTTAAAAATAAACATGTTTTCCGATGCCATGGGAGGAAATTTTCCTGGTCTGAAATTTTCCATTAAGATCATTTCTGTCTAAGATTCTGTTTAAGATCTAAGATGTCTTTAGATTATAAAACAGAAAAGAAAGAGATGGTTCTGTAAAAAGAACTTGAACAATTATAATTTTTCTTTGGCGTCGATGTCAAGAACTGTCTTAGCACCTTTAAAGTTTGTGAGGTTTCCAATAAGATTAACTGCAGAAAAGTTTCATTCTAAACTCACAATCAATTGATAAGCTTCATTGTTGATGTTAAAAAGCACCAAAATCTGAAAATTTTGTAGAGAAAACTTTTGTAAAGAAAGAATTTACAAGTGTTTATTCTACATTTCTTCATGCAACGGTTTTTGGTGTTGTTCAACTATTTCAATCGATTATGTGCCATTTGTCTCTAATGCCTAAGCAACTATCTTGGTAAATAAATATTTAATATTGATCTTTTTTTCCAATTAGGTGTGAAATATAAAACCTTAGTAAATAAAGGCATAAAGGAGTGAGCGGCCAAAATTGATGCTTGAATGTGGGGTATTTTCATTTGCGTAATAGCAGGATAGATCCATTCCCACGCATCTTAACCTCCAAACAAATACTTCCCATTAGTCTTCATTATAACCCCTCTGAACTATGCCAGGCTATAGGCACATCCTCGTCAGAAGCGTTCAGGCTGTTTGTTTATTGGTCTCATTCCTTCTGCAGTGGACGGAGAGAATATTTGTTTTTGGAGGCTATTTTCCATGATGCAGTATTGTACCATCTGACATGGGTTTGGGATGTTCATGTACGCAGTCCTTGACCGTAATTCTTTTTATGCCCTGGCATACTAACATACAGGGAGACCAATTTTCACTTTGTTTAAAAAGTGTGCTTTATATGTATTACTGTGCAATGCAACAATATACAATACTGAACTGTACAGTAAACATATAAGACATAATTCTAAAATAATTGTTGCCTGTAAACTACTTTTAAAGGCAAAGTAATAGTTTGCCCAAAAATGAAAATTGAAACTTTTAAAGTCTGTGTTCTTTTCTTCTTCAGAACACAAAATAAGCGATTTTGAAGAATGTCGACAACTAAACAACTCAAGTCAATGGGAGCAGGCATTGTTTGATCATACTCAAAAATATATATTTTTGTTCACCAGAAAAACTGTGACCCTGGCTGTGAAAAACCAAGCTAAAGTCATTTTTATACACATAAAAACATATTTTATACATAAAATCCTTTTACATAAATATAAGGAAGATTTTTTGAGAATATAACATTGATTTCTTTTATATTATTGGCACCAATAGTCTTGCAGTTAGTGTGCCGACATGCAGTACCAAACCCGTGTTCTATTCCCGTCCCAAGCATCCTTTGCTGATCCCGCACCCTGTCTTTGCCCAAATAATATCCTGTCTCCTCTTCACTATCGTATCCAATAAAAGTAAAATATAATATATATAAAATTTTGTAAGTTAATTCATTGTTTTTCACATTCTTTACTTTATTGTCTTTCGTGTTTTGCTTCAGATCCAGCTCGCAAACCATGGAGATGACCCTGCCAGAAAGGTCAACAAATCTCAACCTCGCGGCAACATCAGATCCACCCCTAACAACCAACACATCCCCACCACACCGTGAACCTTATTTACACAGATTGGCCCATCTCGATGAGGGTCTTTATAATGACTTTTACAGCCTGTGGATTGCTCTGGTCGTCATTAACACCCTCATCTTTATGGTAGGAATGGCCCTCAACAGCCTGGCCTTGTACGTCTTCTGCTTCCGCACCAAACCAAAGACTACATCTGTGATCTACACCATTAACCTAGTGGTGACGGATCTGCTGGTGAACCTCTCTCTGCCCACTCGTATCATTCTGTACTACAGTGGAGGAAAGTGCATCAACTGTTCATACATGCACATATTCAGCTACTTCGTCAACATGTACTGCAGCATCCTCTTCCTCACCAGCATCTGCGTGGACCGCTATCTCGCCATCGTCCAGGTGGAGGCGTCACGGAAATGGAGGAACCCCAACGTGGCCAAAGTGGTGTGCATCTGCATCTGGCTGTTCGCCATCATCGTGACCTTCTCGTTCCTCACGACTGCGTTCAAGCATTCAGCCTGCTGTCTTTCCAAGCTTTTTGTGCTAACTGTATTTGAGTTCTTCCTACCGATGGTGATTATCGTAGTGTTTACCATCAGGATCATGAGCGCCCTTTCCAGCCCGGGCCTTATGCAGCAGAGCCGCAACAGACGCATGAAAGCCGTGCAGCTGCTGTTAACCGTGCTTGTGATCTTCACCGTTTGCTTCACACCATTTCACATCCGTCAAGTTCTGGTCTACTTCCATCCCGATCTGCCCCATCACGTGATCGTGTACCATGTGACTGTCACCCTCAGCAGCCTCAACAGTTGCATGGATCCTGTGGTGTACTGTTTTGTCACTACTAACTTTCAGTCGACCATGAAGAGTTTTTTCAGGAAGACAGAGAGAGAACAGACAAGTGGTGAGATTATCAGCATGCAGAAAAGCTCCAAGGGATCAGGAACCATGATTGCCATTGCTAATAGTATAATAAGGATAAACATAAGCCCAGACATGCACAGCACCTAACCAACATGAAGGACTGTAGGCCACAGTATAGTGTTTAAAGGGTTGCCATTACCACGTTACAGTCCACAGACATGGATCTACATTTGTATTTTTTTTATTATTATAAATAATATAATGGAGATTTGATGTGTTATGCACATTTTATTTAATAAGTGTAAATGTGTAACATTTATTAAAAACCATTTCTAAATAAAATAGCACAGAACTTTGGGCCATGCAATGCTTTACATCCACACAACAGACTCATTTTTTTCAGAAAATATACAGGTTAAACATTATAAGGTCCAATAAACAGTCCATGGTGTTGTAAATGCTTTGCGTCTTAAAAAAAAAAAATAACACAGCTTGCATGACAACTACATAAAATGCCATTTTTATTTTTTACACTGACTACAAAATATAAATTAAACAAAACAAAATAAGCCATGTTTTTAAAAACTACATACATATCCTTATTTAACTAAAGTCTAGTGGTATAAAGTGAAATGTTGTCACTCAAAAACATGAAGCAAAAAGTAGATATTTTGAAGCATGTTTGTAACTGGCACCTATTCACTTGCATTTTTTGGGAATTCATGCAAAATAAACAAATGGGTGCAACTAGTGTCTGGTTGTCAACTTTCTGCGAAATATCTTATTTTGTGTTCTGCGTAATCATGATAGCCGTACAAGTTTTAAATGACAAGAGAGTGAGAAAAAGATAACAGTATTTTTATTTTGGGTGCACGTTATGTCACGGTAAAAAGATCCTTTTCTGATAAATTGCCCCAGAGTGTAATGTATGATTTTGGACATCCTGTTATCAAACTCCTTATATTTTTAAACATATTTAAAAGTGGTTTGTTAGGTAAAATGTCTTAAGGAACAATATAACCTAAAGAAATCAAATACTAACATTGCTTTATCTAATCCTTCTGGAAAAACCCCTGAATGTGATGTATAATTTAAAGCTCAATTCTGAGCCAATGTTGACCTTACCATGCAAATATAGAGCTTTGACCCAAGGTTTTTAGTATATTTATATCACTTATATCACCAGTTGTTGGTTCAGATACTCATGCAAGGTATCTCTAAAAGTATTTAGAGTGTTTTATTATTTTTAGTGCATTGTTTTTCATTGTTAAGGAAAGGCTTTTCAGAATTGTCTCATCCATAACACTACATCTTCTCATAAACGGACACGTGAATATTAAAATATAGCATTTACTTTATATTTTATTAAAAGCAATCCCTTCTTCAATTATTTTATTATAATTCTAATTAATTATGGAAATTATTGCTTCTGGTTTGAAGATTTAAATGAACACAAATCTGAAGAAGTTGACTCCTTCATTTGACAAAGGTTAATTTACCTTTATTAAAATAGAAAACTTGATCATAAACTGATATTTAATATGTTTGTTATTTAATATTTTTATATCATATTTAACAGATAGCAAGTTTTTTTATATAAAATAAACATTTTGTTGAGTTCAATGGTAACAATTCTATTTTTATGTCACATCCATAAAAGCATGATCATATTTCCTAATAACTTCTAGATTTCAGTTGACAGATTTTGACACCAACGGGCTCACTGGGAGGGATTTTAGATCCTAACGACTGGCAACCTCGCGCAGACAATAGCTGCTGTAACTACGCGACCTGATACAGGAGAGCAGGTACATTTGGCTCAGTAACAACTTTCCTCTTTTCTTTATGGATGTTGCGATTGTGTGTTTGTGTCTCACTGAAGATGACCTGAATGAGTCGTTTCGGTGGTCGTGTTTGGAAACCGAAGGTGTCTGTGCAAGTAAGTTAACTAGCAGGCTAGCAGCAGCCCGGCTAACAGACTGAGAGTCAGACAGATCCTCTGTTTGAAGTTAAGCCATAACACAACGATTGGGTTTTTCTTCCTTGTGTTTGGAGTCTGATCACTGTATCCTTCCACACAATACAGCTGGCAACACTTATTATGGGTTATTTCCCTCAAACCTGAGTAATACAACACCATAACACATGACTCTATGCACACAGTCTGAGGATCTGGCAACAGATCTTAGGAGCATCGCAATGGGAAATGAAGTCTTGTTGTGTTACAGTTGTTGTTGACTTGTTGATTTCTGCTAGATTGTTTGTTTTGGTGTTATTGTTGTTGACTATCTGGTATCCAGGCACACTTCCAATCCCAAACAGGAAATGCTACGTGTGAAGGCATGACCTGTCCCCCTGATGTTATTAAAGGGATGTCACCTACACTCACATGTCATCATGTGACACTTAGTGACATACAAGTATTGTGTAGTTGTCAATCATCACAGCAGAGCAATGCTCAAGGACACTTCAGTCTGCTGGCACTGGGATTCGAACCCACAACCTTCTGCTTACAGGACCAACTCTCTGACCACCAGACCAAGACTGATCCTTAATGTTTGAGTCTTCCTGTTTAAAGTTGGGAAGTCATGGCCTAGTGGTCAGAGAGTTGGTCCTGTGAGCAGAAGGTTGTGGGTTCAAGTCTCGGGCCTGCAATATCATGACTTGGGGTGTGTTCACTACTGTATGTGTGTTCACTGATGTGTGTGTGTGTGTGTGTGTGTGTGTGTGTGTGTGTGTGTGTGTGTGTGTGTGTGTGTGTGTGTGTGTGTGTGTGCGCGTGCGCGCGTGCGTGCGTGTGTGTGAGTCTGTGTGCGTGTGTTCACAGCTCGGGTCGTGTGTTCACAGCTCGGGGTGTGTGTTCACGGTTGGTGTGTTTGTTCACGGTTGGTGTGTGTTTTCATGGTTGGTGTGTTTGTTCACGGTTGGTGTGTGTGTTCACTGCTCAGGGGTTGTGCGCTTTGGAACCCTTCACTCACTTTTATAAAATACATAGTCATTTATCCTACATACTGTAGTTTTCTGGCTCTACAGTACACGTCTGTCTCGATATACCATAGGCAGGTGTCTATTCATTAACTCGATATTACCAACAGCAGGCCGGGACAATCATGAAAGCCGTGTTTAGAGCATTACCTGCCAGATCCTGCTGGGTGTAGTCTTATCAGTATACAGCACAGGGGACTGGCAGTTATCAAGAGAGTCTTGTGTAGTCACACTTCAGTCCTGTCACTCTCTCACTGTGACTGTAGTGTACACTTCTGTAATGTTTACGACTTTAGTGCTTTACTGTTGAATGGAATCTGGGCTGACATTTGTATGAGAACTATTTGGCATGCTGCTTGAAGGTATATCTTTGTTTTCTACAAGTTTTATGGTTAAATTACAGTGTACTTGTAAATACTTTAATATGAATACCATTTAATATTTTCTGAAATATTATTTGTTGGAAATAGCAACACGTGGTGTAACCTTATTCTATGTTTGAAGCTTTTGCAATAGCCTTCTAAGTCGTTTAAAATGACCTTTGAGACTTTTGCTTTTGCCGGGTTTGCCATACGACTCTGCCATAAATAGATTATGCATTCTTGAACTACTTCCAAAAAGCAAAAAAAATTTTCTTATGATACTTATTAGTAACCAACATCATAGCGGTGACCACACAAGTTTCGGAGATTGCTCTGACTTGCATGCTGTGTCGTGTTCATTGTAACCGTAGCAACAGCAAGATGCTCGGATGCTTACTTTCTAGCTTTTTGGAGTTTATACATAGATATTGTCATTATATATTGGTATATATTTTATTTAAGAAAAAAATAAGTAATTGTAGTTAGAAATATAAGAAAGTTAAAGTTTGGCTAGGCACCAAAAGAATGCTGGGATGATGAATTTTCCCCCAATTGAATTCATAAAACCAATGCTGCTTAAAGCAGGGTTGCCAGTTTTTTTTAACAAAACTAAGCCAATAGTTCCACTTCCATGCATTAACTACATACTTAACTGTATGCACAATTTCTTTTTTGAAAGGGTCTATTTCTAAAGATTCTTTTTTTTCATATAAGATCTTAAGATGGAGAGCTGATGAACCAAATCCTTGTGGATTGTCCATTTTAGAACTATTTGAAAATATATTTTATATCACTCTATTTACACTTTTTTTTATTTGAAAATCTCTGTGTATTAGAAATGATAAACAGTCTGTTTCATACATAAAATAATCTTTCCTTAGGATTTACAGCTGATGAAACAAATTACTTTTTAGGCTTAAAGGTATGTCTCTGTGTTGTTTTTACTTTTCGTTTTAGGGTTTATTTACAGTTTTCTTGTGAATAAATAAGATGCTATTTAATCTATTTATTTCTGAAATGTAAACTGATGCAAATGGCAACATATTTGTGTTCAGTTTTTAAACGTTTGATATTGTGTAATACTCCGTCCTTTTAAATGACCTTTGAGACTCTACAAACGATTGTTGGTTTAACCATACTTCAGTGTAACGTAATAATGTTGAACCACCCCAAAAAAATTGATTGTTTTATATTTCTTATGACTGTAACAGATAGCTTAGCTAAAATTTCGGGAACCACACAAATTAGTCAGATATATCGAACTAGAACCTCAAAATCTGTTAACTGTAAGATTCTTGAGCACGTGCTTTTCACTATAGGAGAGTATATTTACGGACAATATCAATATTTATTGTTGTAGGATTTATATAAGAAAAAAAGTAGTTGTTAAGAAAGTTAAAGTTTGACTAGGCACCAAAAACTTCACCAGATTATACCCATAAAATAATTTGCTGAAATTTCAACACACCCAGGTGTAATTCCCAGTAAACACTGTCAGGTTGTCATGTCTATGATCGTAGATGATGGTATATTGTCCCATTCTTATATTGATTTATAATAAAAAAAAGTCCTCTTAGGAATAGGTATCTACTGTCCTCTCTGTCTTTTTTATTTGTTTAGACACTTTATTTCCTCTCTTTCTCCTGGGATTGCAGATATGCCAAATAAATCAAGCTTCAGCAAAACTATTTTTACTGTCGGAATGCCAGCATTTTTCCCAGCTATCACTGACATTTTTCCACTGCCTTGATCTTTCTGTATGTCAGCTGCTATTGCCAAGAATGTTGTCTGTATCTCTCATTCTCTGTGTTTCTCCCTCTCTCTTGCTCTCATCTAGATTAATAAGTAATTCCATGGAGGCACAAGAAGGCACATCCACCTGTCCTGCTCTCCACGCCCTCCCCGTTTTTCCTCTTATCCTTCAAGAAAACATGACTTGTGAGTTACACCAACCCGGCTCTATATGGATTTGTATTCATTACAAGGGTTGGTAAATCTGTCACTGAAGATTCAGAACAACATGGCCATGTCTTTGACCATGGGTTAGTGTCTTGATAATCGGAAACCTGCTGTGGATTATGAAAGAGTGGCTTAAAGGTTTAAAGCAGAAAAAGGATATCGGACTTGAGTTGGGGTGAATAAGTAGCACGGAAATCATTCTTGGATCAAGACCCCGGACCAGCCCTGTAAATGCAAAATAGTATGGCACCCAAAACCGCTGCTTCAGAGTCCGTTCCTGTACTGGACCTGGCAGTCATGTCGGACAAAGATCAGGATGCAGAGAGGGAGAGGGAAGCGGATTCGTCAGACGATTCGTCCAGCGAGGATTCTGTGAGCCTCATCCCGAAGCGGTTATGGGTTATGCATGGTGCCATTATGTTTGGGAGAGAATTCTGCTACGCCATGGAAACTGCATTGGTCACACCTGTGCTACTGCAGCTAGGTTAGTGATCAACATTACAATGCATGGAAATGTTCCTGTGTCGTAAAGAGATAGTTCCCCTCCTCCAAGTTTTTTTTATCATTTACTCTGCATAACCTGCATGACTTTCTTTACTCAGAAATAGATATTTTAAAGAAAATGGTCAGCGAACAGCAGTGATGCAAGTTATGCAATTTTGAAAAATATCTCCTTTTGTGTTGTGTGCAATAATGCAATAAAGTATGCTCAAAAAGCACAAACAATCTTGAGTTCTGAATAAAATAAAAAGAGTTTCAAAAGTTGCAACAAAACATGCCAAACAATCTTTTTAGCAGTTTCATTTTTAATTTAATCTTGGCTTAATGCCTTTTAGGAATTATAGAGTTGAACGTTGCTTTGTATTTGATATCAATTCCCTACTGTGCCAATGGCGAGTAATAGTAGAAAGATTCAGGAATTTATGTTTCCACGGTGGCATGCTAAATCATACGGGGTAGTATGGGCATGGAATGCAGGAAATGTGTAAGTGTGCGCATTTATCTTTCTTTTTGTTCCGGAATAAAAGAAATGTCGGTGGATCGTGCAGGCTTAATATAACAAGTGAACCTCTCTTAAAGCATACACAGTTTTAGTAGCTCTAATGGCAGAAAATATATGAAATATTAGAGTATCCAATAAACTTTTACAGGCCGATAACCCATAAAGCAATTAAGCATATTATAGCCTAAATTACTCTCTTCGTGGCATCCCTAAAAATCGCTTAACTGTTTAGATGTAGGTGTAATATATTTGCCCCATAAAATCTCAAATAGATTGTTTAATGAAAATGGGTCAATTACAGTTTTTATAGTTTTATGTAGTTATAAGATGGACCATTGTTTTTAGACAAAACATTAAAACATACATTAAATACATTGTGTATTGAAGAAAAAGTTTAAGTTCCGTCCCTTGATGCTTGTAACAAGTTTCATTGCCTTATAATAAAGATAAGCTGTTAAGGTCACCATAATGTGATCTACAGAGGATTTTGTGGTGAGCTAAGATAGAACGGTGTAACTGTATTTAGATGAATGTTAGTCTTTAAAGGTTTTTTCCACGCAAGGGTCATGATTTGGGGATTTGACATGTCTGTTGTGTGCACTTTCTGTTCTCACCTCCGCAGTCAGCAGTTTGACACGCACATGATGTCCGTTGCTTATACACAATTGAACAGTCAAAAACCTTTATCACAAAAGGAGAAGTTTGACCAACATTTCAGTTTCCCTTGAGTAATCAACTGTTTTTAATGTCATCATTCTTGCACGAGTTCTGAATGCTAGATCAGGAATTTTGTGACTCTTATTTTTGTTAGTGATGTGCAGGTCAAATGTTTTGAGACACACATATGCATACATGGTTTTTCCACATTAAGAATAACAATTAACACATCAAAATTATGAAATAAAATAATGTAAATTATGTTATGAATTCGAAAAATTAAGACATAAATTAAAACGTATTTTATGTTTGACCATCTTCAGTGTAGTCACCTTTGACAAGAATCCCAGAAATGTCTCACCATGAGATGATTTTTAAAGAATTTTTAAGGGGTCCTCGTCTATTGTGTGATTTTAAGTTAATAAAATGTATATTTTAAGCTAAATTAAATTTCTGTTTGTTCATTTGGTTTCTTACATTTAGGCATACACCTTCACATAAAAAAAATGTTCAAATAAAGTTCAAATAAAATAAAAAGAAACATATCACTCAAGCGACCTAAAACCTTTGACCAGTTGAGTAGATGGAGTAATTACATTAATGTATTTCTTATACCTGATTCATAAGTGCGTTTATGAGCAGATCATACGCAAGGAGCACCATATTCTAACATCTCACAAATTTAAATCCTTATGGGAGTGGGGCCAAAT
The DNA here is from genome assembly GCA_033220385.1 of Triplophysa yarkandensis. Lineage (NCBI taxonomy): Eukaryota > Metazoa > Chordata > Actinopteri > Cypriniformes > Nemacheilidae > Triplophysa > Triplophysa yarkandensis. The sequence goes on from CM065668.1 coordinate 10,944,067, forward strand.
GTTCCTATTATTTTTGTGTCTAGTCATACTGTAATGTATGGCAGACGGAAGCATTTTAGCAAATTCATGAAAAAGTGGATGTGCTTAAATATCTCCACTGGTTGACAGTGCTGTTCGTACAGTTCCATACTAACAGCTCATTGAAAAACAAAATTCAAGTGTAATGAAGGATTTGTTGTACATGACTTGTCCTACTAGTATTAATGTGAGATTTCACCCAAGAAATCTACATTCTGTCTTCATTTACCCAAACCTGTATGGCTTTCTTTCTTACACGGAGCAAAAAGTAAATGTTTCTTTATAGTGTTGGTTACTTGAACCCATTCACTTGGTTCTGTGTTTATACAGTAGAAGTCAATGGGTGCCACTGTTGTGGTCACCAGATGTCTTCTTTTGTGTCTACAGAAAAAAAAAAAGTCTTACAGGTTTTACAAGAGGGTGAGTAAACGATGAGAACATCTTTACTATAAACGGAAATATAATGCAAGATAATGGACAATGTTATCAAATTTTATATTTATATAATCCTCAATACCATAAGATTAGATGTCGTTGCGTCATTACTTTTAAATGGTTTAATTCTCCTGTGCAAAAGGTTTATGGTGGGGTAATGAACTACGTCATGTGACATAACTGTACGCTGTTAACCTTCTCTTTGTCCTTACAGGTCTCCCGGAGCAGTACTACAGCCTTACATGGTTTCTTAGCCCGATTTTGGGTTTAATTTTTACACCCCTGGTCGGTTCAGCAAGCGATCGTTGCACTTTAAAATGGGGAAGGAGAAGGCCCTTCATTTTAGCTCTGTGTGTTGGAGTGTTAATTGGACTGGCCTTATTTCTCAATGGATCTATCATAGGTGATTTTCAATATCTTTCAATTTCTCTAGGCATTTACAACAGGTTGAACCCGTTTTCTTAACTTCCTCATTGGTTGGGCAACTGTGACCCCAATTATTATTAAGTTAGAGTTATAATTATTATTATGAAAGAAAGCTTTTTCCTGCATACATTTTCATCTTCAATTTATGATTAATAAACTGATAAAAACAGAAGTAAGTGTATCATTAACTCTTACTGAAGTAGGTCATTTCAGATCTATAATGTAAAGATTTGTAAGGTGTTACATGGAAAACTTTTCAGTTGACTAAATGTTCTTACAATATTTGTTCTTTACTAGGTTTGTCAGTAGGTGACGTCACCAGTAATCAACCCATTGGCATAGTTTTGACTGTGGTTGGTGTGGTGATTCTAGACTTCTGTGCTGATGCTTTGGACGGACCAGTCAGAGCCTACCTTCTGGATGTGGCTGATACTGAGGAACAGGATATGGCTCTAAACATCCACACTTTCTCTGCTGGTAAAGTACTGTGCAAAAGTCACGTCACTCCTTTCATGTTCAATGGTTTGAGTCAGTGTTTACATCATTTGCCGGAGTGTGACTTTAGAAATTATGAGTTGACATTTCTAAACATTCATTTTGTCGTTGTTTGTAATAATCCAGAAAGAAATTTATTATGCAGTACTCTGAGACTTTACCCAGTATTGCATCGTTGCAGGTAGGTGTCTTGAAGCATCTTGAAGACATAAACACAGGTGTTCTGGATTAATCTTTTTTTATCCTGTTATAATAGATTAAATAGATGATGACAACAGATATCTGTTTGGAGCACTAACTATTGTCACATTCTCACTGGATTTTTACAAATAATGTCAGAATGAATGTTTAGAAGTTTAATCACAAATTTTAATGACACACTACTCTAAATGGTTTAATTCATTAACTGGGGTGTAAATTAAATTTTTCCATTAAAATCACAATAAAGGAATTTAAGTTTTCAATGGTGGGGGTTTTCAATCTTTCTCCAATTTTTTTCTTGTATTTTTAGGTCTTGGAGGTGCTGTAGGTTACATGTTTGGAGGGCTGGACTGGACCAATACTTTCCTTGGTCGAGCTTTCAAAGCCCAAGAGCAGGTCCTGTTTTTCTTTGCAGCCATCATTTTTATCATTTCTACTACACTTCATATGTTCAGCATCAATGAGCACTCATATAATCCCAACCAACAAGCAGAACTAAAGGATGATGTTGAAGACGGACCGCCTCCTATTAGGCCCTGTGGCAGCTTTGCATCCGCTCGCCACTTTCCCCAGCTTGAACTCATCCCTGAAGAGGAACCTTTTTCAACCCATGATGACAATAGGTCTGAGCATGAGGTTCTGGTAGACTTTTTCAACATTGATCTAGTGCGGAGTAAAAGTGACTCTGTTCTGGCCATGCCTGATGCTACCATAGAACTCGATCCAGATCTTGATTTGGACCGTGACGGCCCGTTCCTGTATGATATTGAACCAACCTTATTTCAGGAAGTGGGTGAAGGTTCATTAAATTGTTCTAACCAGCTCGGTCAGTGCACTGACCACAAGCCCGGTAGCAACGGAAAAGCTGTCCTTGGCGTCACCACAACTGTAAATGGAGACTTTGGTAGTCCCAAGGGAGCAGGTCCATCGCACACTACAGGTCATTCCAAAGTCGGCTTGCGTCAGTCCGGCACCAGTGCGGTTGTGCGTAAGCGCAACCCTACATTCTACCGGCAGCCTTCCTTCTCTTTCTCTTATCATAGACGTGGAGCCTACGTACGGGGTCAGTGGCGGCGGCGACGTGCCAATGTGGGTGGACCAATCAAATCGTCGCAAAGCCTGAACGACATTGATAGACTAGCTAAGCGGCACAGGCGGGGGAAACCGCTGCCATGCGGCGTCGCCGCGTCTCGCAGGATTGAAGAAGATGAAGAAAGCGAGGATGGAGATAGTGGCACGACGGTCAGACTGTTGTGGTTGTCCATGCTAAAGATGCCACCCCAGCTTTGGCGCCTTTGCGTCTGTCACCTCCTCACCTGGTTCTCAATGATTGCACAGGCTGTGTTTTACACCGACTTTATGGGCCAAGTTATCTATGAAGGAGACCCAACCGTAAGATTTTTAACCAGTTTTGTGGTTAATTCTGTATTGCATATTCATTTAATGGAAAATAATTAATACAGTTTTTTTTTTAAACCAGGCGGCTGATAACTCCACCGCCCTTCATAACTACAATAAAGGTGTACAGATGGGCTGCTGGGGGCTTGTGATCTATGCGGCTACAGCTGCCCTATGCTCAGGTGTGTGTTATATCTAGATGTTAAAGTACATTGCTTTCTTTGTACTTGCAGTGACGTATCATTACAACAGATACAGCAAGGTTCCATAATTTTCCATGTTTTACAGATGTGCTTCAGAGAATACTCAACAGATATGACCTGAGCACAAAAATCATCTACATGTTGGGCACTCTCAGCTTCGCTATTGGCACAGCCATTATGGCCATCTTTCCAAATGTTTATGTGGCCATGGTGATGATAAGTACTATGGGAATGATCTGCTTAAGCATGTCTTACTGCCCTTATTCTCTGTTGGGACAGTATCATGAAATCAAAGAGGTCAGTATCAACTTTTTCCCCCTTTCTAGTGGGTTATACCAATCTGAATATACATTCATCTTTTTTTATTTTAATTTTCACAGTACATTCATCACAGCCCTGGTAACTCCCGCCGAGGTTTTGGCATCGACTGCGCCATCCTGTCGTGTCAAGGATACATTTCTCAGATCGCTGTGGCATCCGCTCTCAGTGTGGTTGTTGATGCAGTCGGTACGGTGAGGGTTATTCCAATTGTGGCATCTGGAGGCTCATTTCTCGCTTGCCTTGCTGCCGCTTTCCTTGTTATCTACCCGGACAATGATGAGGACGACGATGAAGATGATGATGTGCAAGGTCCAAAATCCATTAAGTCAGATACAGGGTCTACAGTGAAAGAAAGTTTACAGAAGTCAACGCCAAAAAACGGTGCTGGCAACCCAGAGCTGGAATCAATAGTTTGAGTGTTAAACCTAGAAATACTTGACTTTTGAAGTAATAATCCTAGAATGGATAAGCTATAAGGGTACGACGAACAGCTGCAGCTAAATTATGCATGTATTGTTGATCAGATGAGAAATAATCGCACTTACTATTACTCATATAGTCTTAATGTAAATCTTGGTACAGAGGCAGTGATTTATTATTTGTGGCCAACGATTTCATTGTTCACATTAGACTACATGGTTAAACCTAGGAAAGTCTTGCAGACTTTTACATTACTAAAGTGATAATCATTCTTTTCCTTTACATTTCACATCTACAAAATGAATACACATGCCTGATGAAAATACGTGGCAACCCAGTTCATGTTTTTTTGTAAGTGTTGCAATATGTTGGATTATTTTTGTTGTTTTTCCCTCATTATTCGTTTGAAAAAACACTCAGGGGAAAGCTGAACAGCTGCTGTAAGTGAGCGAGACATGCTCCAGACTATGCACAATCCTAAAATGTTTATTTTATGGTTATAATTTTAAAAGTTGGTTTGAGAGTTTAGTTGAGAAACGGAGGTATGCTGTTTAAGGTACAAAGCTTATGAAGAGTTTGACATTGAAAGCGACTGACCCCAAAGTGTTTGGGATGAAAAGTTATGAAGTGTGTTGATGCTGTCATGACAAATCATAATGACAGTGTGATTTTTTTATAACACTATTCCAGTCGATATAGTTGCGTTTTTACACATCTCAATGTCTGCTGCTCGTTCAAGAAGACAGGTCAAGTGTTGTTTTTGTCTAGAGGCACACAGAGTTCCACTGACTGTGCCTTAGTTCTGGGACAGTGGCTTATCAATGTAACATTGCAAAATGTTTAAATTCATTTCTGGAAATCGACATCTGAGATTTTTGTACAGAGTTCAGTAGGCTTTGTATATTGACTTCTCCTACAGGAAATTCTGTTTTTGTGGATGTTTGTTTGGGATAAAATTGGTGATATTTTTTGCAAATTAAAAACTGGTGTAATCTTTTTCCACGGTTTGAACCAAATTGAAAGTTTATACATGTACCAAATGTTCTTTTTTTAATTGTGTTCAACTTGGATAAAGAACTTTTGCATCAACCCAATTGCTTTTTTGTATATTATTGTGGTACTGTTTAGAAAAAACAAGAATATGTTGAACAAATAAGTAAAACTTTACAATAAGGTGCTATTAGTTAACATTAATAAATGCATTAACATTACCCAACAATGAATAATTTACCTTTTCAGCATTTATTATAGTTAGAGTTATTCAGCTTTAATCATGGTGCATTAATGTTAACAGGGACAACTTTTAATTCTAAATACATGTAAGTAAATGCTATAGTTTAAAAACCATGCATTACTATTGTTTATTGTTAGTTAAGTTTATTTGTATGCATTACATAACTGGTAACAACTAGCACCTTCATAGGGCGACATTGCCGCATATGACCGCTAGATGGCGTAAGCACACAAGGAGATTCATCCTTGATAGACATCTTATCTGTCTAGTGTACTATTTAGAAAATAAAATAACTACTGGTCTGTAACCATTAAGTTTCACATTATAATGTGTAAAACCAAATAATAAATATCTAAAGACACACAAATACATTAACTTGAAATCAACCCAAACTTTGTGAAAAGTACATTTGCATTTAGTGTACGTACAATATATGCTGTAAATAATGAATTAATGATTTATGTTTTTACTAGAAAAACATTGACACACAATATGTTATTTTATGTGGACATCAAACATTTTTCAATGACATAATACTGTACATAACTGTATAATGGCTGATATCAATTGTTTATTGTGTTCTATTTTCAAATTGCATGCATGTTAAATAAGTTTCTCTTCGTCAGAATACAAAATAAATGAGCAAGGTTATGATTTTTTCTTTCACAAAAATGATGTTCCTGTCCGATCCTGCAACATCTCACCTGGACCTGCTGTTACAGTGCGCATGCGCATCTCTCTCTCTCTCTCTCTCTCTCTCTCTCTCTCTCTCTCCTTATTCTCCGTTGTGCATTAATTCTCCTTCAGAAACCGAAAGTTGATAAGGTTTGTTTATTTCATTTTCGTGTTATTTCACATGCTATGAATATGTTATAGAAATGTTGTCTTTTTTGTTATTTAAAGGTAAGTATAACGTTATAAACAAGCGTTTACAAGACGTTACTTGTATATGTAAAGTACATTTATGAGGTGAGAAGTAGTTTAAAATTGTCATTTTATGTCATTTATTTAAAAAAACTGCAATGACTTATATTAACTTAAATGCAATTATTTAATATTTCAAGCTCACTTTGCTTTATTTGGATTGTGGTTAAATTTAGGTAATTCAAGTTTTATTTTTTATACTTTATACTATTTTTAATCGCCTATTCAAATATTCTGGTAATTAAAATTATAGAAGAATTAAAATGCTTGTTTATTTTTCATTTACAATAATTCCTCAATTGTTTAGTTTGATCTAATAATTTTTAAATGCACAAAGTAAACTTTGTTTGAGTTTACAACCACAGTTTGAGATTTAAAGAAATTAAGTCATCAATCTCGCAGACAATATGCGAAGAATTATTTCACATATTCCTGTTATTTATGTTTATATATTTACAGTTTGCAAGTGATTATTTACACCACCTTTGGGTCCTATAAAGACAACATATCAATGGCAGATGCACTGCCTTCAGGATTACTGGAAGCATGTATTGTTGTTGGACCTTCAACTGAGAAATTGAAGGAAGTGTATGAGGTAAAGTCGTGTGTGTGTGTGTGTGTGTGTGTGTGTGTGTGTGTGTGTGTGTGTGTGTGTGTGTGTGTGTGTGTGTGTGTGTGTGTGTGTGTGTGTGTGTGTGTGTGTGTGTGTGTGTGTGTCAGGAATGAAAAAGTGTTTGTTAAACCACCTTGGATTGTTTGAATAGCTTGTCTGCAAAACATGTTTCACTTTCAGATTAACAATTCTTTGAAAAGCTGTTTTAGAGTTCACAAAAAAGATATTTTGAGAAAAGTCTTAGGATTGTATGTCAGTACAATAAGACTCAGGGTAATTGCTCTTTCCATCACTATCTTTAAAAACAATCACCTTGATTATAAAAGATTTTTATTCTTGTGTGTGGTCAGTCTCTTTTGCAGGGAAATGGAAGTCCTTCTCTTCTTGATCCTGAGGTTTTGCAGGTTCATGCATCTCCATTTGTGACCAAAGGAAGTATCAATGAACCAGGTGTTGGAAACTTCATATGCACCCAGCGACGGTTTTCTTTTATAAAAAAGAAACATGACAGACTCTTGGACAACACTGGAAACGTTGAGGAAACCACAGAGGACGTCAGCATTCCTAAAGACTTAGATCTGGTGGCCCTGCCACAACTCTGCTTTCCAGGTGATACCAACTTTTGTAAAATCCTTTAAAGAGATAATTCCACCACAACTAAACAACATGTCATCATGTATTTATTAAAACATGCTTGAGTTTTTCTGGGACACACAATAAGATATTTTGAAGAATGTCTTTTTTGTCATATGTTAGTTTTTAGTTTGAAAGAATACTTTGCCTATCTTAAATGCAATGCATTTTACACTTCATGATCACGTTATTTTGCATTTAAAACAATTTGTAACACTATATTATTGTTAAGATTGTGTTTGAACTTATTCAAATCTATATTCTCATAGGAATGACTGTTGTGTTTAAACATTAGTATTGAGTATTAATATTTGAGCTTAGAGTAAGTATTAGTTTTGAATGCATTGTATTCCTGCTTCACATGCATCTCTGATACTTTGCAAAATGTCAAACATAAGACACTAAAACCATTATAGCTTTGTCAGTAGCTGCAAAGGTCAGCACACTTCTTTCCTGCTGTAATTTTGTTTGCGCTTCTATTTTTGTTAATCATATTGCTAACTTATTATTGTTAAAACAGTTTTAGGGTTAACAGATTCCTTTGATTTGTTTGAAATTGCCATCTCTACCAGAGCAGTAGTGTACTATACTTGTAGTGTAGTTCAGTAAAAACTAAATATCATTTTCTATGTTTTCAAATCAGAAGGGCTTCGGATATCCCATGAAGAGCAGGAAGAACAATTCCATTTCCTGGTGTTTACCGATGTCTCTGGAAACCAGTCACATGGAGTAGTTCTTCAGTACTATAGACCAGTACAGGTCAGAGACTACAATAATAGCCTCTCTTTAGGGTTTATGGACAGGTCACTAGTTGTCCAGAGGTCTTTCTGACCTATCATCTTAATGACTTTTAGTATATTCTGTAGACGCTATGTTGCCACCAACTTCTTTTTCTGTCAATCAATTGGTCAACCCTAGAAAGGTGATGTGTGTATGATTGGGAATCCTAAATATAACTTATATAATAATATAACTTGATGAAGTATTAAAATAAATTTGAGAGTACAATTCTTGTTACCCCAACAGAAAGGCTGTTTTACTAATCCTGACATGCAATACTTAATTTTAAAACCTGGTTTTCCAGGAACGGATGTTAAATCATGATGGACATCATCTCTTTTCCAAGCTCCCACGACTCTACAGTTCTTATGGGATTTGTGTCATATCAAAACACGCGTATTACAACGCTCTTAAGGATTGTCTGTCCAGGTAACGCCAGTTTAAAGAGTTATAAATTACATCTATTGAACATGTAATTTATAATATTTTGTAAACTTAAATTTCAGTACAATTAGGAATTATAAATGTAAAGTATTTTTTTTATATTTCAGGTGTCTTTAAGAGAACAGAAATACTGTACTTTACCATTCTTTGTAAGATAATAGAGTTACAGCCGACATTTACAATAGACAGTTCAATTGTCTCTTTTTTAGCCTCTTGTGTCGCCTCAAGATCTGTCAAAATACTGTTATAGAGGATGAAGTGAAGGAATTCTCCACCAAATTGGCTTTGGTGCCAATTCCTCCTCCCGGTCAGCTGTATGTGGTGGGTTTTCATGTGTCCTAGATGTCTTAAGATACCCTCTGTCAAGTTTAAGACAAATTTTTATTGTTTAAATATGCTTTAAGACAAGCCATGTGCACATTTATCATTTCAAACCATTGCTTACTATTTTCTCCATAAATCTAAAGTTAACCAAAAAGCGGTTTGAACCTGCATAGTTAATGATGGCATAAACCTGCAACCAATGACGTTAATTCCTATGACCATGTGGATCAGACATTCCATTCATATATATGCAAAGACGGTGAAACGATCACTCCACTGTAGTATAAGTGGTCGGTTTAAATTGTAGCTTTAATTGCGTAGTGGATGCAGGCTAATTTGGATATTCATGTGTCTGTGTCTACTTCTTGAGGCTTGGGTTACATTGAATCTATCTTAAACCGGAAATCATATTTTCACAGTTTATATGTGTAATTATCATGGTCAAGATCTGTTTAATCACTGGGACTTGTGAAGCATAGTCTTGATTTTTACTTGTAAGTGTTAAGATTTTGTTAATTTTGAATCAGTGTTTCTCTGCTTCTTGTAGATGTTCACTCTGCATCCTCTTACAATTGTTCTTCCATCCAAAGAAGATAAGAATCATCCTGTTATTGACCTGGACCTTCATCTTCCGTTTCTCTGCTTCAAGTCCAGGGAGCTGACGCAGGTCTTGAATATAAATGCTGATAAATTGAGTTTTTTTAAAACTATCTTCCTAGCCTGTACTTCTAGCTGACATGTTCCTCTGTTCCTCTACAGATTATTACCAGTATACTCACAGAACAGCGTATTGTGTTCTTCTCTTCAGACTGGGCCAAACTGACCCTGATCGCTGAGTGCTGCATGCTGTATATTCAACCTCTGCACTGGCAGCACCCGCTGGTGCCCACACTGTCACGACAGATGCTTGACTTCGTCATGGCACCGACCCCATTTCTCATGGGATGCCACCTTAGCCACTATGAGGAAGTAGCCATGGTAAAAGTGAAAAGGTTTACACAGCCTGATTCTCTTAAAGGATTAGTTTACCTATTCATGCTCTTCCAAACCTGTATTACTTTCTTTCTAATGAAGAACAATGCAGGAGGTATTTGGAAGAGTGGTGGTAACCTAACAACCCTATTGATTTCCATCATGTGTCCATTTTTCAAAGTGTCTTCTGTTTTGTTAGATAGAAGAGAAAGTCATAGATATTTTGAACAACACAAGGTTGAAGAAATTCCTTTTTGTTAACTTCTCCTAGCCAAATAAGAATGTTTTTATATTCTTAACACCATTAAAAACTTGTGATTACAATAAAATGTTTGTGTAATCATTCCTGGTGTAATATATTTATCATACAGAAGACAGATGATCTGATTCTGATCAATATTGATGAAGGAACAGTGTGCTCTTCTAATTATCATGACATGGACCTTCCAGAAGCACCTCAGGCTGCTACAGAGTGCTTCAAGAGGCGGTAAGAATGACTTCATCATCTATCTGTTGAGTTTCTCATCTTGATTTTGATCTTATGTCTTTGATTTGGTTTGTTTTCATCATGCAGAAAGAAAAGTCTTCAATTACATTATGACCTAGAAGTGCTTCATCGGGGCGTCTGTAGAGATTTCAGTGATGAACGAGCCCGGAGAAGACACTGGCAGAACAGACTAAATCAGGATATTCAGAACATTACCCTTGAACTTATTGTGAACATGTTTAGGTAACTACAAGCCTATACAGACATATGGAGACACTTTTATACTTGAAGCTTGAATAATTGTAATGAACACATTTTTATCAGAGATGTTGCTGATCATTTAAATTATGAGCACGGAGTATTTAACATGGATGAATTTCTAAAGACCAGGAAACCAGGAGACCAACCCTTTTATAAAAAGGTGACCTTGTGTTCTATGGTGTGGCTTGTAACTGACCAAACTGTATGACTGATGGATTTGTCTTGACAGGTCCTAGAAACTTACATTTTCCGCTTATTCTTAAAAGACAGACTGAATGGAAAGTTGGATTCATTTACCAGAATGGAGCAGAGCACCCGGACAAGTGACCAGAAGTATGTTTAAATATTATCATTTAAACCTTTGGTCCCCAGGGGCTTTTAAATTGTTTACACAAGAAAAACATTTTTCAAAATAACTTCTTTTAGTTTTTGGGGGGTGAACTTTCCCTTTAAATACTAGTCATTTACTTCTGGTTCTTTTTTGTTTGATATCTGATGTTTAAAGGGATAATTCTTTTTATTATCTGAACACAGAGAAAGATATTTGGACAAATGCTTGGGAACCAAGCTCCTTGACCCCAGTGACTTCCATAGTAGGAAAAAAGAATAATTAAATAACTTTGTGCTCAACAGTAGAAAAAAATATGAAGTAACTTTTTTTACTATTGTGGTCAATGGAGTCCAAGAACTGTTACAAGTGTGCTTCCAAATATCTTTCTATGTTTTCAGCAGAACAATTAAATATTTACAGATTTACAATGACAGAATTCTATTTTTGAGGGAACAATTCCTTTAAATATAACGTTTAATAAACATATTTACTTTTTGAGCATTGCTATATTTTTTATTTGTTACGCAGACGGAAAGCATCATTGGATTTTTATAGCAGGCACACTGTCAAAGAAATGGCCCTTAAAGATGGTCAGTCAGACATCGGTCTAAGTAAACATCGGGGCATGAGTCAGCCTAACCCGGGAGAAGAGGCTCACCTGGGTTTCTTCAGACAAATGTCTTCCACTAAGATCCTTCCTGAAATCCGTGAGAAAAAATCACTATACAATTTTCAGGGACATATCAGCGCATTTTTACTAAATTTACATGCAAACCTTTTCCCCCACAGCTCTAAATATACCAGCCAAACCAGTCACCATGTTCAAACTGACCGATTTCCCACCAACTTTAAGCTACCTCCACGTGTGTCGTTTTTTTGGAGATCTTGTCCTCCAGCTGAACAAAGCCATCTCAGCCACCCCAGCCCAAGACTCCAACCTGCTGGCCAGGTACTACTACCTGCGAGGCCTTGTCAACATGCGGAACTCAAAATGCTTGGATGCCCTCAGTGACTTTCAAAACTTGTACAAAACAGATATGGAGATTTTTCCAGAAGAGCTGGTAAGGGTGCTGGTGGACACTCTAAAAGTAGAGGAGAGACTTCTGGCAGAGAGGAGATCTGAGCTCAAGTGGCTTATCTCTAAAGTGAAGAACAATGATAAGAGCATGAGCGAGGAATCAGATAGGCACATAAAGAAGTTTGAACTTCCTAGGAAGCCAATGAAACTTGAGGAGTTTGTGAAGTGCACTCAAGAATCTGGGATTGTGCAGGATGTGGCAACCACCAAGAGATTGTTCGAGGCTCTCGATGTCGGTAGGTTTTCTTTGCTGCAGAAAAAAAAGATCCTGTTGCTTAGTTTTTACTAGAGAAATTCAGTGAAAATTTCATCCTTAAAATTGTAAATAAAATAACAAAATGTTTTCACTACTAATTGCATAAACGCTACACATTCTTCATAAATATACTATGACATTTTTCTAATGTTAAGACTCAATCATTAGAGGTTTGGTCAAATATAAACAGACAGTTTAGTGTATTGTGAACAAATACATATTCCGAGAGTTGTGCTTTCACATTAGTAATGCAAAATGTCTCATCCATAACACTAGAACTGCTCACTAGGCATACAGATTCAAATCAATTTTACTGAACATCCTTTGGATCCGCTTAACTTTTTAAGAGAGGCACAAGGTAAGATAAAAATACAATAGGATAAAATTTCAGTCTTCAAAGGGGAAACTTATATTTGACTTAAAACTCATATTTCTTTAATAAAGTCAGGATTGTAGCTATATAAGTTTTTGATTTGAGAAAAAAAATCAGCTTTTTGCCTTCATGCGATTAAATAATAATCAGATTAAAATGAAATATATTGGTGGCTGATACATCGTTGCATCCTTAGTTTATACTTAAGTAAGTTTGTTCTTCTCATGTTCCTTTGATTTTCTCAGGTGAGCAAAACCAAATTGATCCTGAGATGTTCACAATGTTTTACACTTTTTGGAAGCAGACTGATACAGAGGCACAAAATATAGTTCTGCCCGCTGAAGTCGTGGAACATTTAAACAGCAGCGAGTCTGTATACAAGCTATCCAGGTCTATGAACACCAGTTATGGCACTGGACAAATTGCCATGACCCAGAAGAGACTCTTCCTTCTGACCACAGGCAGGCCGTGCTATATAGAGATCACCAAGTTCACCGACATTGAGGTTTCCAAGTTCATGTACATCCTAATGTTTTATATAGGTGAAGGAAAGATGTCGGAAAACACTGTCGATGCTCTGTTTTAATCTGATAATTCTTGAACTCTGACAGGAAGTAAAAATGTCAGCTGCTCCGTTCCGGCTGTTGAAGATCCCGTCTCTAAAGATCAAGAACAGACTGAAGAAAGAGATTTTTGAGGCTAACTTAAAATGTGAGTGTGAATTGTGGAACCTGATGGTGAAGGAGATGTGGGCTGGGAGAATAATGGCTCACAACCATAAGGTACATTTTACTTGCGCTTGAATATGTTGAGGTATTACCCAAAAACTAAAATTATTGTTGTTTCAAATCTAGATACATTTCTTTGTTCTGATTAACACAGAGAAAAATATTTGGAAGAATGCTTACAACCAAATAGTTTCTTGATCCATAGTAGAAAAAAAAAGGTTCACTTGAACAAACAACGGGATATTTTGAAGAATGTAGGACAACAGAAAGTTTTGGTATAATTTTTACTACCATTTGTATTTTTTCTACTATGGGACTCAATCACTGTTTAGTTACACACATTTGTAGGGAAAGCAAAGGTTTCTTTTATGAAGTTTTAAAATTGTGTCTTAAAATGCAGCTGAATTATACTTCACACAGTTCGAAATACTTTATCCAACATCAACACTACATAGATATCAACATTCCTTGCTTTTTATCCCCTTTGAACACATGCACAAACATGTCCTAGAGTCATTATGTTTTAGGACTATGTTGCACTTTATATCTCTTTCCTCTTCAAAGTGTGTGACTGCGATTCCCTTTATGTTTTGGGAACCCCCTCTTCTCTTCATCAGGACCCTCAGTATGTGCAGCAGGCCCTGACTAATGTCCTGCTCATGGATGCAGTGGTGAACTGCCTACAGACACAGAAACCCATTCTAGCTGCCTCTAAACTGGCATATTTTGAAAAGCGAAGGCATGAAGGTGTGTTTGAGCTTAGAATGTGTCATGTCTGGATTTGTATTCTATATTATATGAGATACGCATGAGAAAGCCATAACATGTTTTATCTCTTGTCTTTGTTCACACAGCCCCCATTATAATTCCCAAACCCACAGCTGAGACACTGAAGCACAAGATTAATCCCTCTCAGCACATGTTGAGCCTTCAGTCTGTTGATGTTTTATTCTACACACCAGGTCTGCTTACGGGAATATTTTGTTCTAAAATGGTTATTAAGCAAACGCAGCTCCTTCATTTGACAAATAAAGTTAAATTTCTGCAGATTTAAGTATACAAAATATGTACATAAACTGACTGCAGTTTTATCAGGTCACTTTTTAAAAATATTTAACTTCATTATTATAATATTGCATTAAAGATATTTAGGTTTTGACATCCCTCTAGGCCACTGATGTACAGAAGTGTGAAATACAGCCTTTTGTCCAATTTTTACTAAAGATGTTAAATTAACTAATTTTAAAATGATTGCTATTTTTTTTAAAGGACAGTTAACATTCAATGCTGATCTGGATGAGAACCCTAAACTGTGGTGTGCTCTTAGCTGTGGAAAGGTGGTTGTGTTTGATGCTGTTAGTTGGTCCCTCTTGCAAAACAGCATTGATTTAGGAGTTTCTACACTGGTAAGATATATTCAAGATACTTTGCTAGAAGATGAGAATCTTAAAGGAGTAGTTAATTCAAAATCAACATTTTTTAGACTCCGTTGACTATCCTAATGCGGTTAAAGAACTGTTTGGTGACAAGCATTCATCTAAATATCTTTCTCTTTGCTCAGCCAAACAAAGAAATGTATACAGGTTTGAAATAACTAGAGAGAGTCATCATTTCATTTCATTTTGTATAATCTCCTTAATTTATTTCCACAAAGCTTAAGGATATGAATGTGTTTTGTGCACCTGGCTAAACAAATGAAGTTTTTACTTGTCGGAGTGTGACCAGAGATTTTAGCTTGCAAGTATAAAGTTTATATGATGCCATCTTGTGGATTATGAAATATCTTTCACTTTTTAGCTGTCTGTTCCTTTATTTTACCGTCAGTGACAGTGTGAACATATTGTAAAATGGATGTGAGCCAATTTTTTTGTTCTGTGTCCAGAACTGCATGATGGGATTGGACCAGGAACAGCTGTGGGTTGGTTCTCAGGACTCTGTCATTTACATTATTAACATTCACAGTATGCTGTGTCATAAACAGCTGACTGAGCACCGTGGAGAGGTCACAGATTTCGCCCTGGAGAAACTGAACCACAGACTCAGGTGAATATTGGACAACACCCATGCCAATTTCCTGGCGAGGATAGATTTGTGTGAGTCTCATTGTGATCACATTGTGCGCTGTGCATTTTCCAGAGCTCTAAAAAAAATTATAATAATAATCATAAAAATATAGAAAATGTGAGCTCTATGAGACCTGGTTTTATTTAATCCCCAAAAATAGGAGAGAAATTCATGTTTTGAAACCATCCAGCAGGTGACAGCATTGTTTTTTATAAGACCTGTTTCTCAATTGTTTGGAAATATTATAAAAAATAAAGGATATAAAGAAATTTCAACATGATGTATTCCTGAAGCCATGCCCAGGTGTATTCCTGCAGTGCAGATGGCACCGTAATCGTCTGGGACATACCATCTTTGAAAGCGAAGAGACGGTTTAATCTGACCTGTGACAGATTACAGTCCATCCAAGTCCACAACACCGTGTGGTGTTGTAAGTTTGAAATCACAACTCAATACAAATAATATGTTTTAAAAAAACTTGATGTTCAATAAATAGACCTATATATGCAAAAATAAATAACATTGAATTTGTATTGTTTGTAAAGGTGCCAGGGATTGTGTAATGGAGCTGAGACAGAATGGATGTCTGCTTCGTAAGATTTCTCTTCTAGAAGATGTAAAGACAAAAGCAAGTGCCTTCAGCAGGATCACACTTCACATGGAGGTTCATATCAGATGCATACGAAGTTAAAAGTATTATTTAAGACTTTAGAATGTAATGATGAAGTAAACCTCCTTGGGGTCTGTTTATAGATATTTATATTTTGGATAAGTTTATTTCCAAAGTGAGATATCTCGTTATACACAGTTTAAAAAACATGGTTTATTATGTTGCAATGTTTTTTTGTGTGTTTTATTGTGTAAATTTGTGATCATGGCTTATCAAAACCATGATTTTTGAAAGATTTCTAAAACTGAGTTATCTTGTTTTGGAAATAAACTTTTCTTATATGTAGCCAAAAAATTTAGATAATGGATAGACCATTTTAATTAAATCCGCATTTCTAGATGTATTGGGGCCATTCCAGTTCATTGTCTGTTGAATTGCAACCAAATTAAACCTCAGGCGTGATTGAACAACAATGTGAAAGGCTTATTAAAACTGGTGTTGATAATAATAATTCTGTAGCTTTTTCAAAAGAAGTTTTTAGAAAAACTACAAATATAACTGTATAACGCAAAAACTGTTAATATATTGTTCTTTTAAAATGAAGATGAACTTGTTGTATGTGCAGTATTCAGTTTTTTTGTATTTCATCCGTATTTTGTATTTCTTTAGTTTTTCATTTTTGTTCGAAACTTTTTAAAAGTTTACAGAAAAACCCTTAAATAATTCTATAGTTATCCAAAATAAATAGTTTAACTTAATATATTATTATTATTATATATTATTATGATTGTCCATTTTCTTAAAAATAGTCAGTGTTATCGAAAAAAATTGTATAATAATCAAAAAAGATTAATTCGGGTTATAATTTCAGTGCCCTTTGTTTTTCAGAGAAAACAGATCTGGACAAGCTTCACAGACTCAGCAGAGCTGTATATATTTGATTCTTCTGATCCAACTAAACCACCCAAACGTGTCACACTCCCTGACTGTTGTGGGGTCACCTGTATGATCAGGGTGAAGGATCAGGTATTCAGTGTGTTTCCCATAAGACTACAAAGGCATAATAGAACATTGAACCCAACGTGTCTCTCGTTCTTTAGGTCTGGATTGGGTGTAGAAGTGGTGGGGCAGGTCTCAGCGAGGTTGTGGGAAAGATCTTTGTGTTGGATTCTGAGAGTCTGCAGGTTGAGAAAGAGCTTGAAGCCCATGAAGACTGTGTGCTAACACTCTTCTCAGCAGAGGACCGATATGTTCTCAGTGGTTCTGCAAGCCTTGATGGCAAAGTTGCCATATGGAGAGTCGATTAAAACAGCTGACACATGTTTTTAATGTCCATTAGGGTGCATTAGAATTTGTAATGTGCTGTTTGCAAGTACAGTTACGCTGTCCTATACGAGGATTATGTGAATATTCATATGTACATAGAGCCCTGAATGAATGTACATTTGGATTGGTTTATAGTGTTTTGTGTCTGAAAAGGTTAATTCATTTTAAGGCAGATTTTTTCCTTTGGTCTAGCTGTTCATGTCTAGTTTAATGGATCACATTCACAGATGCCCTTTAAATGTGCCATGTAACCCCATCAGGCTTTATTGAGTGCAGCTGCTGAGGCAGGTTTTAACTGGAGTCAACCTTTATCCCAAATTTTTTTTTTAACTATTTGTCAAATTAGAAATAACAAGAAGTTTGTAATGGTCAGTCAAGCATGTTGTTTATAAAATTGGCCTACATTAGAAATCAATGCTGTTCTCTGAAATGCTGAAATTAAATTGTTCTGACCTGAACCGTCATGAGTCCATGAAAGGTTTTAAAGCCGTGTTGCTGTAAATTATCATTGACAATTCAATATATATTTGTATGAAATTAGCAGTCCTTTGGAAATCATTTTAGGTTTTGAAAAAATAATTAAACTGCAAAAAAGCTGGTTCAAGAACAATAACCCTGTCATGCCCAAATTATGAATTTTGATTTGGGTTTTATTGCTTTAATGGCATAAAAAATATCATTGTAATCTTTTGACAGTTCTAAATTAATGAATACATCACCGGTCAAATGTTTAGAACCACTTAAAAAAAATCTAACCATAAGATGTTAAAATAGAATTTCATCTAAATATAAATTAAATATATGTAAAATCATAATTCCCACAGTTGGAATTGGATTATCCTAATGGTTTTGACAGATTATTCCAATTACTCAAAAATGAAGAAATATGATTAAAGTAAAGTAGTAGATTAAAGTAAGTGATCCAACATTTTTAACAGTGGTGTAATCTTGTCCAGACATTGATTTTTGTATTAAATTATGTGTGGATTACATTTAATTCACTACAAACAATGCAACAATGAATTACGTATTAAGGGGAGGGGCAATTTTAGGGTCATCAATCTCTTGGTATTAATCTCATTTTTTAAAGAATAACTTTGTGATTAGTAAATGTTTTTAACACAGGTGCCAAAGTCTTCTTTCATATCGTAGGATAATAATGCTTACATTGAGTATATATCTTTATTTTTTTATGTTGAGCTGTTCCTAGATCACATCTCTTGAAGGTGTCCGAGGAAGGGGCCTTGGGCTGAATTTTTCCCGCCCATGCAGAGAGCAGTGATTGGCTGAAGTTTAACATGCTGACCCCGGGGTCAGCCATCCAACTGTCAGACGTCATTGGAAGGAATTTTGGGATGTGTCTGGAAGACAAAGCCAGCACACATCTATCCTCTCTGCACTGTGTGTCTGTTTGTGTGTGTAGGCGAGCTTTCAATACTTGTGTGCACGACATAATACATTTCTGTGTAATTCAGAAGCTGGAAAAACAAGGCTGTTAAATTATACAGATCTAAAGATTATTTATATTATATATACATATATATATTGGGCATAATTTGAAAACAACACATGGGTCATGTTTTATACAGTCAACAGGGTGCAAGGTACATTTTCCCGGTTGGTGGCTCCATTTCCAAATTTTGTGTTTATTAAGTAATAATTTGTAAACATTTTAAGTTAAATAAAATGAGTCACTGTAACAATAAATGTACAATCAATAGGGATTTATTGAGAGGTTACCTCTAAGGAATAACAATAAATAATTAAATTGTAAGAGCGTTTTTATATCACGTCCATAACGGAAAAATGTCACGTCCATAACGCTGGTTTATTTACCTTTATTTAAAATAGAAAACTTGACCATAGACTGATATTTTCTGATGTTTAAACACTATCAAAAATGTTTTTGTATAGTATGAACTGTTGGTTCAGTTTACTGGTAAAATTATGGTATAAAAAATGTCACATCCATAACACAAAAATGTCACGTCCATAACATAAAATGTCACGTCCACAACATAAAATGTCACATCCATAACGCAAAAATGTCACGTCCGTAACGCAAAAATGTCCCTTTCATAACGCAAAAATGTCACGTCCGTAAAGCAAAAATGTCACGTCCGTAACGCAAAAATGTCACGTCCGTAACGCGAAAAATCTCACATCCTTAACGCGAAAAATGTCACGTCCATCATGCAAAAATGTCACGTCCATAACACAAAAATGTCACGTCCATAACGCAAAATGTCACATCCGTAACACAAAAATGTCACGTCCATAACACAAAAATGTAAGATCCGTAACGCAAAAATGTCACGTCAATAACGCAAAAAGTCACGTCCGTAACGCAAAAAAGTCACGTCCGTAACGGAAAAAAGTCACGTCCATAACGCTAAAATTTCGCGTCTATAACACAAAAATGTCACATCCATATCGCAAAAATGTCACGACCATAACGCAAATATGTCACGTCCGTAACACAGGCTTATAAACCTTTATTCGAAATATAAAACTTCAGCATAGACTGATATTTTCTGACGTTTGTAATTCCATTCTAAAGCATTTTTATGTCACGTCCATAACCCAAAATGTCACGTCCATCACGCTTGAGTTGCCCAAATCTTTAGTTTACCCATAGCAGTGTTATAACCATGAGCTTGTGTGGACTGATTCAGTCTCATCTGTGCGTTATTCTGCTCAGAACTGAGAAGTTTGTCTCCAGTGTTGATGGTAAAGCTCCCATACACCCGTCAGCCATATTGACCGCGACCGAACTGCACCAGTCGGGGTTTAAAGAGTCGGTTCGCACGGACTCGTTCTCCTCAATCTGGTTTGGGATTTAAAATCAAACCAAGCTTGACTTCGGTTTAAACGACACCGTGTTTGAACATAAGATGTGGATATCTATGAGGTTTAGTCAACCATCCGTTGTGAATCGGTTCGTTTGAATCGGTTCGACCGAGTTCACGGCCACCGCTTGGAGGGGAGGAATCCGGATCAGCGCGGACCCCACGGAGCCTGAGCGGACCCACCGGAACCCGGGATTCAATCCCAAAAAGCGAAGTATTGGAAACAAGCGGACTTTTGCGACAGCTGATGAACAGAATCCGGTCCGATGTTCGGTGGTACCGGCGCACAATCTGAGGTTTGAGCTCCTAAATGCCCCAAACTGTGTTAGCTTGTAGCTTAGCGTCTCGGATCTTCCAGATTGGGATTTTCCCGGGTTAATCTCACATGTTGTGTTGTGTTTATTGATGAATGCAGTGTGTGTGTGTGTGTGTGTGTGTGTGTGTGTGTGTGTGTGTGTGTGTGTGTGTGTGTGTGTGTGTGTGTGTGTGTGTGTGTGTGTGTGTGTGTGTGTGTGTGTGTGTGTGTGTGTGTGTGTGTGTGTGTGTGTGTGTGTTATTGTGTAGCATAGTTGCATTCACGGATCAATATCATATTTGTTAACATTCAAGGATTTGCAGGACGAGGAATGCATTCCCAATTTTTCTTCCCGAGGGAAAATGCGCACAACAAGTGTTTATAATGTTAATAAATGTTGTTTTGTGTTTGTTGTGTTAAAGGGTTTTGTATTGTTGTGACGTTTGACGTTGTTCACATGGTGAGCTGACAACAATCACAACAAACCCAACGAGTTTAATACGTAAGCATTCTTTATTGTAACAATTGTGCTTTAATATTATTTGTAGCATTAATAATAATATTGTAATATTATATATTGTAATATTATATATGTATTATCTGCTTCATTTGTACAAGTTGAGCATTTAATTTAGAATTTCAAAATAATAAGAAAAAAGAGCAAACAAATATAAAAGTAACAAAACAGAGACAAAAAATCCAATTAAGAATTCAATTAATGACAGATTTCAATACAAAACAGGCGTGGTTTCCGAAGCCACGCCCCCTTTTGTGTATAGCCAGTCAGCGCCCGATCGAGGGCGGGGCTTCCCTACCTATGCGCACACCTTTGCAGGTATCCTCTGGCGTTACGTCATTAGCCCAGATCTCTGAGGAGACAGCCTCACCCGTCCGGGTACATGGACATACACCATGCAGTTCTGGAGTTTTCTAAGTTGTGCCAGTGCAGGTATGTGGGCTAATGCTACAGTGCCGTTGACATGAGTCACAGTGGGCATTGTGTAATGGATCTCATTCATAATTTAAACAGAAGACAGGTTGTGTGCAGAGAGCTCACTTCACGGTTTTAAAACCCATCCAGGTGACTCATCTCAAAATTGGAAACACCGGTGTGTACGGTCGTATGGGAGTTCATCTGTAAGCGATGGGCATTTTCTCTGCTTTCAGGGAGGGGTAGTGCCCACGCCGAGGCTTATTTCTTATTTCCAATGCAAATGTGATCGGGAGAGCTCCGGGAGGCTTGGCTTGGTGCACAGCTTCAGGCGATGTTTTTATTTGCTGGTGTATTTCCAGCCAACCCCACATCTGTCCTCCGACACTGAATCAAAGAGCTGTGCTTATCTGTACAATAATAATTATATTACACAGGACGCTTTACTGTTGTTTTTGTTTGGGTTATAATCCGGCGATAACTACATCGCTCACACTCCTTTTTGTTTTGAATTGTTTGGTCAATTTATGTCATCGGAATGTTTATCGGTAGATTTTTGTCATTTGTGATATGTTGGATGTGTCTAATGCATTGCAACATTTTGTTTAGAACAAATTCCAGTGTATTTGACAAGTCTCAACATAGCTTTTGGTCTACTACAGGTATTGGAATGATCCACCAGGCAGGCATTGTGAATGTAACACTTACCTTAAAGGAATTATTCCCCCTTAAAAAGAAAATTCAGACTTTTGAAGAATTTTTGGAATTCTGGGCACACATAACAGCCATTCAAACAAAAGAGAAATGTCAAACAAATCTGTTCCTTTTATGTCATTGATGTTATGTTCAAACTATTGGCCTACTGTTGAAGCTCTGTAAGTACTTCATTTTAACGTTCTAACTTAAACATTTATTATAAAACGAAATGCATATGTATTACTTTTCCACATTTCTGTATTCAAACTCTTGGGACTTTGTCGTTGGCCCGTCCAACACTTTAGATAGCTTCTTCCTTAAACTTTGATTGCTAGTGTTGAATCATCTTTATTGATCATGACTATCGAAACGCGATCAATGTTTACTAAAACCGGATTCTTGGTTCCACCGTCAGTTTTGCAATCTGATATGGATTGACGGGTGTTGACTCAGGCGAGGGAGATTTGGCTTGCATGGATGAATAATTTGTATGGGCCTATGACTATACAAAAGCTCAAGCACTGAAAAGAAGAATCTGATTCTGTTTCTTTTACCTGACCCGACAAACCCGAGCACTACCGTCTCGGGCACTAGAATCACATTTGTCAGGTATGTTAGGCTGGATGAGCCGAATGTGAATTTATTCAAGTCAAACAGACTTCAGGGTCTGTCTCCACCTTCCTCATAGCTATTCATTTGAGGAATTATTCCAGGCTACTTTTAGTCCATAAATGTGACATGATGACATTTCTTCCTGTTATCATTACTATTGATTGACAGTGGCTTGCGCTGCTAACTGGCTTGGTGAAGCTGAGGGTTTCATTTTATTATATTGCAGGATGGGTCAGAACATAGAACAGCATTAACACATTTTTTCAGATGGACTTATTAATGAGAAATTGTCTGTTG
This sequence comes from Triplophysa yarkandensis, assembly GCA_033220385.1. Taxonomy (NCBI): domain Eukaryota; kingdom Metazoa; phylum Chordata; class Actinopteri; order Cypriniformes; family Nemacheilidae; genus Triplophysa; species Triplophysa yarkandensis. The sequence continues at coordinate 10,967,102 of CM065668.1, forward strand.
TGAAAAAATGTAATCTACTTTTTGAAATATTTTTGCTGTGATTTTGTCCCCGTACTGTATGTCTCAAATCATCCAAAGAGGGGCAGGGAATTATTTATTCGAGTGACGTGGAGAGGGCAGACTAAAGCAAACACAGGTTTTTTACTGTCTGTTGTAATTAATGGTACAACCACTATTCTTCAAAATATCTTCTTTTGAAAAAAAAACCCAATAAATGTAGGTTTAAAATAAAAAAAGGAGTAAATGATGGCACTATTTCATTTCGATGAACTATCTCTTTAAGTCAAGACTGGCAGAAGCCAAGCCATTTGATTTATAACCATGCCCCTTTGGCCAAATCTTCACCTGAAACTGGTCCTAGGTCTGCATCTGTCAGTCAGCACCATGATGACGGTATTCATGGGAGTCTCCCAGGCCCAGCTGTGCGGCTGCTGGGAGTGGAGATAAGAGGTGAAAATGGGTTATTTTGTGTGGTGCTTTGTAAAGGTCGTGCTCTGATGGATGGCATTTGCAGATGATGTTTGAAGGAGTCAGCCCTCTCTGCCCAGTCTTTAACCCATTTCTTTTAAATAATAAAATATGAATTACACCTGGCATTGACCTTCGGTGAGAACGATTATTTGGCTGGTATTCACTAGCAATAAAAGCATTGTTTACATATTGGCAGCGATCCTTAAGTATCCCTTGTAGTACGCAAAGGATTGTTTGTGTCAGCTGATTTAGGTCATTTCTAGCAGTATCAAGATGGTTGACTTGGTAGATCATCTCGATCAAGCACTTTTTTCCCTAACCAGCTACTGTGTGTGCAAATTGTCAATTTTTCAAATTGTCATCTGTTTTCCTCTGTATTTCTCACTGAGATCTTCAGATGGATTTGGTTGTTGATAGCCATGTTTATGAGGAGAGCCCTCTGACATGAACTTTAGAGCCAAATGTAGTTTGGATGGAATATTGAAACTTGGCAGCTAGTTCTTAAAAATAAAAGGGCAGTTATGTAGAGTACCACCATGATGACCTTTCAATTAAAAGCGATGCTTTGTTAAACTCCATTATGATGCCGAACAAGATCAATCATAAACGGAAAATGAAGAATCTTGCCACCTTTTGCTATATAAATAAATATCAGATGCCATTTAATGTGCAGTGATGTTCAGCATCTTTCAGATTTCCATTTAACATGATGTAGTGTTTCATGCATAATTAAATTTGAAATCTATTCTAATTTCTTGAATTGTTTTACATAGACTCTGCTAAATATCCCCAAAATGTGGAATGTTAAAGCACCTGTAATGTGGAAGGGGGTTAATTTGTCTCACTTTTTTGGGATTAGATTTCAAAGTCAATCTCTTGAGCTTCAGATGTCATGTGTCTCATGTCTTAAGTCACAGAAAAAATATCGGTGGACAATGCATACAGACCAAAGTTGGTTATATCAAATAAAGGCGTTTACACATTATCTAATGCTCTTAGCTGTTGACTTCATTGTGTTTAAGATTAGCAGCTCAGGTGACAGCTAGAGGGTCTTCCAAAATACACACAACACTAACAGGTTCTTTAGCTTCGTTTTTGGTGTTCAAAATCTTACGTTATTCTTTTCTCTTTTTGCAGATATTTCAAGGATATCATATTATGCAGGTAAGACAAACTTTTTTGCTCATATCTTTGCAACTGGATTTCATCCTGACTGGCCGAAATGTCAGTCTAACCTTAATTCACCTTTCAAAAGCTGTAAATTGGGCAGAGCGTGTTCTGTTCTATAAAGCAGATCAGTACGTTCTGTTCGAAAGCCTGCCAACCCCCTTTGGGCTGCCCATATGACAAAAGAGCTGAATTTTAATATTCCCCACTGTGTTTTATCTTATGATGTATTATTAATTTATGTAAAAATGCATTATTATCAGTGCCATAGCGGTAGTTTTATTCATGATCACAGTGAGAATCTTTTGGTTTTAATGTAAGTCTGTTGTTATTAAGGTGTGTTAGTGCTGCATATTCAGTTCATTCATGCTTTTTTGATCGTTATGCAATCAGATGTTGGATGCCCAACCAATGAGCTGATGTTTGAGAGTTTTACCCTTGACTCCTTCCGCTGCCAAGGGCATTACTGCTGAGGAGAGAGAGGGCCTTTTTTAGACACTAGGGTTCCTGTGCGTCTGTATTGTATCTTTAGAGGCCATTATTAAGTATAAAATAGGACCTATTAGCTGATATTTGAGAATGCAGTAAGTATAGCAGGAAATGACCCGTTCACCCCCTCTATAGGGAACGAGTGCTTGGAATGAAAATAAATATCTCTGGCAAGCAAGAGACGGTAAAAGTTAAATAACAGAAAAATGTTTTTGCATTACAGCTTGCAAAATTGCTAAAATAATTGGTACAGTTTAAATGTTGTCTCGTGTATTGATGCTGATGTAACTGTTCTTATAATGCTGAATGTGTAGACCTTTTCTTGTTATACTATAAGAATTGTTGTATCGAACCATATAGATGTTTTCTTGTTATGTTTGTCTCACTTCCATTTAGGTATTTTTATTGAATTATATTGAATTCCGAAATACTTTGTGTCACTCCTTTTTAAAATTGGTAACTTGGTTATAGCAAGTTTGCATAATATCTCTATTTAACATATCTATGTATTATATAATCTAGGTTTATATTCTAAACATAAATATAATAAAATATAAATAGAGTTGTATGTGTATAATTTTATAATAAAAATGGAAATACACAAAATACGTTTGCTAACACTATAATTTTGGTTATATGTTTTCAAAACCCACAAAAACATGTTACCAATAGTAATGATTAACAAAAATCATGCAATGTGAGGATTTTAGATTTCTGTCTGACAGCTGGAATGTTTTTTTCTTATTTCAGTAATACATTTTAAGTCGGATGGATGTTTTATGGTTCCGTAAAGGGATAGTTCATTCAAAAGTAAAGTATTTCTTTTTTTAAAGTTTTTACCAATCTGAAAGTATATTTTTTAGGGATGTTCCGGTCAGGATTTTTGCCACGGATAGAGAGTAGGGATTTTTTTTTCATGGTGATCGGCCAATACCAATGCCGATTCTGATGCTTCAAGTTTATATAATTCTCTCTGATCCCTGTTTACCTTTTAAAGTAACACTATAGATATGGCCTTTCTTATATTTTTGATAACATTTTACAGTAAATATGTAATGAATTTAATGTATTTAATATGCCTTTACAATAAGGTTGCAGCACCAAAACATTTGCATCCCCACTCATCAAATATGGCCTTAAACATTGACATCATCAATTGAGATCATTTCATCAAATCGGCCAAGTTTACCGAGTACCAATCGAGTCATAGAATTTGATTATCGGCCAATAACGATCTCCGCCAAATCAAGCAGAGAATCCCCAATATTTTTGTTCTGATAAACACTGTAAACTTTATTTGGAAGGATACCTTTAACAGCAATAGTTTGGGACCCCCTTTTCTACCTAGTAAGAAATATTACTTCATAACAGAAATAAGATATTTTGAAGTGTGTTCTGGGGTACTTTTTCTTCTCTATGGGGTTCAAGAACTGTTTGTTTACAAGCATTTATCCAGATATATTTCTCTGTGTTCATCAAAAAACCAAACTGAGTTATTCATGGCAGAATTTTGGGTAAACTACCTCCTCTCTGTTGGAAACTCATACATCCCCTAAAAGTGTATGATGTGATGAATGAAATACCTGGAGAAGGTATTGCTCTCTGTTGGGCCAAAATCAAGTATTAAATGTGGTTTTGTAGTTTATTTTTGTCTGTTTTTGTATACCAAAAGCATGGCCAGTGGTCAAAAACAGGAAAGGCACTTCCTTCCTGTAGCCTGATCTCACTTTGTCAGGTGCTCATCGGACGTTTCTCCAGTCCCTCTAAAGAATCTCCGGTGTTGTCCTCAAGAGTCCTTAACAAATGTGGAATATTACATGTCATCCACCCTCATTTTTAAGGTGATTAGTGTCCTTACAAACACTAGCGCTTTGTATTTAAATGCTGTACAATCCAGAGATGTAAACAGAAGTTGGACCGCCCATCTGAATAATACCGGTCAAACCCTGACCCTAGTTAAACCTGATCAGCCACTTCTTTTGGCCTGGCGGCTGGCGCTCTGTAAACAAAAGCGGATCAGCAAATGGCAGACGGTTCCCCAGACCTCATTAGCATTTAAAACAGAAGCCCCTCCTGTTATTTCATCTGGCCTGATTCGCTCGCTCTGCCAGTGAGTAGAAACTCTCTCTCTCTCATCCCTTCCTTCTACACTCCCTTTCCAGCTTGTGAGAATTTCACACACATACAAGCAGTCATCCGCTGCGTCTCGTAATCTTCTGATCTGGATGAACTTCAGAACGGCTGCTAAAAGGAAGTGTTTTAACATTTGAGGATTATTCTGCACGACATTTTTGCTGTACGTCCAGTCTCCGCTTCTGCAGACCTCCTCTGGATTACTTTGCACAGCTCTGGGATTTCCTTGTCAATCTGGTCTTGTTGGTGTACATTGATGGTTTTTGAAGAGAGTTTCAGAGGGAGAGACAAACTCCTGTCTAGCATTGGTATTTTGTTCTCCTAACCTCCATGTGGATTGTTTCGGTCTCCAACTTTATTCCACAACTTACCTCAAGTCTCTTAGGGCCGTTTCTGGTGACCCTCTCAAAGTGTGTTTAGGAGGGCCGGGGTCAGCCCTGCTCCCTATGACTGTTTCAGGGAGTAAAAGAGCCGCTGGGCCCGGGAGAGATACGAGAGTGGAGGCCGGCGGATGGAGAGCAGCGGGTGCAGTCCTTTCCCTCTTTGCTGGGCACGAGGAGCCTGTGTCTACTCTTACCCTCCCCCTCTGCCAAGTATGTCACCCAGATAGTGCTCTGCAACCTGCTGCAAGAAAACCTGAACGATACTGTTTCGGATTTGTCATACAGGATGCGGGATATTGATTTATGGTGGCTTATTAGAACTGAAGGGTGTATGAGGTTCAGTCTGACCTCTGGGTCACCCGTAGAGATGCCACAGATTGGTTTTGAGGGCATTTGGCCTGAATAGAAATCTCAGGTGGATGGATGTAGTACAGTGCTGGTGGATGTGGGTTAGTCTAATTTCAAATGGTGACTGCTACAGTAGCACATCACTTGTGAGCCTTCTGCCTGTTAGGATACTTAAAAAACAATATTTTTCATTTCATTCACAGTGCAGGTTCACCCCAAGAACAATCATTGTTGTTTCATGTCAAAATCTGTATGACTTACCTTCAGCTGCATAAACAAGATATTTTGAAGAATGTTCTGAACTGAACAACATTGGTCACATTGACTTTCATTGTATGGATACAAAACCAGTTTGACGTTCCTCAAAATATATTATTTTGTGTTACTCATGCTCATGTCATTCCAAAACCTGTATGACTTATTTTCATCTGCATAACACAAAAAAATATTTTGAAGAATTTTGGCAACTGAACCACACTGACCCCTATTTACTTATTGTGCTAATTGTATGGACAAAAAAACACTCAGACATTTATCAAAATATCTGCTTTTGTGTTCTACAGAATATAAAATCTCACACAGGATTTGAAGGATTTGAAGCTGAAAGAAAAAAATGAAAATGAGGTTAAATTTAATTCATGTGTCCATAATAGCCTGACCCCTGATCTTACATGTCTAATGTACATCCACTCAATCTGTATTTGTTTCCTTTTCAAGTGGTTGTGCATGATCTTTGCAATAAAGGACAGAAGATTAGGTTCGTACTCATTAGTCTGAGTTTAATGAACAATCAGAGCTAATGTCGGTCTGATTATGTGCTTGCTGTCATCAGTGTAAGATGCGTCTGTCATGTAGGTGGACTTATTACTGAGAGTGAATTCCCACCTGAGCTCTGCTGATTGTACGTGTGGGATGATGGATATGAAATCTATTACAGTTTGTTATAAGTGAGAGATTTCTTGTCGCATGGCTGGAATTGGTGATTTGGCTTCTATGGCTGAGGCTCTCAGTGAATGTCAGTCATGTTGGTGTTGGTTGGAGATTGTGTTCGGCCTTGTTATAAAATCCACATATTGACTACTTAAAACAGAAAACACTGCTCGACAGACTTTTTATAGCGCTTCCTTTGTTGTAACATGGACGATTTCATCCCAGTTCTTACAGGGATTGAATTTTCACAGCCAACAGCAAACTAAAGATTAACAAAAATTGGAATTGTAGGATTTTATCATATTTTTACAGTCTTGTGGACATTTTAATGAGATATGCTTCAAAAGCATCCCTTTTATCAGGGCTGCTATGACCATCCAAACCAAATAGATGAAATTAGATTTCTTGCATGATCAAGAGAAAAGATTTTTTTTGTGGACCCATACTGATATTGGAATTAGGCATTGTGGATGTGAGAAGGATGATACTGCAGAAAAACCCAGGAATGTGTAAAGGATCATGATACTATTCACAGCAATAGCAGTAAATAATAATTTTATTTAACTATTGGCTGCTTGAGCAATTTCTTAAACAAAAAATACAACACACTTTGCTTTTAATGTTTTTTTAATGTTTCTAGGTAACATTGTTTGTCAGTATTAATAATGTCTGTTCATGAGTACTAGAATATTAGGTTTTCTTGATTCAAGTGATTAAAGTTCACTCAAATATAAAATTCTGTCATCATTTGCTCACCCACTTATGATTTTAAACCTGTATTTCTTTCTAACTTAGCCAGCACACAAAAGAAGATATTTTAAAGATATGCTTTGCATTAGTTTTGTGTACATACAATAGAAGTAAATTGAAGAAATAGAAGTAGTGTGCTATTACCATACGGTTACAGACATTCTTTAAAATATCTTCTTTTGTGTACTGCTAGAAGGTGATAAAATTATGACACAATTTTCGTTATGGCTTTGCGACTTCTTATAGCAATCTGTAAATCCATTACATGTATAGTGGTCATACGGTGTGATACACATGAAAGGTATGAAAATGACCGTCATCTATAAGCAGAGAACAAAGAAATGAAGACGATGAAAGAGCACATGAAAAGAGTAGCAAGTTTTTACTTTTATCATTTCTATTTCATCTCCAGGACCAGGGCTCAAGGTCCACTAAGCCAAGGAGAAATCAAACCGTCTCTCCCTCTCTTCCTTCTATTCTTGTTCTTCTTCCGGCTCCAGCCTGTTTAGAAATTGAGGATGAAATTGCAATAAACCATTTCAGAGGAACAGACCCCAATTTTTGCTTTCTCTAATAATCTGTTTGTTTGCTTGAGGCAGTTGCTCCCCTCTTGAGCGAGGACACCGAATCTGCTGCCTGTGTGTCTGTGTAAAATTACCCCATGAAAAGTGTCTTTCTCACAGGTTATCTGAGAGCCCCTCTAGTCATCGTCTCAGTTGAACGTATAGCTGTGAAGAAGGGAGAGATATCGAGAGAGGAGGGTGGGGAGGCATAGAACCAGAAATTGTAAGAGACCCCTCTCTCTATCAGATGTCTCAGCTTATGTTTCTGAGCTCACATTTGTGTGGGAATGTGTCTCTTTTGAACTCTCGCTCATTCAAAAGACCATGCTTCGGTTAACTTGTGTTGAATACCAACCAGACATTTAAGTTCATTTGAATCTTTAAAGGAATTGTTCATTTCAAAAAATAAATATTTACTCACAACTGACATTTAAACGTATATGTTGAAAGGCTTTGTTTTCTCTCATGGGCATTCGTGCGTATTTGATTTTACGTGCATTGAATGAACGTCCTTATGTCATTTGATTTAATGCAGCTCAACCTGTTTCCTGAAATAAGCAGACAGATCAAAAAACAATGTCTTTTGGTGTGTGTCTGCTTTAAGATTACAGAAGAATCTTTTGCATAGACTTATTACAGTACAGTATTTTAAAACCTTAGGAGATCGTGCTGCAGTGCTGGTGTTGAGATGTTCTCAGATATATGCATCATTCTTTAAAGAGATTAGAATTGCATTATCTTTTCAAACAGACAGAGGTGTTGATGTTATACATCTAAAAGGCAAGATTGATATTGAATTTCTTGATGTTTAATATTATACATGAAGCATTTTATTGATTTTATTGCTTAAAAGTTGTGATTTAGAGATAGGAATAATGTCTTCCTTTAAGGATTAAGGACTGTTCAGGTTAAAGACCAAAACTATGACTACATTTTAAAAATGGGTCTAAATCGCAAATAAATGCTTTTACAACATAAGCCCCTATTGACTTGCTTTGTATGGACAATAAAACAGTCAGAGGTTGCACAAAAAATATAATTTTGTTTCTCATGCTCTTGTCATTCCTAAAACTTGTATGAATTACTTTTATGTGCAAATCAAGAAGATAATGTGCAATATGCTGGGAATAGAAATGGTTGATCTCTAATGAATTGCATTGGTTTTGAGTCCGTACAGTAGACGTGAAGGGGATTAACTCTTGACTCTTGACTATATAAAAAAAAATATGATAGAAAAAGAAACTCATACAGGTTTAAAATGACGAGCGTAAGAAAATGACGAAATTTTTATTCTGCCCCTAAAAGTTACAAAGTGTAATTCCCCGACCTTAATCGCTCAGAGTGTGTATAGTATGTAAGAGGTTGTTATGTAATGTCAGAGCTCTTCCTTCATCTGTCAGAAATGTGTATAAACTCCTCCTCCCGGTCAAGGTCCTACTCAAGCTTGTGTGTTTACTTGCGTGAAAGTGTGGGCTAGTTTTCGTGATTGCGGTCTTCAGCTGGTGTAACATTAGTGTTGTGATTCTAGAACTACTGTTTCCAAGTATTTTGCTCTCGGCCCTTTAGTCAGGAAGCGTTCCTCAGGACAATCGAACAGAAACAGGATCAGCATGAGACATCGGCCAGTCAAGACGCATGCTGAGGCAGGATGTGATGTCACCTAAAGGAAGCTAAAGAGTGATTTGTGTCTTTTTGAATATTGTGTACAGACTGGAGTTTAATATTGAAGGGCTAGTAGAGTGATAAAATGGTTAAAATGTGGATTTGAAGCATTTTGTTGGTGTTCTTCAGACCTATAAAAAGTGAATGTGTGCATTGGACTACACAGTAGTTACTTTTTCAAAGGGCTGTTTTAGCCCTGTACTATTAAGATCCACGCTGGCGTTTACCTGCTGGCCCTTCTTCAAAAAAGGTAGGAGAGGGAGATGAAAAAAAAACACATATGTGACCCTGATTATAAAAACCCATCTACAGTCTTATTTAAGTGATTTACTGATTGCTACATACAATCATTCTACATCATTTTAAGAGCATTCTGTGTACAACTATGTTTCTCTGTTGCACAAACTAATTTCACCTACATTTTTCTCCTCTTTGCATAGCTATATCACATTATATAAATTGTCTGTCCTACACACAAAATGTTTGACACATTTTAGTTCTAACATGTCACAACCTTGAATGTAATCGTTTATTTAGGGATAGCAGTCTGGGAAACATAGGTCCGAAAGGAATACAGTCCATATATTTGTCCATATAATTGCACTGCCCTACAACATGAACTCTCATATACTGTACTCAATACTTCCTTTTTAAAAGATTTCTGTTTGTTCATGTCTGTTGTTTATGACCCCACATTTGAATTGTATAGTATCAATCAATTCAGCTTATTGCGACTTCTGAATTTCAATGTTTTCCTACAACCGTCATAGAAAAACTATAGATTTGCTATAGACTGTTTGGCTTGCCTTGAAACAGTCAGCCATCTCTGTCTTGACCTAAGTGTTTTTCGGAATGGCAAACTGTGCCATCATAAATGATTGCACTTGAAGCTGTGCTCGGCACTAAAGTTATCTTTAAATGCGTAATGCCACTCGTCTAGCCTGTGTGCAGGAGACATCTGTCTGTCTGAAGTGTTGCTGTCTGGACCTCTTCCTTCATTTCTCCCCAAGGGTCCATCCTCATATTAGACCCACAGCATCCTGCTGTAAATACTGCTCTTACCGTTAAATATTGAACTATTTGACTTGATCAGCTCCTTAAAACTGTAGATTTTAAGGGATCTTGGGATTACCTTAATGCTGTTCTATTGACATGTTTGAAGCAACTTGACTGAGTCTTTTCATTGTCTTCTCGGTGTGTTTTGATTTATCCGTGCATCCTGCAATAGATATGAATGTGATTTATGTGTCTCTCTGTTGAAGCCTGGGGCGGGTTTTGACTGCTACATTGATTTTAGAGAATCCGAATGAAAATATTCACTAATGCAGGGAGGTCCATCCCGGTATTACTTAATGACAAAACATATTGCAGACATTGCAGAGCTGACAATGCAGCACTACACAGTAATAGCCGTTATGGTTGGCGTTTACAAGCTTATACTATTTTGTAGATATAAGATCTAAAACAAACTGATATCAATGTCCTGTTAAGGTTGAAACTTTTCAAACCTGTTCCCAGATATGGTTTACATTTTGTTGTAATGATATATAGATTACGGCTGTCATTATCGTTATTAATTGCATCCAAAATAATAGTTTGTGTTTACATAATAAATGTCTGTGCAGTTTAATAATTTGCATAATTTATATTTTTCTTTAAGATATATATATATATATATATATATATATATATATATATATATATATATATATATATATATATATATAAGCATGTATACATTTATTCATGTATGTAAGAAATTTATATTCACTGTACACAGATATATATTGTGTTTATTCTGGATGCGATTATTCGCCATTTATTATTTGACAGTCCTAATATACCTAATATGTTGACTTGACCAAGTGATATTTCTACCAGAAATGAAAATCATCTTTTGTCATTTTAGACCTGTATGAATTTCGTACAATACATAATAATATATCTTTAAGAATGTTGGCCACTGCTGAAAGTTTACCTACTTTCCTCAAACTATCTTTTGTTTTTTGTAAAGAAATGATAAGAGAGTAAGTGAATGATCAAACAATGTTCTTTTTTGTGTAAAATAGCGTCACATTTCTTTTGCAACATGTGACCATGTGGTATTACATTTTACATCATCTAACACTTTTTTTCAGAATATGACAGACAGTTAGCACCCACCAAAGCCATGGCAGCGGCTTACCTGGACCCCAACCTGCCCCATGCCCTGAACCAGGGGGTGAAGCCTCGCTTTAGTGCGGGGATGGAGCGGGCAACAGGGGCTCCAGAACGGGTGCTCAAAGTCTTCCATTACTTCGAGAGCAGCAGTGAACCCTGCACCTGGGCCAGCAACATCAGACACGGGGACTCCACCGATGTTAGGGTGAGTCCAAGTGTCATCTGGATAAAATATTACCAAAATGACCATTTTAGGGATGCATTGAGTAGTGGCCATCATATCATATCAACATTTGTTTTCCATTTTAGGGTATGGGTTAATATGACTATATAAAATAACATTAAAATCTGCTTCAGGATTTATATTTGCAATATTTTTTAAGGGAATTCTTGCATGACTCTCTAATGTAGAACACAAAGTAGATATTTTGAAGGACAGTGCGGCAACCACTTGTATTGTGTCCATACAATAGAATTGAATTGGTCCCATCTTCAAAATATCTTCTTTTGTGTTCTGCAGAACAAAAGCAAGGCATAAATGTTTAAAATCCAAGGAGGTAAGGAAATAATGTCACTGTTTTCATTTTTTGGAAACTATCACTTTAAAGCATGCACAATATATTGCATTTTTGTGTACAATATGTTATGCACAATGTCTTAATTTATTTTTCATACATCTTATTTTCTCACTTAGCATTTTACTATACAAAATAGTACAGACAAAATGTCTTTAGTTATTAAATACTAAAGAAATCATAAAAATTAAGAAAAATATTAAATAAATAAAAGAACAACAATTAATATAATATTAAATATAGCTACATCTGTTTTTTTTACTAAAATATTTATATCACTGCATCAATTTACTTTTCTAAGAGAATCTATATGCAGCACTCTCCCACATCTCTACAGTACAGTTAATGCTTTTTTTTTATCTTAAATGTGAGTCTGATGCTGACTGCAGCATGGCATGGCACATCCCTCCGCAGAAAAGAAGAATAACAATATTTCCCCCGAGCTCCAGGCCATGTACTGTTGTTCAGAATTCAGATTGCGTTGCCGTGAGGAGTGCTCGTGGTAAAACCCCTCAGACATGGCATGCCACTCTAAATTATTTAATATGGGTGGTTTTTAAGGGCGAGAAGCTGTGCGACTTCAAAGTGCATTGTCCTTGCTTTCATTGCTCGATGTGTAGTCCAGTTCTCTACTGTTTTATGCAGGTGTAGACCTGTGTATTGCTCTTCTGGGTTTAATCAGACTTATTGTTCAGTTTGTGAAAGACTGGGTTAGAGAAATAAAAGCCTGTAATTAATTAAAAAGTTTTGTCTCTTGAAGATGTTGGATGCGTTATATTAATAGATTTCACTTGAGATGGTATGTTATTCATTTTTCGTTAGACAACTTGATTTATGTATTAGCAAAATCTTAGACCTCTCTCTCTCTCTCTCTCTCTCTCTCTCTCTCTCTCTCTCTCTCTCTCTCTCTCTCTCTCTCTCTCTCTCTCTCTCTCTCTCTCTCTCTCTCTCTCTCTCTCTCTCTCTCTCTCTCTCTCTCTCTCTCTCTCTCTCTCTCTCTCTCTCTCTCTCTCTCTCTCTCTCTCTCTCTCTCTCTCTCTCTCCTTCTCTCTCTCTCCTTCTCTCTCTCTCTCTCTCTGTCTCTGTCTCCAAGCCTCACTTCCTTTCATCTGTACCTCAGAGCTTATTGACCCACCACATGACACAATAATCAATGAGAGATTCTACTGAAGCGCTTCTGATCTTCTCATTTCCCTCTCAGTTCAGATTCTCAGGGCTGCATTTAATATTTTATGGAAAACATTGGCATGATCATGATGTAGGTTCCCTCGGCTTTGTCTTGTAAATCAGTGTGTTGTTTGTCTTTGTTTTTCAGGGTGTTATACAGAAGATTGTTGATATTCATAAGGTGAGATGTGTGTCCTGCTTTGGTCTGCGTCTGAGTCACCTGAGAACAGGTGAAGTGCATTGGCTCCACCCTGATATGGGCGTATCTCATGTGAGGGAAAGATACGAACACAGTCATCCCCAGGACGAATGGAGGTGAGTTTGTGAAGTGAAAATGGGTTAAAAACTTCCTGTAAAGCTGTTAAATGTAATGTGTAACTGCATATATTTCAGTTTTCCCTACATCCTTTCTATATGTAGGTCACATCTGATTTATTAGGATGACACTGCACATTGTTCCCTTGTACAGCATTTATGAATATTCTGTACATCTTTAGAGGATAAAAGGATGATAATGCCCCATAAATAATGCATGAACAGATAGATGAAAGCAAATTCAGCATCGCAATGTGGGCGGACCTTAAGACGGAATGCAGATGCCAGTTTTTATCTTAATGAAGCTGAATGAAGAGATTGTGCTTAATTGTCATATTGTTTATATTACGTTCATAAAGCCCCAGAGCTATTCTCCACATCATCTTTCTTCAGTCCTTCATTATAAATGAATGGACTTTCTATGCTTTTATGAGGAAGTACGCCGTTCAAAGGATGAGCTGGATTCTGCGTACCCTCCAGCATGTCTATATAATGAGAAACAGAGCTCTGATAACACACGGCGCATTTGCTATAAAGCAAAACAGTTTACCCTCCGCAAACAGAGATCAGCAGGTTAAATTCCTCAGCATAAGTAGGGATGGGACGGATAGGATTTGACTACAAGGTAGTTTGTGTTTTTCATTGTCTGTGATCGTGTTTCCTGGATGAAATGATATTATTTTTCTGCATAGACTGAAAAACCATTTATAAGCAGAAGGCATGATTGAAAACGGACTTTGGTGGACTTAAACTTGCATGAAACATGCAAACATTAACATTCAGTTTTCCACCAGTGTTCTGTAATGTAATAATAACAAAAGTATTAAAAACACTTTTTTAGTGTTCAATGTACAATGTCAAAAAGTCCAATGTTATTGTTTTTCTTTTAATTTGCCCTTTGCACATCTCTGTGGCCTACCAAATCCAACATCCACAAATTTCCAATGCAAAAGATCCCTGACCCACACAAAGCGCCATGATGTCATTCTCAGCAGGCTAATTTGCACTGATTTTCCTTTGCAAATAATCAAAATCAATTTTGACTCTCTTCAATAATGAAAACAAAACAATAGAGTTTAAACAAATTATTGTATCGCACTTACTTTTGCATAGATTTTTGTGTTTTATATGTTAATTTCAAATCTATTTGTTGTTCAAATCTTATTTTATATATTTTATATGTTTTTTTGTTATTAAGTTGATTAATACATTACAAAGATATTAATTTTATTAATAATTTATCTAAGTACTAACTCAGTGTATTTTCATGTTAAATAATCGTGATCTCAACATTGTGCAAAATAATTTCAATCTCAATTTTGGGAAAAATAATCATGGTTATAATTTAAGTCGTGATCAAGCAGCCCCCGTCAGAAGGCAGCAAATGGCATGTACTGTTTGTTATCTGCAGCTGACATAGAGAAAGGCGTATTAACTGTGTCAAGCAGGTGCAACAGCACTCTGGCTTTTGCTCAAATTGAGAGATGTGTACAACTAATTTAGTGTAATTGCGAGCAGACATTGAGTCAGAGGTGTAGGAATGGGGGGAAATATTACCTCCCTAACAGACATCTGTTTCCAGTTGTTTGGCAGACTTTATAAGACTTCATTTCACTGGCACCTTTAGTCTATTAAAATAAAAGGTTTAGTAATCTGATCTTGTTCTTGTCAAACATTCAAAACAACCACACAATACAAATATGTCATATATGAAGGAAGTTAAAATCATTGCGGTCAGGCTGTGATAACAATCACTTAACACATCTTTTTCTTAAGTGAGAGAGAAATAATTCACATGACCCATGTAATGTGAAGTGTGATTTATTTACTTATATTTTGTGTTTTTATTTTTCTCAGATATGAGCTACGGATTCGATACCTGCCTAAAGGATTTTTAAACAAGTTTACTGAAGACAAACCGACTCTAAACTACTTTTATCATCAGGTGATGTATATTTTGAATCTGTTGCAGTTCAACACTGTGTCTCCCAATAGAAACAGGATATGCTGTCTGTTCCACACCAAGCTTTAACAAACATAAGTGGATGTTGTGCTGGTTTGAGCTTGGAGATGTTCATTGGTTTGATTTGTTCCAGGTTGCTGACAGGTTTGATATCGTCCATTAGTAAGCTTTGAGGGATCACAGTTTTAAGAAAAATAATGATTTGCATAGTAATGGGATTGCCACCTGCTTTCCTGTCGCAACAAAAAAGTAATGAGTTTGATGTCCACAAATATGGAATATATATTTAATAAGTACTCTGTAAGTCTGAAATTTTTACCTTGCACTGACATCATCAGTCAAACCTGTTGTTACTTAAAAGGATAAAATTAAAATACTATCATCATTTTTATTAATTTCATCATTTTGTCACTCTAGTGTCAATTATAAACGTATATGACTTTCCTGCATGCAAAACACTTAAATGGAAATTTTTTTTTACAAAAGTTTTTATTTCCGCATTGTCAAAGTGTCTTCTTTTGTGTTCTCCACAAGAAAGAAAGTCATATAAACCGCCTCTAGTTCTGTGGCAGATTTTCGTTTTAATTGATTAAGGGAACCCTTCATTATTTGTTTTTCATAAATAGCATATCTACTAGCCCTATAAACATTTTATTTGACAAACAAATCATTTTTCTTACTTCATTTGAGGAAAAAATGAAATGACAATTGATGTTTTTTTTCACACTATAATTTTTATTGCCAGTATTGAAACGCTGTTTTTTTGTGGTCTGGCTTGTGATATTGTTAAATGTCTATTTCCAGGTGAAAAGTGACTATATGATGGAGATTGCTGACAAAGTCGATCAAGAAATAGCACTTAAACTAGGCTGCCTCGAAATCCGGTGTGTGAACATTTCATATGTGTCTTAGAATGACTTGGAAAAGTTAAGATGCATCTGATTTTTTCCTCTTTTTTTGTGTTTCAGGAGGTTTTTCAGGGATATGCCTGGTAATGCTCTGGATAAGAAATCAAATTATGAATTGTTAGAGTAAGTCATTCCTGGGAAAGATGCTGGCTTTGTTTTAATCATAAGTTTTTCTAATCCGGTCATGTGCAATGTGAACATCGATGAATATGACTGTATCTGATGATTTTAATGTCAAAACTGAGTAATGTTGTAATGCTGTGAGACACAGTGAAGTGAACATGTCTATTTGTGCAACGTGGCCTGGGCTGTATGCTTATACGCTACAGATATAAAAAGCAACGTAATGTATTGTTGCTGTAGCGGTTGGTGAAATTGTATTAATATAAAGAAAGACCTTTATTGGATGTAGGACCACGTGTAAAGTTACATATTGTAAAAAGCCTCATGCTTTTATGTGTGCCGTAGGTCACTGTTGAGTTGTGATGTAACACTATTAGTGTACATTAAAACCCACTTATGAAAACACGTTTTCCATTAAACACTGAGAGAGTAGGTGTCTAAACCATTAAATCATCTCTCTTTACATCTTTCGTTCAGATGTGTGTATATGGGTCAGAATAACTAGTACGTTTAGCTTAGCCCTCTGAAACATGTCTAATCTATTTATAGTCCAGTATAATTGATCTTTGCTTATCTCCTGAGGTGGTGGAGGGTCTCCATCACTTAAGTACCCAGATCCAATGCATCAGTCCAAAATGTTTATCTATACTCTTTTGAAAAATTTATTTTGAATAAAGATTCTTTTATTGCTCAGTCTCTTCCAATATGCAATGCAAGTCTATGGGTGCCACTGTGGGTTGAGAGTGTAGAATAATGGGAGTAAGTAAATGTTGAAGGAATATCTATTTTTTGGTGAACTAGCCCTTTATGTCTACGTTAAAATTATTTTCTTAATGTTCTTAAGCTATATTATAGCATTGTTTATTAAAAAGTCATAAGGGCTTTGGATGAAAGGAGTAAGTATGGAATATACATTTTATTTTTGGGTGATCTGTTCTTTTAAGATTACGGTCAATATCTTTGTGATTTCTTTCTCCGCAGAAAGGACGTCGGCCTTCGGAGATTCTTCCCAAAGAGTTTATTAGACTCAGTGAAGGTAATGAGACATTTCTGGTGCTCTTCATTTCTTTGTTCTTGTTTGTCTATAAATCAGGGTTCAAACATATTTTAGTGATATTTAAGGTCTAGCGGCGAGTGTATATCATTTATTACTATTATAAGTATGGAAAGGTGAAAATTTTGATTTATTATATCTGAGGAAATGTTATTGTTCAGAAAATCAATATTATTACCTGGCCTATCTCTCTCTCTCTCTCTCTCTCTCTCTCTCTCTCTCTCTCTCCATCTTTCTCTCTCTCTCTCTCTCCATCTTTCTCTTTCTCGCTCTCTCCTTTCTGAGTATGTACTGAGGGAAAGGATTCTAATGACATGTTGTTTGTTAGAGAGCCAGTTTCCCTTTCCACCTGACCTACCTACCTACCCTCTCTCTTCTTTATGATATTGTATGTCTGCTGATGAAGTAGATTTTATTTTATAATGATTCAAGTTTTGCTCCTGGATCAGCAATTACGTGCTGCTTATTTCTCCATTTCTGCTAGTTACATCATAAATTCAGTCGTTAAATTGCCATTTGGCGCACTTGTTTGTTCCGGAGGGATTTCCCTGTTCTATAACAATCTTATTTTGTTGTGCTGGGGTTTTGCTCTTCCCCTGTACATTCATTCTAACCCAGAGCAGCCCGAGATCGCCTCCTTTTCATTGGTTGTCAGGGAAACCAAAGCCTGTGTCAGGAAACGCCTTTGTTTTTAATTAAGAACCTTTGGTGTTGTGAATATTTTAGAGCTCTTCACTAGAGGACCCTGATTTTAATGACCTAATTATCATCTCAGAATAATAAATACTTTAAAGTGTTTGCATAATTTGTCGTAGCTTGTTTCCATCCTTCAAGAATCACTCATAAGCTATCCAGAACCTGTTTAATGAATGTACACTGTGTTTGTGTTTTTTGGTCAATAAAAATGTTAACAAATCCTCAAATCCAAACCTTTATGCAGTAAAGGTGAAGTTTTGGCTTTCTTAAGGTAATTTATACATTTACACTGTTATGAGGCAACTATTAGTGTGCAGAATTATAATACGACTAAATAAAAAACAAAGATTTTCCAATCGCTTCCAATTTTCCCCCGTTAAAGTGAGAATAATAAAGAAAATCAAAATTTACAAAAAAGAAGATTTCTGAAAATGAAAAAGCTTTAGTGACCAATATATCCACCCTACTTTTTTAAAAGCAATCACAAGTCTTCCATTCACAGACAGTCAGTTTCTTGATCTTGTCAGAATCAACTTTTAGTGCAGCAGCGACCACCGTCTCCCAGACACTGTTCAGAGAAGTGTACTGTGTACCTGCACTGTAAAAATGTATGCCATTGTATACAATTACTTAAACTTACATTTAGGTAAAAAGTAGGAAATAATCGTAATATGTGTGAACAGGGTATACATCATAAATCATTTAAAGTGAAGAGTTCCAAGTTGTTTTCCTTTGGTGTTAAGAGTTTTTTGTATGAGAAATATATATCCTTCAAGCATATGTTGTTATAAAATCATTAAAGAAGCATTAAAGCGAGCCCCCGTGTCCCATTCTGCTTTGTCTTTTCAGGCCAAAGCGCTTCGGAAATTCATCCAGCAGACGTTTAAACAGTTTGCCAACATGAATGATGAGCTATGCATCCTTAAATTCTTCGAGATCCTGTCACCCATATACAGATTTGACAAAGAATGTTTTAAGTGTGCTCTTGGGGTGAGTCCAATTTAAATGTGGTTTTTTGTTGGGTTATGGCTTTATAATGAATATATTACACCATTATTGACATGCAGTCTTCATGTTTTGCGTTGATTTTTATTAAGATTTAGTTTAGTTTAATAACTGGTGTGTATTGCCCCCTGTTGGCCCGGAAAAAAATCTGTAAGTAATGCAGAGTGTTAAGGGGTTTAAAAGTGAAAATATTAGTAGATTTTATTCTGATGCACTTACATTTGCATTTAAGCATTTAGCAGATGCTCTTGTTGTACCAGAAGCTCAAGTAATTATTACGTATTCGCTGACCTCCACTTACACAAAAATTGTAGCTACTTCAGTATATAAAAATAAAGTTATAAATCACTTTATATAATATTACTAGTTATAGGTGTTTAAAATGAACACACACAGCTGTTCTCAAGAAAATAGAAGTTTGATTCAATGTGCAGTTAAGTGACTGTGATGTTATGTTAACAGTCGAGTTGGGTAATAGCAGTCGAGCTGGCCATCGGCCCCGAGGAAGGCATCAGTTATTTGACGGACAAAGGTTCAAATGTAAGTAGTCTAACATGATGAATGCTTTAAATGCAGGAAGAGTCAAGTCTTGATTGATTACATTCATCTTTTTCTCTTGTTTAGCCTACGCACCTGGCTAACTTCACACAGGTGCAAAGCATCCAGTTTGAGGAGCGAGAGAGGAAGGGAATGCTGCAGTTAGATGTGGCTGGAGCGCCTGAGGTTACAAGCATTTCTTGTTTCATTAACTGTGTTTATTTGTTTGTTATTAGTTTGTAATCTTGTTTGTGTCGTGCATTTTCCAGCCTCTAACGGTAACAACCACGACTCTGAACACAGCTGAGAACATGGCTGATCTCATTGACGGTTACTGCAGGCTAGTGAGCGGAGCGGCCTCCTCTTTTATTGTCCGGGTGCAGAAAGGTTAGTCCACGTACACATTCATGCAGGATCACTTTAACCAGATCACTGTGCGTTAGATGCTTTTTTATTTTGCTTTTCTGTACTTTTAAAACTATAAATGTTGTATACTGAGAAAGTAGCTTTAACCAGAACTGCTTAAAGGTATAGTTGAGCCAATAATTTAAATTCAGTAAACATTTATTCATCTTCATAAGATGCCAAATCTCTATAGACTGCTCCATTTTCTGTGAAATGGATCTTAAAAGTAGCACAGAAGAAACACACTAAGTTTTTACCCTTCTTGTGTAAATCTTGAATACCTGCAGTGTTTGAAATTGTGGTGTTAATATATCTGAAATAGGATAGAATTTAGTTTCCTCACATGTACCAAAGACGGATATTGCTTTACACTTTTTCCTAGATAAAGCCGTGCTACCACAGGCAGGCCTTGAGAAGTGCTTGTGACCATTCTCCTTACGAGAACTTATCATGAAATGTACATGCTGCGCTCTTCCGTGCTCTAACTAATGTCTGCATATTGAATATTTAAAAAAAGCTTTATGGGGGTAGTATATTGAGCATGTATGCATATATTTTAATATGAAATAACATGATGGTAAGTGAATGAAGAAAGAAGATTTAGTTTTTGGCCAACTAACACTGGCTGGTTTCTTATCACAACATTTATATATTTTAACAAAAAGTATATGTTTGGTCTTTGTCAACAGAAGGAGAGAGAGCTCTTCCATCAATACCAAAAGCTCCGAGGTCAGTCTCAAAAGTGTGGATTTCTCCTACTTCTTTTGTCACGATTGCAAAAAAAGATTTTTAGGTTTAAATTAAATTAGTCAATCATAAAACTGTGCCCTTTTATATATGAAAAATATAGTTAAAATGATTTTGTTACTATTTTATTAGACCAAGTTATCAGATGCCAGAATAGGGTTAAGCAGTGAGTGTGCAAATCAATAAATTATTACATTCCCTCTTATTAACACATTAGCACAATTTTCAATAGGGAGCATTCATTTCCTTACACCCGCTTCCTGCTTCTCTGGCGTCTTTGGCTCAAACATGTGGAATTTCTCGTCATACCTCTAAGCTAATCTGACCCTCAGACCAACCGTCATTAAAAATGATTGTAGGTGTCCATCTGTTATGTCATGTCCCCTGCACACACTAATGGAACAGCCCGGCTCAGTGGCTTCATTACGGATCAGTATGTTCTGTCTCATGTAGAGAAGGTCATGCTGGGATTAAGCCTGATTGAAAATGTACACTATTCATCATATTCAACCTCTGTCATACAGGTCCGCCAACCATGAAAAACGGTTGCAAGGAGTTCGGACTAAAGCCATCTCGGTTTCAGGTAAGATTGCATAAGTCTTATCCTCCCACGAATCCCGAGTTCTGACACGACTTGATAGGAAATATTTGTTTTTCTATATGTTCATTTTGTCTTTTATTGGGTTGCTTGCTGGAAAAGGAAAACTGGTGATCACCTGCATTGATGTTTATGTGATTAAAAGAACCATTTGTATATTTAGCTCAATTAAGCCTTCAACCTTGTGAAAATTCATGAGTTTAAGTCTTATGGAGCACAAAAATTTACATTTTAAAGGCATTGTCAGGCTGTAGTCTGTCTCTCTAGTTCCAAAACTCCACTCAACCTTTAACAAAAATACTCTAATTGCACCTTTGGTTGAATATGTGTTGGAGAGAGAGCGAATGCTTATTCAATATGATCTAAGGAATGTGTGCATTCCGTAATATCTTCTTTCTGTTGTTAATAATGCTTTGGGGATTTGCTTTATTGCAATGTGTAACAGGCATGAAAGGTTTTTTTCCAACTATAAGCTTCTTCTCAGTGCTGAATTTTATTGTGATGAAGAAATTAATCTGTTGCATTTTATTCTTTCTTGCTCTTTCTCTCTCTCGACTTTTTAATCATTTGCATGCTGGATCCACAGATGATGTTGGTGATGATGGTAAAGTCTGATTTAAATATGACTGCCACACAAGTTCTGTTTTACACCTTCACTTAACACATACAGATATTTTACAGAAGGAATATGTGACACTGCCAGTAAATATCCTTCTTAAGTCATACTTTAAAACACCATGTAAGGGGCATTCTGTGTGTATATAACATTAATATTTAAAAAATGTACTTAGTTAGACCACGTCAAAGATTCAAATCATTGTTTTCTCAGAATTAGATTTTCCGACTTTAGTCTGGGTTTTACAGGCAGGGTCACATATTAAAGGGACACCAAAAATAAAATAATTCGGTCTAGAATTATTTATTCAGTGAAACGCAAAAGAATCTCTTTGGAAATTTTTTAAAATCTCTTTAAAAATAACAGCTCTGTTTTGTTGCAATTTCAACATTCTTCAAAATACCTTATTTATGTACTGCAGAAAAAAAGGAAAGTATTATTATTTTGGGTGGGCCTTCCCTTTCATTTCCTTTCCCTTTGCTTACTATATATAAAATAAGCTGTTCATCTAACCCTCACTCTATTTTGACAAATATTATGTTTCATAGTATTAGACTGAATAAAAAATTTTTAATATCTTTTTGACACTGGAACAAATTTTGTTAGGGATGTATTGACAGCCTATCGCTTTTTTTATAATTCTTAATTTGTTTCACAACTGTGAATCATAGTTTCCTATTGTGTTCTGCAAGATTAGTTATCAACATTTTTCAGGAGATTCAATCCTATCAGTTGCAAGCATTTTATTTAGTTTCTTTAGTCTTTCAAAAGAACACAAACTTACAAACTAGCATCAGAGCTACAGTAATAAAAGTGAACAAAACTTTGATTTCATTTACATCTGGAAGCAAGCAAATATTCTATCAGATCTTTAACCTCCCTTTTGCAGTCCTGTGAACTCTAGAAAAATAAGGAGTCCAGTTGAATGCGAGACCTCCTGCACCAGTATCTCACAATGGAATTTTGAGGTTGTTTTGATCTGGTGAAACTAGTCATTGCCTGCCATGAGGGAGGTTATCTGTTAAAAACACACATCCCTTTCTTTTGTCGTAAGGGGGAAAGTGTTTGCTCATGGTAGTCTGCACTAGGGAGTTGTTAGAGCTGTCAGAATGTGTTGATTTTCACCACATTCCACGCAGAGCATCTTTGGCTCATAACGTTTTGGATAGACACAATAGCAGCAGAGTTACCCATGACTTCATTTGTATTTTTCCAAAGACACCACCAATGCTTTGGAAAAACACTCCCAGCCAGATGTAGCTTTTTAAACACTGATATCACAGCTGTGTGGATGTGATCTAAACCTCCCGAAGCTCCTGCACGCTAGACACAGACACACTTTTAAACATAGCACTGTGGTGTTAAATGAGAAGGTGTGTTTCTGTGTTGGTTTTAAAAGGGTGCTGATGTGTTTGGAATACATTGAATGTTTATTGCATTTCAGAAACAGACGACTACGCAGAGATCATAGATGAAGAGGACACATACACTATGCCTTCCAGTGAGTATCTCTTGTCCCTTATGTGTAGTAGTGGGGCTCATTGTACTGCTATATGTCAATATGTGTAATATATTTACAGGGATTTAAATGGAAATGTACATTTAGGCAAAATTTTACATTTCCTAATGAATAAAATATCTACATATCTAGCACAGTTAGTTATTGTGTAGTTTGCATTTTACACATGAGCTAATACGATAAAATATGACTTCAATGTGAAGTCATTTAGTTCATGTTCTTCTTTTTTTCCTGTTTTACACTGTTTGGTGTTTTTTGAGCAGTAGCTTCTCAAAACACCTGAAGTGTCGCTTTCTGCTTAGCTCTTTGTTTAGGTCTGAAACTGATCTTAAATGTTCAGTTTCATCTTTTCCTCTCTGTGCATGTCTGCGATCATTGACTTGAAGAAATGGATCACCAACACATAAAACTTGTGTCATAATTTACTGTCGTTTTTGTTTCAAACCTGAATGGGTTTCTTTCTTCTGCAGAACACAAAAGAAGATATATTGAAAAATGTTGGCAACCAAACGGCAGTGGCACCCGTTCACTTCTTTTGTATGAACACAAAATCCATTGTGAATTGGTGTCAGTTACCAACATTCTTCAAAATATCTACATTTGTGTTAAGAGGAAGAAAGAAAATCACACAGGTTTGACAAATGATGACACGATTATCACTTGTGGGTGAAATATCGCTTTATAACAGAACTAAATGTACACCTACAATAGTTTTTCACAACGCATAAATGATCTAAATAAGACTTCTTAATATTTCATTCACTGAAAAGGAAAAAAAATGTCCGTTAATGTTGTCCAGTGTTATATTTGCAATTTTGTTTTCTCTCATTATTGGCACTACAGAATATTACGGACTAGATGAAGGTAAACTCCTGCTCTTTTCATTCCCTTCATATGCTTGAAACTTCCTGTTTGACGGTGGGGCCGGTGTGTTTGTGTGCTTATGCTTTTGCCTGTCTGTTTGTTTTCACGTGATTAAATATTTACTCTTAGCCTCAAGACTACATGACGGGTACTTTTAAATTGAACAAACACCTTCAGCTTACACTGAAAGTGCCTCAAAATGGTTGTGACACTTTTTATTTAGATCCTCATAGGGCTTGTTCAGTTATGATTGAAATGACTTCTCAGTTGTGCATTCGTGATTGATGATGGCATGTATGGGATAGATTCTATATTGGTAAACGGATATATGGATGAAAGCATTGCATGTTGTACAGTAAAAATTTGTGCATGTGTTGACGTAGATGGAATGTATGATAAATTGAAACTATTTTGTCTTTTAGCCCGGGACTATGAGATCCAAAGAGACAGAATTGAGCTGGGCCGCTGTATAGGAGAGGGCCAGTTTGGAGACGTCCACCAAGGAATCTACCTATGTCCGGTAAGCATACACTCCGTTAGGAACTGAAAGCTTTAATGTAACATATGATTAAGGATTTTTGTTTTGAAATCAGGAGACTCCTGCACTTTCTGTGGCAATAAAGACGTGTAAGAACTGCACCTCTGACAGTGTTCGAGAGAAGTTCCTTCAGGAGGCATGTAAGTGTCAAATTCTGGATATTCAGCAAGATTTAAATCTATGGACAATTCCAACATTATGGATGTGACACATGCAGTCAAAACTTTTGGAGTACATATTATTGAACCTATATTATTAATAATATTGATTATCTAATCCTTGTCCCGACATCAGAAAAATTCTATGCATTAGTTTTCCATTTGATGATGAAGACAATAGATGATGGCCCAATTTTTAGGATTTTTGTGACTTAAATGTACGAACCAGAAACATAACACCAAACAAATGGAGCAGGCTGTTCATGAAACATAAAATATGTCTTATATTTAAAGAGTAACCATTACAGCTTCTTTGAGATTACATTTCATGCTATGTGTAATATTGTTTTGTGTGAATGTTAGCCATCTGCTTAGTTGTAAACAAATAACAAAATTATTAGGATTGGAAAAAGGGATTGACTCTGAATCCCTCTAACCATTTTCAATTCTGCGTCAGATTTGGGTCACACACTACCTGTGTTTTGCTTGGATTTCCCGCAAAAACTTGTCCCCTGTTACATTTGTTACAATCACATTATCTGTCCAATCAGATCAGGGTTAGCAGAAAGGTGGGAGTCAGACAAATGAATAGACTAACGAGAGAGGGGTCAGTCAAGATGTCCTTATATTCCTGTTTTTAAAAAACTTTTATGTGAACCAGTTGTGAACCTGTTGTTGGGCACTCCATAAACCAAAGTACGATTTTCAAAAGGACAAAATATTTACCATATGCCAATCAATGAGAAATATGGATGAATGTGACAAATCTACAATTTTAAAAGCACTTAAAGAACAACATTAGATGGGTATTTTAACCATCAAATATTAACATTTGACCTATCAATATAGTAAAAAACCTTCTCCAGAGAAGAACCTTTTTCTTTTTTTTAGGATAATGTTTACACTTCCATATAATTGTCTCTATTTGATTATATATGGAGACCAAAATGTCCATTACACATATATTAAATGCTCAAGAGGATTTTGGAAGTGGTTTTTACTCTATGATATCAAATTATTTTTCCAAATTGAGCTTTGCATCAAATCTAGCTGTATTTAATAACAAACTCTACCTTCTAAGGGTTGGCTGTGAAGAAGAAATCCAAAAGTGTTTTTTTAACTTTCACTTTTAAATAACATAATGATGTGCATGTAAATTCTTTGGTTATATGTCTGTGATGTTGCGCTTATATTCCGCATGCTTACTTTTTGTTTCTCTGTTCCTATAGTAACCATGCGACAGTTTGATCATCCACACATCGTAAAGCTGATTGGGGTCATTACTGAAAATCCTGTGTGGATCATCATGGAGCTGTGCACTCTGGGAGAGGTGGGTTATATCCTGGCTTGTGTTGTAGTTTGATATGGGGTTTGGAGGATGGAGCTGAACGTCTTAAATCAACACAGCAGAGATAACGCTACTCTCCAAGGAAACATGACAGCATTAAATGAGCATTATTCAAAGAGATGAGGCCAGGCTTAAGGCTGGAGGAATCCATCAAGACTGCTTGTCTCATAAAATGGCTATAAAGGTGCAATAAAAATGATTGCTAGCAGCCGCAGCTTGTTATGGTACCCAGATGATTCAATCTTGTGTTATAGAGCTTTCCGATGTCTTTTAGAGACCATAGAGTTGAAGATGACAGATATGATTTATTTTTTATAAAGAGCCGGCCTAAACTTAAGGTCCTGTTTACACTTGGTAATGCAGTTATACACTTCTCAAATGTGTCGCCTGTAACAAGTTGTAACGTTAATTGTTATTTTAGTGTATTTAGTTGTAATTACTAAATGAAGTAGAATCTGAAGTCAACTTTCCCTTTCAACCCGTGTTTAGGCCAAAAGGTTGATTGACAGGTAGGCAGTCATGTAGTCAGGCAGTCTATTAAATTATGCCATCATTTACTCTTAGCATTTCAAACATTTATGAATGGTCTCTTCTGCATAACACAAAAGGAGATATTTTAAAGAGTGTTTATAGCCAAATTGCAAAGACCCCCATTTGCTTCTATAATATGTAAACAAAACCAATCCACGTGTTGTAGCTGAATGTTGTAGCTGAATGTGTGCTGTGGTTTACATGATTATGTTAATGCCAGGACGTTTAATTGTCCTTACTAAATGATACACCGGCACCCTCTAGTGCTTACTGTTGGTTGATGTTCAGTTGTCCATCTTTCAAAGTCTGGGAGGCCAAACACTTGACATATTAGTGAATACTGATTGATCTGTTTAAATGTGTACTTATAGATTTCTAACAATGTAAAATTGTTTTTCGTTTATTTTCTAGCTTCGATCATTTCTTCAGATCAGGAAGTACAGTCTGGACTTAGCCTCGCTTATTCTGTATGCTTACCAGCTCAGCACAGCCCTGGCGTACCTGGAGAGCAAACGCTTTGTTCACAGGTAAGGGTACAAGCAGTCAAAATCTGTTATTAAATTGTGTTGAGCGATTGTTACTGAAAATTCATCAACCCAGCACTTTTAAATGTAATACTTGTATTTTTCAGGGACATTGCTGCACGAAATGTTCTGGTGTCTTCCGCAGACTGTGTGAAGCTGGGAGACTTTGGTTTGTCGAGATACATGGAGGATAGCTCTTATTATAAAGGTCTGAACACACTTGGGGTGAAATTGTGATATTATTCATTAATAAATGTAACATAACCACATCCATTACTGAAACTTTTGGTTTTGAGAATATATTTACTTCAATTCTTCAGTGTGTATAATACCAAATTGTACTCCAGTATTTAATGGTGTCACTATATCCTATTTTCACTTCACAATTATTATGTACTAAAACATAAATAATTGCAATATTACAGCATAAGAGCAGTTTTACTGACTCTTTGTGAAAAATAAATAGTAACTAACTAGTGGTAATATGGGAGTTATGTTAAAACTGTAGAAAAAACATGTCATATTTAATCATCTTCAATGTAGTCACCATTGACAAGTGTTTTGTTGACATTTTTCAAGCAGCTTGTTGAGGTCTTACCCTGAGATGCGTTAATGAAAATTTTAAAGGAGTCCCAATCTATTCTGCATTCGTGTTGGCTGTTCTTTCTTAAATATTCAGTCAAAGTCATCCATTTAAAAAAAAATTTTTTCTCTATTAGACAAATTTAGATGTATTTAGGCATACATCTTCAAATCCAAAATTTTTCTTAAATATAGAGAAACATTTTACACATGTTTCCCAAAGTTTTTAAAGCAGTAGTGTGCAGTTTTTCATATTTGTCATTAATTTAGTTTATTTTTATGTGGGTGTCTTTTTTTGGCCAATGAATCAGACTCGAAATATGATTGTAGTATACTACTGTACTTAGTACTGTCTTGTAGTGATATTATAGATTTTGCTTTATATTTGGCTTTATAACATTAAATAAAACAGACTAAAGTTCTTTGTTCGTTCATATAGACTCATTGTCTCTTTGTATTTTTCTTTTTCTCTGCAGCCTCTAAAGGAAAACTACCCATTAAATGGATGGCGCCAGAGTCAATAAACTTCAGACGTTTTACCTCAGCTAGCGACGTGTGGATGTTTGGTAAGTGAGAGAAAGACTGTGTGTTGCATAACGTGTTGCTTTTAATTGTTTTCTCTCAAAAGCATAACACCTTTCATTAGCAAAATGTGTGTAATCTGAAAATGAACCAAATGTCTTGTCTGTGCCTTAAAGGAATAGTTCACACAAAAATAAAAAAATCTGTCATTATTTGCTCACCCAAGATGCATTTTTTGCTGATGAACACAGTGGAAGATATTTGAAGGAATGCTAATAACCCAACAGTTCTTGGACCCTATTCCAGCCTTCCCCCATTAATTTTTTTGTTCCGTTAAACACACAAGACGATTTTTTAAATAATGTAGGACAGTTATGGGGCCATTTTCTCTGTCACTTTCATTTTACTATGATATTCAATGGCGCTCAATAATTGTTAACTGGTGACATTCTTCCAAACATCTTTCTTTGTGTTCAACTAAAAAACTAAATTTATATGGGTTTGAAACAACTAGAGAATAATTTATGAATCAATATTCATTATTAGGTGAACTTAACCTCATTTGTGTTGAGTGAAAATGTTATTAATGCTAAAGTTGAATCTAAATTTTAGATTTTTTTTTTTCTGTCTAGGAGTGTGTATGTGGGAGATCCTGATGTACGGAGTAAAGCCCTTTCAGGGCGTGAAGAACAACGATGTGATTGGACGAATTGAGAATGGCGAGCGGTTGGCCATGCCGCACAACTGCCCGCCGACCCTCTACAGCCTGATGACCAAGTGCTGGGCATACGACCCCAGCAAAAGACCTCGATTCAATGAGCTCAAAAGTCAGCTAAGGTCAGTCCACACAAGAGAATGATTATGTTTTCATAACCTGCTGTTAAAGATTTTACTCTATCTACTATGAAGTTTGCTACGTTTTTAACCTTAAATATAGGTAAATGTTGTAAGTTTAGAATTGTTTTGAGGTAACAGTAGAGGGCACTGTAATGCTGTATATAAATATTTTCTTTTTTAGGAATTTATGGTGGAATATTAAACGGTTGGATTGTTTTCTAAGATTAGGTTATTTCTCAAAATTGAGTCTTGTAGGTTATGACAAAAAGATGTGGATTATCTTGCTCTATTTCATACCTGGAAATGTGTGTCAAGTCTGACACATTGATTTGTGGAGCTCATGTGGGAGGTGTAAGTTCGAATCCATATCTTGATGATGTTAGATCTCTGAGTCATGCCCCACCCATCTGTCTATGACACTTCCCGTCTAAGTGTCGGATGATGAAATATCTTCTATGAGAAAAATAATACTCTCTTTCTCACAACCCCCCACAATCTTTATCTGTCGTTGACACATACAGTCTGAAGGGAAGTCTCTTCACAGCTGTTTGGAAGGCATCCTTCAATATACAATAATATTGAGTTTCCTCTCATGTCCACACTTGCTGTCAGTTCCCGCAATCCTAAAATTTATGGAAAAAAGGGTTGTGTTACATGATGGATCAACACAGTTCTGGTTGCCTCATAATCTGAAGAATCTTGTCTCCTTGGGGCAAAACATCCATGTTTCCTATTTTATAAAAACACATTTGGCCATTTCACATGACATATAAGGTCTCTCTTTCTTCCTCCTAGTATTAAGTATATTATACATTCATTAACAACACGTTTGTTTCTAGGAAACCCTGTAAATATTTGCACTGGTGAGACTATTTATGAAGTGAAATTAAGTCAGAGAGCCGTGGCTTAGTCAATTTCCTTCGATAATTCTGTATAGTTCAGCTGTGATTTGTGGTTGGTCTTTGTGTACTCTCTTGATGAAGTTTATTTTAATGAATGTCCATTTAATAATCTGCAACCCATTGTTATAATAAAACATAAATTCACTTTGTGGATTTTTAGCAAGAGAAACCTTAATATATCTTTCTAAGAATAAATACAGTAATAATTAGTCTCATATGACATTCATGATCATAGTCATGAAATTATTGCAACAAATTAAATACAAAAGCAGTAGTGAGTCATTGTTCGTCTTTAGATTGTTACTTTAGCTGTTAACCATATTGTAGTTCAGGTTGAATTTTAATATGCCTTTTAATAGATTATTAATATACATGAAATACATTAAAACTTTTTTTTTACTTTTTGTTATCATACGTTTATCCAGAGGCTGAGGTTCTCGAATTGATGTGATACATGTTGATCTTGATTAGTTTAGGGAAATTGATGTTTTAACAGTGGATCCTACAGTTGATTTTGTGAAATTTTAATGAGACATTTTTAAATAATTACACAAGAAGAAGTAAAAAAAGAGCTGTTATTGTATCATAAAATTTAAACACAATAACAGAGATATATTAATGTATTCACAATTTCATATTCATGAACTAGAATTAAAATTCTAAAACACAGAATTATAAAAGTCATTTTTGTCATTACATACTACTTATCAAATATAAACATGTTTTTGAAATGATGATTTTGACTTAAAATTTAATAAGAGCTGCCGGAAAGACCACAGAATAGATAGAAACCCATTGAGAACCCAAAAATCTTCTTGCTAAAATCCAATTTTTTTTCTAGTACTAGGATAACGATGATTACACTGCAGATGCTAAAATATGCTTTATTTATAGTTTTTGGTATGGAGCACCATTTTCATACTGTGATGTACTTCTTACATTCGTAGAATCAGAATCAGTAGAGCTTTATTACCGAATGTGCTTGGATGTGCTTATGTTGGAAGCTACTAGAACCCACATTAAAAACAAGACTATTCTAAAAACAGTTTCCTGATTTCGTCCGATTCCAAACAGTTTCATCTTTTAGGTCCTAACATCCTAAAACATTTATGGTTGTGTTAAATTGTCCTTGTGGAGAAGCTCTGGTTGTCCCAAGCGCCGGAGGTCTGGATTGATCCGAACAGGTGTCGCTTGTGTTTATCCTGCGTCTCTCTCTCACCCTTCCATCCACACACATGGGCTCTGTCAGAGATAATAGAGTTTCCAGAAATAGTCTCTCTGAGAGTCAGGCCATGAGGCAGCTAGCATTCTCTTGTCACTAAGACCTTCACGCTCCAGCCTTTCGCACCTCCTGTGTCTCTGTAGTCACCTCTGAGAGCGAGACTTCGCCACGGCAGGTAGGATCTTAACATGTTGATATCAGTTAGGCTGCATGGTGACTTCTTGATTCGTTGCTGACTTTCAAAGTCTTATTTATTCATGTTTGAAGATGCTTCAAACTTGATTTAGAGACATTTTTTACTAACGGACCCTTTAGCTCTAGATTTTTGTTTTGCATTACTTCTCAAGAGGAGGATATTAAAATTTTAATTTATCCAAAGTTTCAAATGATGAATGTCATTTAACAAATGATGCAGGGTTGTTTGTGGCCAAGCTGTCTGAAAATATCTTATATTCTGTTTTGACTGTTCATTGACTCCACCTTTCACAACCAATTGCATAAAGCTGGATATGTCTTTCAAACCTGTAATCATTACTCACTGTTTTACAGTTAAGCTGTAGATTTTCACACAGTAGAAGCAGAAGGAGCTTCACTTTACCTTTTACTGCTCTGCATCTCTTATGCCGTTGTTTTAGGACCCAAAAAACATTTATTTGGATAATGTTGGGCAATAACGGTGTTTACCTGTGTATGTGCAGCACCATCCTTGCAGAGGAGAAGGCTCAGCAGGAGGAGCGCAGTCGGATGGAGATGAGGAGACAGGTTCCCATGTCTTGGGATTCGGGGGGCTCAGATGAGGCACCGCCCAAAGTAAGTAGCTGCTTTACCACTGTGATAATATACTGTAGAGATATAGAGTGGAGTACACCAGCATAAAAAGAGTAAACCAGTATGTGTTTGGAATTGTTCATTGGAATGTTTTTGTCTTTGCAGTTTTTCATTTTATGGCAGCTTGAGTTCCTTATAAGTGGCAGATTTATTACGAAGGTTAAAAGGTTAACAGCGTGCCACCATTTGTCGTGCCAGCACATGGTGGCTACGCAAAAGTATGTGTGTGTCATTCAAATGTTTTTGAAAGTTGAAGTGAAAGACAATAGTTGAAAGATGAGGGAAAGTGACCTGAAACGGAAAAAAGTGTTTTGTTTTAAATTGTGAAATGTCTATATGTTCAGGGTTGTGTTAATAGTCTTATGAAGGATTAAAACATTTTCCTGAAAAGTCTTATGCTGATTTTAACAAGAATTTTATACTCGTTTTAAATCAATCAAACTTAATTTTTATAGCTTTAAACTTAGAAAGCACAAAGTTTCAAAATATTTCGTTTTGTATGTATGTTTAAACTTATCTGAGTAGTGCTAAATTTGTAAAGTTTAAATATTTGTTCTATTTATTATTTAAAAGTAACAGTTTATTTGCAAAACAGAAAAAAATAGTGTGTTATTTGTAATTTAGCTGCTGATTGTATTTTTTATACATTTTCTTTTTTTTTTGATATTTTACAATTTGCCTGTGTATATATTAGACACGTAAAATTGCAAACATCCAAGTCTCAGAACAAAATATATATTTTATTTAAAAACAAATGCTAAAACAGATCTGTCTGTAAAGGCTCGTATATACATGCACCGCAAATGTAAAAATAATAAATATAGAAGGCAAAATAATCAATAAAGAAGGCCTTCCTGTAAATATCTTTGTGTTGTTGCTTTTAAATTTGATGTTACAAATATTGTAAGAGGTGTAACATTTCTGTCAAATGCTTGCAGTATTCGTCCAATCACAATGCACTAGTGAACTGACCAATCAGTGCACAGCTCGCGTTTCAATTGTTGCGTTTAAGAGATTCAAAAATTACGTAATGAAAAAAGAAGGGTTTTGAACCTTAACACCCAATGCAAACAAAATATTAGTTTAGCTGCACTATAAAAAAAAATACGGTGATAGTTAGAATCTAAATTCACCTAACATTTTTTATGTATATTTAAAAAAATAAATTTGTTAAAAATAAATACTTACTTCTTTCATTACATAAACTTTAATCTTTTTGATAAATTAAAAAAAAATTACTGTTGGGTTTTTATTAATTCTTTTAACATGTCCCACTGAATTTTTTTTTAAAGATTTTATTAAGTTAATATAACTGTTTATTGTTATATTTACTCAGCCATGAATTAGTTTTTAGAGTATGGGTAAATTTGACCCCTGTAATAAAAACGTGGTCTGTTATCTGCTTTTGAAATGAACTCTTCAAATATTAAAAGTTATCAATTAAAATAATTGTTATAGTATTCACTATATTCAACAAGTCTATGTATTTATTAGTTATATTTTTACTAGTTATTTAAACGTTTTTTAAAAAACCACATCAAAATGTTTAGTAAAGAAACAAAGTTCTGTATTGATTTATGAAATCTTTTAGTTCACAAGAGCAGCTATATTCAACATCTACAAAACAGCAAATATCCAGTTGAATGAATGAATAGAATATATTGTTAGTCTGCTTCAATGTCTTTAATGAACATTATCACATTTACAAGGGTTTTAAACTCTTCTCTGTACTCTGCTGCTCTCATTACTGTGATTGATAGGCATGGCCAAGCTCCCCGCCATTTACCCGGGGTCTTCATTCACTCTGTGTGTGGCTCACTCTTACTTTTATTCTCTCTGTCTCCATTCATGACTGTCAATCATCATGTCCAGGTGCTGTTTTCTGTCTGTATGTGTTACCAGGAGGTTCAAAATGGAGCACCAGTGCTATTAAAGCATAACACTTTTTATTGTAATGTTTAAATGTGTTGGATATAATAGTTTAGTGGCCCATGTGTGATTCGCATAACGTTGATTTAACTGGTCACACATGCGTCTCTGCTTATGTCTGCATTTTTGTCCATGCCTCTCTAAACATCTGCTTTTGCCGTCCGTTTTATTTGTGCTCATTTTTCATTGTGTGTGTAGCCCTCCCGCAGACGCCCCCTCCAGCACAGCTTCAGTATGGACTGTCTGTCTGCAACTGCTTCTCCTCGTCCCCCACAGAACCCTTTCGGTTCCCAGGTTTCCCTTTGCTTCAGCCAACCTGAGATGCCTTTCTCTTCTCCGAGGCAATGCAACACAACCTTTAATAACCAATCGCGACACGTGCAGTCCCAACAAAACCCTTCATATCAAACCTTTGCTAATGCACAACAGCTTCAGCGGTTCCCGAAAGCTCAGACGCAGCTTCTGCTTCAGCCGTTACCGTTGCACTGCTCCCTGCTTTTTCCCCAGGGGCCCTGGAGGAGACCCCCAATCCCTCCCAGTGCCACACAGCCTGCATTCTTCAACCCCCACTATCCCTCCATGCAACAGCTGAGCCTGAGCCACGTGCACTGCAGACCCTCACAGGCAGGTGTGCTAGAACTGTTAGCAGGGGATATCAGGGATGTAATAAATTACATTTTAAGAATTAAGAATTTAGAAATTAAGTGATAGTTCACCCAAAAATAAAAAATTCTGTCATCATTTATTAACCTTTTTTTGTTTCAAATGTGTATGACTTTCTTCTGCAAAACACAAGTGAAGTTTTTTTTAAGAATGTCAGTTACCTTATAGCAGCATTACCCAATTCACTCCATCTCTGTTCGGTCACCATCTTTCTTCAAAATATCTTCTTTTGTGTTGGGTGAGTGAAGCAATTGTCATACATCTTTGTAATAAAATGGGTGTGAATTAATTATGACAGAATTGTTAAAGCCTACATAAGCACCTTGGCAGCAGAATTTGACATCAACTTTGGGAGAGTTCACCCAAAAATACAATTTATTTTATCATTTACTCACCCTATTGTCATTTTAAACCGGCATGACTATTTTATTCTGTCAAACACAAAGAAGATGAACAATGTTGACCTCAAAATATCTTAATTTGTGTACTACTGAAAAAAAGAGTCATATACGAACATGAAGGTGAATAAATAATTTTAGATTTCGCTGTGATAATTTTTTTGCGAAATGTCACTTTACCTGTTGTCTTTACTCTAAGTGAGTTCAGTTAAGCCACTTCATTCTAGTTAATAATCATTTTAGTCATGTTCTAAAATGTATTTACAGGGGAAATGGGTTAAAACATGTTCATAATATTTTCTAGATATTAGTCCACCGTGAAAAATCGCATGTTGCTTCCTTAATGCATGCCAATTAAATATGCTGGGTGACATGCCTGATGATTAACACGCATGATAGTTCTCCAAAAATAATAATTCTGTGTTAATTTCAGAAAATATTCGGAAAAGTGCTGACAGATTTGTCATTTTTTGGTAAACTATCTCCATTACATCTTGTGTTGTGTGTAGTGTGCATTCCCACTTTGTATAAGAAATGCAGAGAGTACAAAGACTATTTAACCTCACTACAAACATGTTATATCTTTTGGGTTCGGTTTGCTCTTAAATTCTATTTTGAATCAACCACCAGTCTCCCTGCGTTCTGCCATATCCTACACGCTACAGTGTATCACTTTTCTCTCTTCCTTTTTTCTCCTCTGCTTATCTGGAGCTGTGGTCAAGCAACTCTCTCTATGAAAGAGTTTATAAGGTAGATCAGTCTTTTCGCTGTTTTCCACCCACAGCTGGGCACCGAGAACCCAACCAAATGGATGAGGACCGCCTCCTGCGAATGAGCATTCATTCTCCAACCCCGATCCCTCTAATATCTAATACCTCCCTTTCTCATGTATAACTGCAGTAACATCTAAAATATTAAGTGCATTTATGTTAATGTTTAACTAACTGCTTGCAGTTTTGATTTTTTTCAACAGCCTGAAATCTTTATCCACACAAAACACACAAGGATTTTGTGTGAGTCCGGTGAACTGATTTTAACAGCATCCGTTAACCCTCAGACTTGCTGGTCAACATGTCTACCGTGTAATAACCAAGTGTTATGTGTGGTTACAGCCCAGTCGACCTGGTTACCCAAGTCCCCGGTCTAGCGAGGGGTTCTATCCCAGTCCTCAGCACATTGGCCAGCACAATCATTATCAGGTACATCGCTTTTGTTTATGTACTACTGAATTTTTGTATGTAAAGGAATCTAAGTTTATCGCACATGTGCTGTAGATGGCAGGGCACTCGGATCCACGTGGCTTGCTTCCCGTGCCCGGTGGGTTGTACCCTCCCCAGGCCGCAGGGACGGGACTAGATCCCCACGACAGCTGGAACCATCGCAGGGCTGCCCCGGATCACATCTGGAATCCTGGCATAGAGGTTAGAAAAGAGAGAATTCATTGTAATGAAACTTAGATATGGAGCTCTTTTCCAAAACCTAAGCAGAGTAAAATTGTTTGACATCTTAAGAATGCTCTTAATGTGAATACCGTGTGTGTGTGTGTGTGTGTGTGTGTGTGTGTGTGTGTGTGTGTGTGTGTCTGTGTGTGTCTGTGTGTGTCTGTGTGTGTCTGTGTGTGTCAGGATGGAGTGGCTCTGAGGGGGGGTCTGTCTCATCTGATGGAGGAGCAGTTATTACTTCAGCAGCAGCAGATGGAAGACGATCAGCGTTGGTTGGAGCAGGAGGAGAGACTACTGGTACTGATTTCATCTCCTCCATCTTCATCTCACAATCCTTCTCGCTCCTTTCCTTCTTGTCCTCATCTTTTGACTCTTTCCCTTTTACTCTTGTTTTTCTCCCCTTTTTTCATAATGAATCATCCTGATGTTTATGCATAGCTGCAGCAGTAGCACGAAAGTCCAAACTGTTGTTTTGAAGAACTTTCCACCAGTTGCGGTTCCCCACTGCATTCGTAAACACTTGAGAGCGGACCTTGCAATTCATATCTATTTTCAGGGCGGTTTATTTGATATTTTAACAAATTTATAGTTTCAAACGACAGAAAACTAATCTAACGTTGCTTTTGTATAGGGGTTTTATTGCACATGATATGTTATTGTGTTAAGAAAAATGCTTAATGGTAGGATTGTGTTTTGATCACACAACTGGAGTCTTTGTGTTAGTTTGTGGTATGCAAGTTTTTGGCTTACTATCTCCATCATTTGTATCTACACTATGTTATTATGTTCAGTCTATCTTCTAGAGAAAGCCTCTTTCAGCTTCCTGTACCAACTAAAATGAGAGTTGAAAATTCCATGGCAGCAAATAGCATTCATTTTTCTGTTCAACTTCACACAAACTTCGTCTTTAATGATTTTTAATCGAGGCTGTTGGATACAGGTGCAATTTTCCAAGAATTCCACTGTAATGAAAGGTTTTGTCGGCATTGAGGCGTAAGACTGGTAAACTCAACCTGACCTGCTTCTTCTTAAAGTTTAATCACTGATCACAGGAAGTTTTCACCTCTTAGCAGACGTCTTCCTTGCACATGAGGGAAAAACCGAAGGAGGGGAGAGATAGCCCTGAGCGGGGTGATGATAAAGCGAGAGAAAGAGAGAGAGTAGAGCAGAAAAGGGCTTGGCTTTGCTGAGTTGAGGCTCGTTTGCTTTGAGTGAGTCAGTCCGTACTTACACATATCTTAGATGCAGGAGTCACTCTGAACACACACACTGTTGAGTTATCTTTCACACACACACGCTTGCTAAATGGAGATCCACTCTGCACTGTGCTCCATGTTTAAGAAACGCCAGATAGAAGCACACACAGGAACGGTCGGGAAGATGCAGGTCTTCAAATCCTGCTTCGGAAAACTGGTACAGTATACTCTGAAATTGATGTTGAAAGTTAAGATTGGTGAAGCACTACTCTGTAGGGCTGCATGGGGAGCACTTATTTTGATTATGTATTCTTGTTCTGACATGGACTGGAAATGTGTGTGAAGTTTGAGGTGTCATTACTCTTAAGTTATTCGCTGGATTGTTTGTTGATCGGTTCATGGCTTTTCTTAAAAAGTACATATTATACTTTTTTCTTGAAGTCTTAGGCCTGTCAACATTTTCACCCAAATTAATGCTTTTAAGTGAGTTATTGGTTCACTACTTCAACTAATGTAAATGCTGACTCAAACTATTGAACCAAAGAAAGTTCTGCCTGAAAGACTTTTATATATTACTGTACATGAGGCTCACATTAGGTTTGGATTGAGTCGAATCAGATGAATGTTGTTTTAAATGGGATGAGATATTAATAAACTGTTAGATTTGTTTTATGGGAATTTAGTTTGGAAGATAAACTTGTGATGATGCTGTAACATTTTGTTAGGAACAGTACACATTGTTCATAGGGTGAATGGAAATGAGCATTAGAAGTTTTGAAGATACTTGGCACAGGTGTATTTATTCTCATGTATCCAAAGTTTTTCTGTAGGAACATACATCATTTGTTATTTTATTACGTCTTAAGTTTCATGTGCAAAAGGCAAGCTTCAAACAGTACCATTTTTTCAATTGAACTTTTTCTTTACAACTCTGTAAAACATGGTTTTCTGTCTGTATTAATATTTCTTATAATTGTATTATTTATTATCAAGTTAGATTTGGGAAACCTTGCTGAACACAATGTGGTTATTGAAAGTTATTGATGATAAAACTGACAGACAGATGAGGTTGACGTTATCTATGTTTGTTTGTGTGTGTGTGTGTGTGTGTGTGTGTGTGTGTGTGTGTGTGTGTGTGTGTGTGTGTGTGTGTGTGTGTGTGTGTGTGTGTGTGTGTGTGTGTGTGTGTGTGTGTGTGTGTGTGTGTGTGTGTGTGTGTGTGTGTGTGTGTGCGTGCGCGCGCGCGTGTGCGTGTGTGTGACAGAAGCCTGATGGGAGAAGTTCCAGAGGAAGTCTCGAGCGAGATGATGGAGGTCATCAGGGACCGGTAAGTTTCTGTCATTTTGGTTGTTCGGAGAAGCATAATATAAAGTACAAGTATTAAGCTAGTGCTACATCTTTAATGTTGTGCTGTTATGTTCCATAATTTTATTTTCAAAACCTTGCTCTGAAAATAAGAGCTAAGAGTTAGAGATATGAGCTGATCAGATACGGTTAAACTGTGGATTTTTTATAATGTTCTGTATATGAACTTCTACAGTGGCGCTGGAGAAAAAGACTGTTTTAGTTTACATGTACAGTTGGATTAAAGGACAACCGCTTTGAATTAGAAAGGCTTAAATGAAAAATTACATAAATCCAATAAAATAAAAAATAATAAATATCAATAATATTTTTTTTTGTAAAATAAACAAATAAAAACCGGAACGTTACAAATAAATTAACTACAATTTTTTTTTAATTAGTGTAATTAATTCAATCAAAAATAAAGATCTGGGAACATGGACATTAGGTTTTTACCCCAAAACCATTTGACAAATTCTCAATTTTCGGATGCAAAACAAAATCACATGTGGTCTTAGATATTTAGCCCCCTGATTATATAACATGTCATTCATCTCACAACTTCAGTGAGGCATGTCAATAATATGTATTTATCTTCGTTTTACAATGTTTATCCAGCGTATAAAAATGGGCCTTTTGGTTGGATATCTATCAGCTAATCCAATGCATAAATGAGACAGCAGTAACAATGGCTCTTTTGTGTGGAAACCCAATCTTATCTGCCACTACTTATGTTAACAAAGCTCTGCTCAGTTCTGCAACCGTTACTACAGCTCCAAGCAACATTTATCCACACATAACATGGCACATTTTAAAGTAATTTACCATGACTTTAGTAATGCTTACGAATCGAGTGCATTTTTTGCGGATGTGTCACACAAAGATTGAGTTGAACTCATAAGAGCAAAAGTCTTCAGCTGTGTTTTAGCTTGTTTGTCTGTAGCAGTGGTTTTGAATGTCTCTGCTGTCCCATAGCGCTGTCCTCTTTGATTCTCTGTGGTCTTGGCAGATGTGTCCATGTGCGCATATGTGTGTGTGTTGGCATGCCAGGCATTCAAGCTACTCCCCACCCAGACCACAACAACACACATGCCACAGTCTGTCTTGGCTTCTGCATATTTTTAACTGACTATTTTGTGACTGTGTTTTGTGTTTGCAGACTGGAAACCAGCATATCTATCAACCAGTAGGGAAAGTGGGTGAGTGATTTATATTTTATAAGTTTTTTCTTTACTTTTTCTTTGTAGAAATCGATTTATTTAATGTTATTAGATTTTATTCATAATTATAGTCAGAGTAATATTGAGTAGGGGTGTCAAAACGATTAATTTTGATTGAATGCAGCCAGGATTTAAGTTTATTACATAAAATAAGTCTGTGTTTTGTGCACTTATTATAATCAGCCAACTTATTTATAAAAAATGTATTAATATATATGTATAAATACGTGTGTGTGTATAAACGCGTGCGTGTGTATATATATATATATCAAAGTAATTTCAAAATTAACATTTCTGACCGATAAACCCGTACATTTGTCCTGTGGTGTGACAGTAAATATTTAGAAAATAAACTAGAATTAAAGATTTTACGCTAAGAAAATAAATATTAACAGTATACTTTATTATACATTTAACTTACGTTATCTTTAGAGCATCCAGCTCCTCCTAAAAAGCCTCCTCGTCCTGGAGCTCCCAGCCACACAGCCGGAATCTCCGGACCAAACTCAACAGAGAGCTACAATGAAGGCGTGAAGGTATCAGATCATCACACTACAAAGTCTCAAGAGAAACAGGGATCAGAAACTAGTCAGCATTTGCCTTTAGATGGGCCAAATAACTTATGTTGTATGTAAGTGGCAAACGGCACTGGATATGAGCACATCTCAAAATGTACATAAAACTGAATCGTATATTTTGACCATACACACAACAGTTTAGTTTTTTGAAAAAGCAGTTTGCTATTGTTATAGTTGAATAGTTTTACATCAAGAGGGTCCGTTTATCATTCTTTCAGTTTGATTGCATCAGTTTATTAGGTTGCAGTACCTAATAAAGTCCCTAATAACTGTTAACTGGCTAAAGCCAATTTTTAATTGCATTTGGCACTAGGTAAATGTTACTTTTAGACCAGTTTACAAACATTCAAAGAAAACACTTCTGTTTGCATGTCCAAATTTACAATAATCACTGTTTGCTGTTTTTTTAACCACAAACTGTTTATGCTCCCATCAAATCCACACACAGAAGTGCAATAGATCAGCATCTGT
The DNA here is from genome assembly GCA_033220385.1 of Triplophysa yarkandensis. Taxonomy (NCBI): domain Eukaryota; kingdom Metazoa; phylum Chordata; class Actinopteri; order Cypriniformes; family Nemacheilidae; genus Triplophysa; species Triplophysa yarkandensis. The sequence continues at coordinate 11,008,483 of CM065668.1, forward strand.
ACTCATGGGTTGCTTTCAGGAGGCGTACATGCCAACAGATGCTTTTTGCCAAGCCTCATTAAAATCATCTTCATTCCTGAAACCCCCTCACACACACTCGCACACAATTGCTCTGCAGGACCTCCTGTAAAACAGATGAACACCGTGAACCCAGTAGTTTCCATTCTGATGCTTTTTCCTGACGCTGTGGGTCAGAACGCAGGGGGTCTCGTAATCATAAGCAGAAATGCAGCACAGAATGGAAAACGTAATTGGAAACAATGTTACACATAATTCTGGTGCAATTCTTTTTTTATAGTTTTAGAATTTTGACCAATGGGTGTGTTTGTGTTTGGTAGAACATCCACATTTCATGAAATAGCAACACTGAACTCTTGCAACACTCTCAACAAAAAACTTGAACAAACTTGAAAAGTCTACAAACACTCAAACTGGTTTTGGCTTTCTTTGGTTGCAGCATGAATATGTCAAGTTCTGTTTGATTAATCCCTTTTATTTTTCTCTTTTCTTTCTCTTTACACTGTTTCTGTGCACTGTGTTTCTGCCCTTCTTCTTCTGTTGCATTTTTGCACTGGTAGCCCTGGAGGGTAAGACCACCTGTAGTCTCAGTGTCATGTCTGTCTGTGTTTGTGCCATCTTCAGCTAGTTGCTATGTCATTACTTAACCATATCATTTACAATCATAACTTATTCACAAAACTGAAATGCCTTGCATAAATGTCCTGTGCCTGTTCTCTGCTAAAGAGGAGATCAGTTGTCATTCTATAGTGCTTATAGCTCCCACCTTGTTTGCGCTGAAGTTTGGGACTGATGGGAGACTGCTTGGTTGAACCTGCTGGGAAGTAAAACAAAGCTTTGAATGTATAGATTCATTAAAATATTCATACATATAATTTGATCCCCTTTTATGCTAGATGTATTTCGTAGAAGATCTTTGTTGTTTTCAGACTTTCAGATTTTCATTTAGTTGTCATATCATGATTTCATTTAGATGTTGTAGTCAATCAGGATCATTAAAAGCATTTGTAAGCAGGGTTGCTAGGTCCATTACTGTACCTAAAGTTGGGTAATTTCAACTGTAGCTGTAGGTTGTTTTGTGTAAAGGTGACAAGGTTTTGTTCTTTATTTGTCAAGATTAAGTTATTTATGAAAACAGAGTTGTTATGAATTCTATTGGACAGTGGATTAGAGTTTTTATGATCACTATCAGATAGTGGATTTCAGGGAGAAATTGTGCAGGGACCTTAAAATATGTAATTTATACGTAATTTAGGTATGGGAGTGACATTTTTTGTATTTTGGTATTTGGGTTTGGATAATGAGGCAAGTTTTAAAATGCCTTTGGTTATGTTATAAAGATCTGGCAACCCTGGTTGTATTTTGACTCCAGTAGTTGCTTGTGCTGCCACCTAGTGTCAAACATGTGTCCCTTGCACCATAACACAAAGTTGTTCATTTCATAATCATTTAGTCCAGTAACATAGATTAAATAATAGAGCTCCTTTTAGATTGCCCATTAATATAAAGGATTTAAAACATTTGTTTTTTGTGTATCTGAAATAATTATTTTATAATTTGTTCTGTTAATTTTTAGATTCAGCCTCAGGAAATCAACCCTCCCCCAACAGCAAACTTGGATCGGTCCAATGATAAGGTTTATGAAAACGTGACAGGTCTTGTGAAGGCGGTCATTGAGATGTCCAGTAAAATCCAGCCGGCTCCTCCCGAGGAATACGTGCCTATGGTGAAGGTACGATTTATTACTGAGACTGTCATCGATTGATTTCATCCTAAAGTTCGGTTTCTGGTTTTTTATATCTGCACAATAACATGCTTGTGTGTTTAGGATGTGGGATTAGCTCTTAGGACACTGCTGGCCACTGTGGATGAGACAATACCCTCACTGCCTCCCCACACACACAGAGAGGTAATACAGGTTTTTGATTGTGTAAAAAAATGTACTCTCATTTCATTATGGCATTTAACCCACATCATATGTCATGCATTCAGATTGAAATGGCTCAAAAGCTCCTAAATTCTGACCTGGCTGAGCTGATAAATAAGATGAAGTTAGCCCAACAGTACGTCATGACCAGCCTGCAGCAGGACTATAAGAAACAGATGCTAACAGCTGCTCACGCACTCGCTGTGGATGCCAAGAACCTGCTTGATGTGATCGACCAGGCCAGGCTGAAGATGTTGGGTCAGAAGCGGCCGCATTAGCAGAGGCAAAGGAAACACACACAACAGCAGCACAGCAGAACGATGCCCCAGAAACACACCAGCACAGACTTGTAAACTTACACACAGAGGATTCTTATGGTGCCCCTTTATTCACTCATTGATCCACCTAAAGTCATGGGTGCCATGAGAAGGGCTCTTCATTTGTTTATCGGATGAGCCGGTTCGGGCCGAACGTAGGGATGGGACCCTTCGGTGAAGCGTTTTTGTGTGGACTGGGTGATCTGTTTAAGGAGGATTGTGATTGGACGCTGAGAAGGAGGCTTTAAATGTGAGCTTTGGAAGTCTCTGGAGGATGAAGAGACACTCTTACACTGTATCTAATATGTCTATGTTTCTTTGACAAGCCCAGGTTTCAGGGCCAGACCACACAAATCTAGAATCTCGCTCCGCTCAGGTTCCAGTTGTAGAGTCATGAACCTTGAGCTGTATTCCTAAGACTGTCAGTTTTGCACAGTAGAATTTGAGGTTAGTCTGGATTTGCAGAATCTGGATTTGATGGGACTCCCATAGCAGACTCCACACCTCTCCCATGGACTGAGATGGAGAGTGTTGTACATTTGGACCATGTGCCACATAGAGGTAAAATAAAACTGAATGACTGAATTAAAAGAAATGAGTGAGTTATGGAGTCATAATTTTTTTCATGAGTGCTGTTTGTTTAAAGATATTTACAGGGAAGGAGTTTGGTAAGTAATAAATAACATGGTATTATGATTATAACGCTTTTTAAGACTTTTTAAATATGCATTTTATTACTAAACGTATTATTAGCATAACAAATTGTATGAAAGGTTGTGAACTGAAAAATGGAATAGTAGATATTTTGTCATTTTTTTTTCCTAGATTTGCTTTATTGACAGCTTGTTTTAGAAAATATGTTGTATGCTTCAATAGAAGTATTGAACACATTATTTACAGATTTTGTTATGTGGGAAATTGCTCATTGACTGTCACACAGTCAGCTCTCATTGGGTTCAGTCCAGGTTGTATAGAATATTACATATTCAACATCACAAGACTTTATTAATGTTAGCTTTTAAACCTCAGTTGGCCAACTGTATAATATGTGAAGGTTTCTAGTAATATGGTTGGAATTTGTTAAGGAAAGTTTTGCAAAGAAACAAAAATTTGAAAGTTTTATAGTAAATTGACATACATTTATGGAGAATTATTTCAGCTGGGGAAAAAAAATTACACATTATATATAGATATTATTTATAGACAGTTCACTATACTTTCATTTCTAACATAGCATGTCATAATTTATTTACATTGTTGTCATTTCAAAGCACAAAACAAAAAAGAAAATAGATTGAAGGAAGGCTAGCAGTGGCACCCATTCACTTTTTACATTTACATTAACATTTATTAATTTTGCAGACACTTTTATCCAAAATGACTTACAAGTTTTATGCAGTAGCCATCATCACTGCAGAGCAAACGGGGGTAAGTTGTTGCTCAAGGACACTGGGATTCAAACCCACAACCTTCTGCTTACAAGTCCAACTCTCTAACCACCAGACCACAACTGACCATATGCATGTCAATCAGTGGAAGTTAACAACATTCTTCAAAATATCTTCATTTGTGTTTTGAGAAAGAAAGAAAATAATACATGTTTATAATGACTAGAAGGTGAGTACATGAGAACAGAATTCCATTTTTGCATAAACAACCACTTTATAAGTAAAAATATGACCATTAAAGTCCTTTGGGGAAAGAAATTATTTCCTTATTCAAGATGAAATGTAATATCCATATTTTGAGCAAACTTCTTCCACATTTAGATTTCATATTATACATTCAGATCATTTAGAAAATACATTGTTGATCTATTTTAGTTTCACTGATTTCAAGCCCTAGTTACCTTAATTCCAGTAGAGGGCAGCATATGAGTACCACACATGCCCATGCCATCTTCAGACATCAGAATGTGTACAAACGAAGTATAAAATAATGTTAACAAACAAATAAAAAATACAATATGATGAGCTTTAAAAATTTAAAGTATAACTTCTGTTATTAAAGAAAAAAATGTAGTTAAATTACCTCAAACCAACAGCCAAAAGAAAATAAAGCAAAAAATCAATATCACGAAACGCAAGACGAGAGACTCGGACTTTTATTTTGAATCGTCCTTGCCACTCGTTCGCGATGACTTTTATTTTGAAAGCCCGTCCCCTGTCCCCCACAGTCTGCTCTGGTTGCCGTCGGCTTCAGTCGTCTCAGTGCGCTTGATTATTTTTACAGCGTCGAGACTGGCGGTGAAATCCAGGTCATCCTCAGCGGACCACCAGCCGACACAGTCCCGGTCTCCTAATATCCACAGAGCCGTTTCTCGGTTCCTCTCGTTCCAGGTAAGGAGCCCACATTCCTCGCATATCTGTGTCGTTTAATGCAGATGGCATCAGATGGGTGCGTAATGATGCCAGCTGTGCCAGTTGCCCCGCGGGTGGAATGATGAGCGCAGCGGCTTTTGGCTGGGGCAGAAAAGTTGTGTCAGAGGGTCCTGAAGAGAAATAAAGACAATGTGTGGGATCAAGTTTAATTGTGTAGATTAGTCCCTATAGAATACATATTAAATAGGAATTTATAGTATAATGTATTTTTAATTCACTGGATAACAATCAATTAAATTAATTAATTTGCTATTTATTTTTGTGATCATTCTTATTTAAGATAGTGCCAGTTGTGAATAAAGTAATTATTTTATCATTTTATTTGTTTGTTTTAATTATTATATTTTAGTCTACATATATATATATATATATATATATATATATGAAAATTTATATCTGTGTCTTAATAATGTATCTCAGTGTCTTCTATTGGCAGAACTTTACTTTGTTTTCTAGGCTTTATTTAATTGGGTTTTAATATTTTATAGACGCTTGACGTCGGACGGCTAGACTGCAGGCGTGCGGGCGTCTGTGGAGCTGTCAGCTGACCCCGTCCAGACTTGGACTGAGTGTGCTGCCAGTGGCTGTCGTGACTGCATGTTCAGCCCAGTTTTAGATTCCACTCTCTGTGTCCTTTGCTGTGCTCCGCAGGTTCCGGCCCACTTGAGAGACGCAGACATGAATGTGTCCCGCATTCCTGGAGAGAGAGTCTTTCAGAGCCGCCCATGGCCGACTGACACTATTCGCTTTAATCTTCTCTCTCTCACTCTCTCGTTGCCACTTGCTTTCATCTCTGTGCTTAAAGAGCAGATGTACGCCTGTGAGAACATCCGGAAAACATCTGCTGGGTGAAATCACCTTAAGATCGTAGGAAGAGATGTTGTGCATCCATTCTAAATCAAAAACGTCTTCTAGATGTCTATGTGACATCCGACGTCTTAGAGATGTACGGCCTGCAAGATGTCTTGACGATGATAGTAAAGACGTCAAATTGATGTTTGCCATCAGGGTGTCGGATGTTCTCTGGCCGACCCCACGTGAATGACGTTTATCAGCCCAAAAGGACACTTTCCACTCGTGAAAAATGAGCCTAGGTCCCAGCTGTGATGTCATCCGCTGCAGGCAGACAGCGAGGTGTGTCAGAGTGTCGGCTAATGGATCGGTGGTGGCATCGGGCCAAGTGTAACAGTGAGTCGTGGAGGCGCGTGCCACTCGGGGGCTAAAGAATGATAAATCGGTACAAAGTGTGGCAGAAGCTTAACGGGACTTACGGTGCATCAGCAGACGCGGCTGTCTGTGCAGAATGCTCTGGTCTGAGACGTTTGGGTTGTGCTTTTGAATTTGAGACATGTAGAGAACTTTTTCTTAAGTGTGTACACCTCCTCCAAATGGATAGTTCAGTTCAGCTGTTAGAAGAAGGCTTGTGTAATAAAGAGGGCGAGAGAACAGAACTAATATTGAAATCTCTGTTCTGGAAGATCTTGAGGATATTTCATTTTTGCACTTGACTTCTAAGTTCACTTTGAAGAAGTAAATTGGCTCACGCACACACTTTGATTCGTACATGCATACATTATTCTCCGAAGGGAAACTGCTAGACATAAAAGTTGGCAAATTTACATAATAATACATGCAGAGGTTTGGTTGCATATAGTATAAATGTGAAAGTAGCTGTTAAGTAAATTATACAAAAACATTATTTTGTATTAAGTACAGACAAGTGTTTTTGTGTAAAAACAAGCAAGGAATAAAATTTGTACAATTTTTAAATATTTGATGATAGGCATTATACATGGGCAAGAGTTTTTTCATTTAAAGACAGACACTATTAAGCTACAACTTCATGCTTCTTAATATGATAATTAAAGTGATAGTTGACCCAAAAATGTAAATTGTGTCATCATATTCTCACTCTGTTGTTATTTTAAACCTGTATGCCAATCTTCTTAGTAGCTGGCACCCAGTCGCTTACATTGGTTTGGTCTTCATAAAGAAAATGGGTGCTTTCTTGTCAACGACATCTTTCAAAATATCTTCTTTTTCTGCAGAAGTCATCATACAGGTTTCAAATAAAAAGAGAGTTGTAAATAATGAGAATTATCAAATTTTGGACAGCTATCATTTAATGATACTGTAGCATAAAGCACTGTATATTGCGCATTATCCTGTTGGTGGGTGGGTGAGTGAGTGAGTGATTTGAGGCTGAGAGCTGGGACAGCAGCCCACTCCAGACCGGAACACTCACTGCTTGTGGGAAGAAAGCTTCCTGTCTCGCTGAGAGCCGTCTGTCTGACGCGGAGTCATCGTACGCCAAGCTTCCTGTCTTGCTGCGAAGCACATCATCTGGCCTCTGGCACCGAAACGTCAGGTGGCATAAGGGCTTGGGGTAAGGGTAGGAACCGCACACATGCTGAACCGGGATCAGCTGTCTTTCTCCAAACCCTGCTGTCTGTCATTATCAAGACCACGCAGAACTGGGCTCAGATCAGTGGAAGTGAACGCTTTAAATAAGACCCCTAGGAGGGTCTTAATATTACACGCACCCCCTTAGAATGTACTGAGATGAGAAGAGACGACACAGCCAAAAGTAGAGGCTGTCACAGCCGGACGCTTATGGATCGGCCTGTGGAAAAGGTCATACCACCTGTGTGTTTAAGACTGTACTCATTATTTCAGAACTCTTAGGGTGCGCTTCACATACTTTGCTTATGTAGATGCACATCAACTGTGAGTTTCTAAAGACTCGGTTTGGATGGTACTGAGACCAATCTCTAAGGATTATCCTAGAACAAAGGCATATGGTAGTGAGGGTCTTATTGGGCTGGGATCCCCGGTTGGCATCCTGTGGTGGGAGACAGATGGGAGCACGCTGGGGCACGAGGGTACTGAGGTCCTAACGTACCAGAGACAGAGACTCCCACTAATGCTAAAGTGTGCTGTTATTACGCATAGTTTTAGGAAGAAAAGAATAGTTTCTTTTGTAAAAAAATAAAAAATAAAAGCACAACCAGATGTTCCAGTGCACACTTCTATGTCCTCATCTGGTCCCTTAGTGCATTGCTGTTTTCTAGAATTTTCTTGACTAAAAGTGTCTTAACATTGGCAAACTGTTGGTTTAACACCATGTCCCTGTAACACACCAAACCTTGTTAGAATCGGTGGATGTAGCTTGTAAGCTCCGTTACTCGATTAGAAATCCATCTGGCGGTTCGAGATGTTGTGTAGATCAAAGTTCTCTAATGTTTCTGTCTCTCTTACGCTTCAAAGCTGATCTCTGTTCTGATACAGGACACTGCAGCACTCTGCACCATCCTCTCTCCCTCTTTCCCTCTCTCACCCTCTCCCTCTCTCTCTCTCTCTCTCTCTCTCTCTCTCTCTCTCTCTCTCTCTCTCTCTCTCTCTCTCTCTCTCTCTCTCTCTCTCTCTCCCCCCTCTCCCCCCCCCTCTCTCTCTCTCTCTCTCTCTCTCCCCCCTCTCCCCCCCCCCCTCTCTCTCTCTCTCTCTCTCTCCCCCCTCTCCCCCCCCCCTCTCTCTCTCTCTCTCTCTCTCTCTCTCATTTGCTGTCTCTCTTAATTCTCTCTCTTCCCCTCTATTTTGCAGTGCAACTTGACTTTGACATCAGCTCCTCTAGAGGACACAAACTTTCAGGACTCTAATTATTTACTGCATCTCTGCTTGGCTTAATCGGCCCTCGCTGAGGACAGCCATCGGTTCAGCTGAGCACAATCAGTAAAGTTCTGCGATGAACGAATCAATCTTTAATTACCAAGAATCACATTTATTAGGGCTCATACTTAGTATGAAGGGGTTTGTTCAAATCCTTAATGTGATTGTTCGTCCAAAAATAATAATTCTATCATTTACTTAATTTTGAGTTGGTCCAAATATGTATCTTTCTTTGTTCTGATGTTTGCAGAGATATGTTTAAAAGAAAGCGGATATCCAAACAGTTCTTGGACTCCATTGAAGATTATAGTAGGAAAAATATTTGTTTTTGCTGTTGAACACAAAATAAGATATTTTGAAGAATGTGGGGCAGCAAAATGTTCCGGGGTACCTTCGTTGTCATTTGTTCCACTATGGTAGTCAATGTGGATCAAGAATCATTTGGTTAAGCATTTGTCCAAATTTATTTCTCGGTCTTCATCCAAATAAATAAATGAATAAAGATTGGGAACAATTAGGGAAATGAGTAATTCATGACAGAATTTTTGGATGAAATGTTCCTTGTACACCATGCAATTGCAGATATATGGATTGGTTGTGGTGCAGACATGGCGTGTGCTTAAAATGGTTGTACAATCCCATATGCTTACTTGAAAGAAGTGACCTGAGGCATATGTGGGAATCAAAATATTGATGTTGAGATAAGGAATGGGGTGGCCTAGAAACAATGTGACTGTGTCTTGCTGCTGTGTTTCTCTCATAAGAAAAACCTGTGTTTGAACGTCTCAGGCGAAGTAAGGATTCAGTTAGTCATTCTTCAGGTGTTTTAAATGAATCTGTCAAATGACTCTCCATCACCTACTGGCTATGTTCACTTTTGACATTTTCACATTTTTTGAAGCTTAGCATCTGTTTTAAATGATAATCCTATAGAGTGAACCCTGTTTTAACTGATCGCCACCATCTGCGTGTTATTCTGCAGCTCAGCATCTTTTTAAGTAAAAATTTTAAACTTTTTTGGAAAAGTCAAGTACCGTTTTGACAGCTGACCAATCACAAGCATGAAGCGGGATCCGTTGGAATTGGAGTAGGAATTGGATTGGTCGAGCAGGACGGAGCTGTGTTTTTTAAGCAGTATTCATGCAGAAATGCTGCCAGCTTTTTACACTAAAAAACACTTTTTCTTTTTGACAATACGCTAAATGTGAACACGAGCTTACATTTAACTTTTTAATAAAAGTTAAACATGAATTAAGAATTCAGAAAAACTATTCTTTACTTTGTAGCACTTTTAAATTAGTTCCTACATAGAAATGTAGTGATATACTTAAGTATTTTGTAAACCTTACTGAAATCCTAGGCGCTGGTGTTTTCAAAAGTTAAAGTAAAAAAATTTTTTAAGTATACTACAGAACTTGCTACAGTTTACGTTTGTACCGAAAATATGTGTGTGCAAGATATATTAGTAGCGACAATATTGTAAATGTTGTTTAAACTGTGTGTGAAATCCCATTATGGAGTATTCGCCGCATTCACTGTGCTGTCATCACATGAGGCGCCGCCTGTGTGTGCCCATTTACAACACACCTAACTTTTGTATCTTTTTAATGTAAAAATATTTTCATTAAGAGGTGTCTAATATTCTTCGGTTTGTTATTTAAAGTTAATCTAAAGACTTCTCTTAAATTTATTGTTTTAATTATTATAATAATAATAATTATTATTATTGTTTTTATCCTATGTTGGAATGTAAAGCAAGTATTACTCATAAAAGACTAACAAACACATTTTCTAAATTAAAATATGTTTGGTTATTGTTATCGAGATAATACATTTTTGACGTTGTCGCAGACCCTTATGACAAAATAATGTCGTTTAAAAAAAGCAGGATTTTGATTTTTAGGACTACTGGGTTTTGGCATACTTTACCTGGTGTGTAGTATGGGCAGATACGTTTACGTTATCGGGAAATCCGTACTGGTCAGTGCACGATTATCAACCATTTAAACCACATCCCCCCGGCCCCACCATTGCAAACCCGATTTGATCATTTCTTTGAAAGTGTAGCATATGCTAGCAAACAATCAGTTTAAAGTAAAACACTTTCAAAACAATGCTTTTGCTTATTAAAATTGCATGCCCTCGAATCCTCTCGCCCTTAAAATTCCGTCATTTTGTAAACCCCCTGAAGAACATGTGTCTGGATTAAGCTCATGCTAGACTTGACCTCACCAACCTCTTCCGTGCGCACCGCTGCAGAATGCATCGGAGCAGCAAAGGTCTGGCTGTCTAGACGCTGTGGGCGGAGTCCCAGAGGGCTGTTGATTGATTGGCTTGGAAAGATCCTGCAACTGATTAGACGTTTGCTTCGGAGAGTCCTGTTTGTTTGTCATCTGTGTCAGTTTGGCATCTGTGTTTCTTTCCAAACGCAATTCTTGGAGGACGAATTGATTTTATCCTCACCACCCACATGGATTCAAACAATTGTGCTCAGATTTGCCTTTTTACTGCGGTGTGAATAACTATAGGCTGATCAATAAACTCATTATTGTTTTCATATCAGTCGAGATGTAATCACTTTTCTTCTTCACTTGAGAAACAAGTCTTCTCATTCACTGTTGCCAGGGCAACCAAAATCTCCAACATATTGCAGAAAACAGACTTTAATACATTCCAGATTGTGGCTTTCTGCTTGTGCAGGATTGTTTGTTAGGCTAAATAAACTATTCTCGGAGAGGTGGGGCGAACGACGTAAGAGGTGGGATTAGATGCCGTCACTCAAATGACTGCTAGGGGCAAGCATAACACGAAAGCTTATGGGAGTAACAATGGAGGAAAAGAAAAGAGGGAGAGCGCTGCAGGAGGAATGCACATACTGCAGTATTGGTGGAGTGAATAGACTGTCAAAACAACACCAAACTTGACACTGTGCAGACATGCTATCATAAATGAATTCTGTTGTATCTATTATAAACTGAACCACTCTTGTACAGAGGCACTGAGGGTGTAGAATGTTCTTCCTCGCCTTCATTACTTATTTCATCCGTCTGTCTGGTTTGTCTGACTCGTGCTTACTCGCTCACACACCTAAAATCTGACTAACCCAGACACCCGAGTCGTCATTCGCAAACTTGCCAGGTCACCCGAGGGCTCGCGGGAAAAGGGGTTAAGCCGTCTGATTAAAGGTAGACACCGGCAGGCGGACTTAAGAAGCTTGGTCTGCTTTCACTTCGAAGAGGTAGATGATTTTTTTTGTTTGTCTCTTAGGCCAGGCTTTGTGGACTTCATGGAACTGTGAGAATTGCTTTGGAGAAGGGAGGAGGTCCGTTCTTTTGATTCCTGAAGTTTGTAATCATTTTTAATGATACGCTTTGAAGCAGGTCAGAGGTGTCTAAGGAACTGTTCCCAAGAAATGTACATTCAGAAAAATGTTCACAAGACTTTTTTCTGTGTACTGAGAGACGGAGTCAGGTGTTTTTTTCGAGTCTTTTAAGTACTGGGTGAGTGGAAGTGGTGAAAGCTGTTATGATTTTTCAAAGGCCTGTGTCATTAAACTATGACTAAATTTCAGCACTTAACAATACAGATTCAACAATATAGATTTTTCTCTGCATGTGTAGTGCAGATTTTGGTGTCTGTCTAGTAGTTATATGAATATATATCAATATGTGTGTCTATACAGTATATAGATATGTATGTTGATAATAAGTGTATAATTTTCTGAGCAAAAATAATAATTCCCCAGATTTACAGAAGATGGTCACTTTAATAATAATTTATTCTCAATTTATGACATTTAAAAACCCCACATGCAAATTATTTGGATTTTTTACCACTATTTTTTTTCTCCCATTTCTAAGAAAGTTTTTTTTAACTCTCTTAATGCACCATATATTGTTATATGCTCCCTTATTCTTTTATATATTTTAATATGTGCAGGTCAGATTTAGCATGTTGTTTACAATTTTACATAACTATTGTTACACTTAATGGTAATTCAATATTAGACAACATCATTTCAACCAATGTCTACATTTTCTTCTCCAAAAAATGATATTTTACTTACATTTAAAGTGCTTTCCGTCATTTTTTCAATACATTTTTATTGATGCAGACATTGGTATGTATTTATCTATCAATGCGTGCATATATATTAGCTATATAGTATCTACATACTATTCAGTGTATATACATAATCATTTTCTAGCTTCACAAGTCCTTGAATGGCATCTATTCAAAGCTTTTCTTATAAGTTATTCAGCTCTGATTTTTAACTCTACATAGATGAAGTGAAGTACATTGTTGTTCCTAAGAGATTTATCATGATTTAACCAGGCACAGTGAGAGAAAGCGACAGACCCCCTACTGAGATCACATTACACTTCTTGTAGACAGACCAAGAGATAGAGAGGTTTGTGCGGACATTTATTGAAGTCATTTGTTTCGGCATGTTGAGTCTTTTAGCTGAATGCTTTAAGAGACATTTTCCACAGGTGGACAACAATTGTCTTTTCTGTGTGCTAACATGTTGGTATCTTCGTCATCTCTTGTCTCCAAAGCTTTGAGTAAACAGCTGACTCATGCATGCCAGGCCTGTAGAAGGCAATGATTCTTCGGAAAGACTTACAACCTACCCGCGCACATACGCCGTTTCCCTTGGTCGACGTATATTTGTGTTCAAAGTCTGGCGGAGGATACAATGCGGATCATCGACTTTTTGTTGGATGTTTTTTGCTTTAATTGATAGGATAGTGGAGAGGAGACAGAAAATTGAGCTGGACAGAATCAGGGGAGTGGGACAGGAAAAGGATGCTCGGGACGGGAATTGAGACCCATCCGACCAAAATATTACTTACTGATATTTATGGATTTGCGTTATCTTATACGTGTCATTTACAACAAAAAAGCATTCAATAATTAAGGTGTTAAAGATCTGCTTTAACTATGGTAAATGTTGAAAGAAAGTTTATGTTGTATAAAAATTAAAATCCTTAACTTCATGACATAATTTCATTAACATCATAAAAATGGATTTGGATTCATTTGTATGGATTAATCAAATGTTTTAAACATGCCAGTTTTGCTTCCCCCTTCGACTCTGTCAATACAAACTGTTTACCTTGGTAACACCTTGGTAACATTAGTATTAGAATATACGACGAATTGTAATTTATTATTTTACAGGCTAAACTTAAATATATTTTATTTGCAAACCAGTGTTTCAAAGGAAAATGGTATCCACTTATTCAGCGAGTAGTTCATTATCCTAAGCATTACTGATAGGAGTACTTTGTTAAGCCAACTTTCCTTCCAGGTAAACTGATATTAAAAAAACTCTTACACCAAATCTTTGACTAAAGCCAGCCAAACAGATTACAGGATTTGAGCTTTACTGTTGAGAAAGTGCTTACAGATTTCTCTTCAGTATACATCAGACATCGTACAGATCGTGGGTGGTTCCATCAATGGATGGGATGGTCTGTGGGCATGTACGCTACATGAAGGCTCAGGTCTGGGACTTGCAGAGATAGCAGGGCCTGTAAATGATTTACTGAAAGTTTCTTTAATTCCTGACCCAGAATATCTTCAGAACCATCGAAGATGCTTCTAATTACAGCTGACTGAATAGATAATGGGATGCAAACTGTTTATTTTTGGGCGGTGACTTTGTAGTGGTTGGTCTCCCCATGAAAAGTAAACCCTCACAGCGGTGGGTGTAAGATTTGAAAAAGAACCACTAACGATAGGGAGGAGCCGCATTTGAGCAATAGATGCTCGCACATATGCATGCATGCCACAATCCTCCAGGTCATGTTGTTTACTCGTATTCTTCAACCTTTTTTTTATCACTGTCCGCTGATAACTTGAGACTGGAAAATGTTTCCACATGTTCAAAGATTTAGATGTTCCAGGATGGTTTTTGGAAGTGTGTCATGACCCAATTAGTTTGACTGCACTGTGGCTCATCTGGACAGCTTAGTTACATTCATTTCACAGTAACTTTTGATGTGTCAGACGTCATTTCTGATGACATTCAGCCCCGTGTGGTTATTAAATGATAATGAGGATCAAATGTTGATACAAGTTTTTTTTTCAATCCTGTCAAAAAAGTTCAGTATTAGTTTCGTTACCCAGACCTCAAACATCTGTTTTCCAACATTAGAATGTACACGACTGGTCGGAAGTTTCTCGACACTCACTTATGCATTCACATTTTCTTCACATTTTAGAATAATATAAGTATGAATAAGGAAATATGGGATTGATGTCAAATTGTAATGAAACATTTGATCATCTTGGACTAGTATTTGCAGATATTTTTTCTCAATTTATCAAGTGTCTTCTTAAGATCTCACCTAGAGAAGCTTTGTAAAGAATTCAACAAAGGAGTTCTGTCTATTCTGCACTCCGATTGGCTGCTTTATTTTCAATATTTGTCCATTAAACAAATTTTAGCCAGATCAGTTATTTTTAATAATGAGAAACTTGTAACTGAAGTGCCCAAAATGTTTAACCGCTACTTTGTTGAAAATAGAAATCTTATTTTGAAGATGAAAGACTGCTGTATGGTAATTATAAATATCTTAATATCTTATGTCTTTGTATGTCAAAGGTTCTTAAAGGATCAATTAGACAAAAAGTGTATTTTATCTACTACTATAAATACAAAATAACTTAACTTTTATTTTTATATTTTAAATACAAGTGACCTCGCTTTTTGAAATAAACATTTTCCAGTTTCCTACATAATCATGAGATCAGAAAGAGTACTGGAAATTTGTACTCAAGTACAAGTCATGCTACATTGCTGAAATTGTTCACAATTACAAGTATAAGTACTGGTGTTAAAAAAAGTAATTGAGCAATAGTAAAAATTACTCTTATCAAAAAATACTTGAATACTAGTTACTTGTTACTTTCTCTGTTCTGTGAAATGAGCTATGACTAATAATCCAATTTGGAGATTTATGTAGAAAATATGTTGATAAAGTATACAAACGACACAATTGAGACAAATAAAAAATGTAGTGTATTTTAAAAACCAACAGTGGTTGTTTCTCGTAACCCACATTTGTCTTAGTATGTGATCAGCTCTCTCCACAGTGGGCGTCTTTCAATCTATTAGACTGTTTGAAGTCGGATATCTTAGTTGAATAAGAAATGCAGTCAAAGTTTTAAATATTAATTTAAATTATACTCTGTAATGAGTGTGACTTTAAAACTAGCGAGGTAAAAGTATAGAGCTTTATTTGTAAACGCGTCATTAAAAATGACTTCCAGCCTCTGCATTAGATCAAGATTTACAAACGAGATTTGCATCTCCAATGGATGTGCATTCTGAACAAAGCCTTTTTATGGCGTTTCTCTCCACTATTGAAAATAACCATCTCCCCCCTCCCCAAAGGTCCATTTCCTGAGATGCAAATGGTCTTGGAACACACTGGGGGAACAATGAAATAACACTGAGAGAAAAAAAGTACATCTAAACATCTGGCAGATGTTTGTCTGTTATGTGTTACTGCCGTAGTAGTCATGTCCTGAAACGACCTATATTGACCGTGTATGTCATTGTTTGACTTGGATGGCGTTCTCTTGTTTCACGTGTGTGGAATAATATTTATCGTGCAATGAAACCGGCTCTCGCTGTGCGGCTTGTGGCGGGGTCAGGCGAGGTGAGGGCTTGCCGTGTTTCCAAGTTACACAGCAGACGTGAATCTGCAGTTTCCTCTGGGGTGTTAGAGAGCTTTGAAGGTCATCTAAGGAACTTTCTTCCTTGTTCGTGGTTATAGTTTTCTGCAAATAAAATTGAACGTTTTTGGGACATCAATGATATTGAAGCACAGAAACATGAGCAATGACTTGTGATTAAGTAAAGAACAGTACCGTAGTGTGATACACAACAGAGGTTTATGCCTGATGCTTCTGTTAGAGATTGTAGATACTATTTTCCAAATCGTCAGAGAAATTAGATTTAATTTCTTCGCAATAAAACCCCAAATGTTGATGAATGATTGATTATAAAACCGGAAACTGATTTTCCTCTCAAATCTGCAGTCACAAATATGAACCGCTTTTATACTGTTACAAAAGTATCATCGTGTTTATAATTAAGCTTTGTTTTAACTACAGTTGAATGTTTAACCTTAAAATTTGCTATAAAATGATGAAAGGAATTACATAAAATATGGTTTATATTCCTTTAGGTAAAAAACATTGGGTTGGTTGAATTAGGGACCTTAAGGGCTTTTCAAGGACGGATGACCATAAAGCACAGTTTCTTTTCACTTACTATAAAAGTTTTGAAATTGAAGCTTAAAATGTTGGAATTTTCAAAGCTGTATGATTTCATTTAAATTCAAAAGTGGAACTTTGTGAAGCTCTTTCAGGGCCAGTATATGGTACCCTTGTCTGTATGGCTCACAGAAGGACAAAATGCAGCCCAGACATAAGCAAATAATGTCCAAATAACACTTTTTGAACTGACTTTTATATATTTTCTGCATTTTAGCCACTTGACTTAATCTCTCTCTCTCTCTCTCTCTCTGTCTCTCTCTCTCTCTCTCTCTCTCTCTCTCTCTCTCTCTCTCTCTCTCTCTCTCTCTCTCTCTCTCTCTCTCAGAGTGAGCTTGCGGTTTGAAGGATGAGGTGGGGCACATTGATTAGCATGCTTCTACGCTGAGAAGTGTTCATCCAGCCAGGACAAGCAGCAGCAACTCCACAATCCCCACCTTAAGCGGCTATCAAACACCTGCTTTAAATCAAGCACCTGTCTAGATATTCACACGCTCACACACACAGCTATGGCTGGCTGGCTCTGGCTGGGAGGGTAATCGGTGCGTTGGTTGCCCTGGCAACCCCACCCTAAATTCAGCTTTAAAGAGCCCCACTCAACCAAGATTTGTCCCCCCTTCTACCTTTCCTCTGAGTGTACTTGCCCCTGTTGGAGGGAGAGGGCAGTGGTCGTATCCGGAGACATGGACTGATGAGGTGAGAATGGCAGCGCGGTGGCTGTTTGGCCCCCTGGAGCCCTCAGGCACTCAGAGCCAATAACGTGGGCACGCACTCGGGCCAGGAGCAGTATGCAGGAAGCTGACCTACCGGCTACCAATGCTTTCACAGGTGAGCACCAGATCAGATTTTTCCGAATCAAAGGATAAAGCTTTGTGTTTTTGGCATGGTTTTGGGTTTAAAGGGTCGTGCCAGCAGTAAAGATTATGTTCACGAGAGGGGTCATGTCGCGCTTTACAAACTCAGGATGGTTTTTTGCTGATATTCATAGCTTGCGTCTCGCTCCCCCCTCCCTTCCCGTCTTCTTCTGCTCTGTTTCTCCAGCAGGCTGCATTTCTCTCCCCTGCCTGGAATGGAATGCAGAGATAGAGGGAAGGGAGAGAAAGTACGAGACGGGTGGGGAGGGGAGGTTAGGGTTGGGTTGTGTACTAAACTACAATTTGACAGTCTGGTACACTTAGGACAGAAAACAGAAATGTTCTGCATTTTTGACCTGGAATCAAATCTCAGTTTAAACTAAAAGGGATAGTTCTCACAGAAATGATAATTATGTCATCTTTTAGTAACACTTCTGACATTTCATACCTCTATTAGTTGGTTTCTGCAGAATACAAAAGGATATTTTGATAAATGCACGTAACCAACAACAGATGGTACCGATTTGATTTTGTTTAACGTAAACAAAACCAATGCAAGTCAACTGGTACCATCAGTTTTCTGTTACACTGAAAAAAATGGGTTGTTTGAAGTACTTAATTTTATCATGTACATCAGTTTCATGTGATTAAGTTTTTTATCATCATTTTTCTTGCAGTTTAAAGAAAAGTTATGTTAAAACAACTTAATTTAATCACGTTGAATGATTTACATGATAAAATTAAGTAATTCTAACAACCCACTCTTTCAGTGTACCAACATTCTTCAAAGTATGGTCTTTTTTGTTTTGCTGAACAAATAGTCGTATAGGTTTGAAATGACAAGGGTTTAAGTAAATGATGACAAATTTTGGTTAATCACTTTTAATGAACAAATTTGAATCCCAGACAGGATTTTGTTTGTCAGCGTAATGTTTTTCCACACCTTGAAGTGCCGGCAAAAGGTGTGATCCGCTCATCGTTGCCCACATGCTCTGTTAGCGTAAGGCAAAGAACAGATGATGTGTCTGAAGATCAAAATAACATTTTCAAAAAACACGCCAGGCTGCGACACACCCCGCGAGAGACTGCATGAGCATGGTATTGTCTAGCACCTCCTCCTCCTCACACAGAGAAGTTGTTTAGATGGCTGGTGTCATCACTGCCTGGTTTCTTCTGTGCATTGTTGGATGGCTGCTCTGGTGGTGATCCTTTATAGCTCACATTCTTCCACAGAGCTAAATCTGCACCGTTATCAGGTCAGCCTTGAGTTTCCCTAAAAGCAAGCTTGCGAGAAAACTTATTTTAAGATCTTTTATAAAAGCCCGTGACCTACATATAGAGGATCATCGCCGCTTGAGAACCACAAATCTTTGTACATTTTTGGTCCTGTGAATCTGGTCCACAAACTCATATGGATGAGCTCCTTTAGATCTTATGAGAAAGTTTTAGCACACGGGAGGTTTTGTGTTTGTGTCCAAAAAACTTTAAAGTTGTTTATATGAAAGGTGTCCAACAGGAAGGTCATTGGGTTTAACAACTGAGGATCTAAGGGTCCATTAGGGAAAATGTATTTAAAGTGTTAAGCTTTTCATTGTGATGGGTTCTACACTCATGTCTTGATATTAAGTTTAGTATAGATTTCTCATTTGTCCGTCGGCTTGAAACATAGAATGCAATAATACATGATACTTGTGGGATGGATGCAATCTGATGTACTATTTCTGTTTCTCTAGCTTTTAACAGACAAAACGTATAAAAAGCTTGTCTGTAAACCTTACAATATTTTATTTATATAGCTAGCTATGAACATATCAAAAGTTCCAACTTACTTCATAGCAACCTATTATTTGAAAGAACGTTACTTTGTTCGGTTGAACATAAAGAAATTTAGAGGAATGTTAGTGACTAGTGATTCTTTAAAACATATCTTTCTTCAGCCAAACAATTTTGGAGCAAAACTATTTGTGGTGGATTGTCCCTCTATGGGGCTATGAGAGCACAACACTTACACGAGTCACATTTCTGAAATAAATAAAAAAAAATTGACTGTCATGACAAATCCAGTCTGATTTGTAGGTTTTTTGTAGATTTGTAGGTTCTGAATGAATTGTTTTGTCAAACATTTCAGGATAAGTTAGTCAATTTATTCAGAATTTAGTTCTGTTTGGTAATTTTTTATTTTCCAACAGTGTTTTGCCCTGAAAGAATTATGTTTTATAAATAATATTATGTCTGTGTTTGTCAATGTATTATTAAAGGGATAGTTCACCCAAAAATAAAAAATCTGATAAATTTGGACCTCTTTTTGTCAGTTATGTATTTGTTAACTGTGTGGAATAGGTTTGGGCTTCAGATCAGCATAGTTTAGAATTTCAGCTATCAATTTTCTTTCACAAAAGCCAGAACAAATCAAGGTCTGTAATTTGACAAGCCCAGGTGTGAAAACAGAGCCAGGCTGTGATGGTTATTGATGAACTCATCTGATTAAAAGGTTTCTGTAGGACTCACTGTGGTGTTTTTCTCCTCAGAGTGCAGATTCCTGTGCACTAATGGCAGATGCCTAAACCTGGGCTCACAGGTCTGTGATCAGCTCAACCACTGTGGAGACAACAGTGATGAGGAGCACTGTCCCATCTCCACCCAGCATCCTGCATCTGCCATCTTCAGCTGTAAGTCTGTGGCCATTTTTCTACCTGCTGTTGGGATACTTTTCTGTGGCATTCAAACGCTCTTTAATAGTTTTATAGGCGTGATATTTCATCCAGAATGTTCAGTGTTATTTAGTCTTGCTGAACTTTGGGGCGTATGCTTTATGTGATGCGTTTGGTGGAGAATGTGCATGTACATTTGGAACTCTTGTTTTATTATAAAAGATTGTTTATCATTTTGAGCCGTATTTAATGCTGATGTTATATTCAGATGTTACCCGGGCTCCATCCCTCTCTTCAGATTTGTCTTTGTTCTGGTTCTGATGAGGTCAGCAGACTGTTATTACTGGTCAGTTCTCATCTGAATTTCTGAGACGTTCTGGTCCAAGACACCTGCAGAGTGCGAGTGTGAGACGAGTGTTAAGTGGCGTCTCTCTACACACCGAAATTTCGAGAAGGAGTGTATGTGCGTGTACGTGGCTCAAGTGTGAGATGGTGGCAGCTAGTCAGCTTGAATCTTTCAGAGCCCTTTTGTATCTTTGACTTTGAGGAAATCAGGCTCGACAAATATGCCTAAAAAAAAAAGCAGGTCTGTCTATCTCCCTCCTGAAAGCAGACTTTTCCTGCTGTGTCATGTTTCCCTGCGAGGGGTCTCCTCAGGCAGAGCGTTCGCTTAGAGAAATGTTCGCTTCCCCAGCAGACAAACAGCCATTTACTGCTGGAGGGAGAGAGAGGAATGATGCTGATAGATGTTAGCAAAAAGACGAAATATGCCGGGAGCCCGACCGAAACCGAGGAAGTGTTTAGAGTCTAATCGAGTTTGCAATCTCTTGTCTCTACAGCAGGACCAGACAGATTGATCATGAATACAGTCTAGACGCCCCACACGAAATTTCTCTCGCTCTCACTGTCTCACCCTCCCTCTTTCTCCTTCATTCTCCTTCTCGGTTTCAATTTAAGTGTGCTTTATTGACATTGACAAATACATCAGAGAATTTACATGCAAATAACGGTAGTACTAAAAACAGCAAATTAGAGAAAAGTTATGCAATATGCATTTTTTAAGAGCCCCAAAGATAGTGCTAAACATGTAAATAATTTTTTTTTGTTTCTGTCCTCAACCGTACATAAATGCCCTTACATCTTCAGGGACGCATTATAGGTTTTATTTACCTTGTTGCTTCGCGTCTTTGCTCATTTCTTAAATACACTCACATTTTGTTCCTGTCTCCTTAAGACCAATGCACTCTGATTGAATAAATGGTCTGGTCTACTCTTATTGGTCAATTCAGCTGTCAGTTCTTGCATCACCACCAGTGACGGGAAGACATCATGTAAATCCAGTTATCTCTGGGTCTCTGATGACACATCACGGAAGTAACTGGATGACTACAATCCTGGCATTTGCTGTAGTCCAAGACAACTGATTTCTGTTGAAGATTATAACTTGCTTTATCATGAACTTTCATGAACTGAGGGATTTATAACCTCACAAATTGTTCACAGGCACTAGCACACACACAAACACACAAAGGAAATGAAAATGAGTTTTCAAGTACTTAATGTAATATAAAATGTAAAAACTTTTAAAATTTCTAAAAATAAAATGATCAAAATAGAGACAATACATTCAGGATAAACAGATACATTTTGTTTCCAGATAGAACATTTTAGCATTTCCTTTCTCAAGGCAAGGGCCGTCAGGGTTTTATTGAAGAACATGTTGAAAGGCTCTGTCTGACTTTAAGGATCTTTTTTTGTCAGTGGTTTGCATTTGCTGGCATCAACTGTGTGGGAGTCAGTCGGTATTGACAGAATTATCAACCTAAAACACACTGTCCATCAATGTCCAAATTAAAAACCGTCTTGAGGAAAAGATCACAGCCGCCTAGTACTGGAGTAATGAATTTGTTCGATTTGAATAATAGAGCGGTTGGCATGAGTGTGCTCAGCTGTGATTGGCTAAAGAGCAAGCAAGTTTGTTTTGAGGTTTTTACTTATTCATTTGATGCGATTTATTTGTTCTATTATGATTTCGATTTTTGCTGTATGTACTTGTGGGTGTGCGTGGGTGCACGTATTGTTTCTTGAAAAATTTATATGACGTTGAGTGTTCGAAATAAAGGATATTTTATATTTTGTACAATATAATGACCTTGCTTCTCATCTCAGTGGAGTTGCAAAACGCAGAAAGAAATCTTATTTTTTGCTGCTTGACTGGACCCAGGGTAAAGTATAAATAATAGTGTGATTCAACTCCAGAACATGTCTTGCACTACTGAACCAAACCCTCACCTGACTTGGACCATGATATCTGCTTTAATATGACAATAGCTCACCCAAAAAGAAAAAGTATCTCATCATTTACTGTTTTTTTCATCATTTTAAACCTGTATGACTTTCTAACCGCAGATCACAAAGATATTTTGTACAATGTTGGTAACCGAACATAAGCGTAACACCCAATGCATGGAAATCAACCAAAGCAAGTCAATAGATACCACGGTTATTAGGTTACAGGAATTAGTTTAAGAGTGATGCCAATGAAACACGACATGCACTGCACACTTTAAGAAACCACATTGAGGATCATCTTACTGTATGTAACGTAGGCTCCGGCAGCAGTTACCGCTAAACCGATCACATCTGCCCCTTTCCCGACTCGCCAACCCAGAATTTGGCAAACGTAGAACTTTACTGTAAAACCAACAACAAACCTTTCTCGCACATAAAACCACAACGTTTTATTCACGCTGCATAAAAGCTTGCCGTCCTCTTTGAAGGTGGAATGGTAGCGACACACTTTGAAGAGTATGTAAATTAGCCTCTTCAACAGTTTGTGTGTTTGTTAATAGCTCTTCTCACAAAAGTGTGTGCGTGTGTGCGTGGTGTGCGTGTGTGCGTGGTGTGTGTGGTGTGCGTGGTGTGTGTGGTGTATGTGGTGTGTGTGTACAGTTTCTGAAGAGCTACAGACAAGCTGGTTAAAGTTGTCAGGCATTGGTCATTGAGAGAGACAGTGTTCCTGGACCAACATATCCCACTTTGATGTCTGTCGAGGGACAATTATCAATACTTTTCTTTTTTCTTCTGCCTCTCTCTCTTTCTCCTCACGTTTATCCTTTCTATCCCCTCTTTGGTTTTATTACAGGTTGATGGGGGTCAGGGGTAACGGAGGTCACGTTTAGAGGCTTGTCTGATGTGAAGAGCTCAACAATCAGTTTGTTTGAGTTACGGATTTCCATCGCTAATCTCCATCATCTCTCATGCTAATCTGGGCCGACCACAGCAGGCCGCATTTTCATGCTAAGGGGCTCATTACCAAACCGACGTCATGTCTTCTGTATGCAATCTGTGTCGCTTGGAGGGAGGGCAAGTTGCAGATGAAACGTTTGAACTTCTGGAGAGAGCGTATAAAGTGGCGGATGATGGAGCTGTTTGGCTTACCGGAATGCCAGACTGTAAAAGAGACCTGAATGAAGTTCAGGGGGTCTTAATCATGGTTTTAATGTTAGATGATAATGACGGTGTTGAATGAGACACTTGTTGGGCATTTGATGCCTTGGTGCTTTCATTGCGTCCACTTTGATTCACGTTATTTGACTTCTCACAATATTCTGGATAAAGAAAGGGAATTCTTCAGATTTACACTTTATCGAACCGGAGGGCAGAGCACCTGTGCGCTAAATTCATCCCAGGCACAAAACGGATTTTTGTTTTAGGGTCTTAATGGTCCTTTTTTGCATTCTTCCTTTGAATGAGGACGCTGTCACTAAAGAGAAATCTCAGATTTGCGGGTTCTCTTTTCTTCTTTGATCCACATCCCACACACGACGCCACATTAGTGGGGCTGTTTTTCAGGGCGAGTTCCGTGCGGTTCTGTATTCGTTGGCTGTCAACACCGTTAGTACTGATGGGTTTCAGACAGTGTCACCTCACGCAGGCTCACAGTGGATTCTGGGATTGTTTATCGTGGCTGAGTTGGAGGTCTATCAGGCGCTATTCTTCTGCGTTCACTCATTTACTCGCCCGCATTCATTCAGTCATTCTGTGCCGCGAACCTCCCAGTATGATGGAATCTCTCTTTCGCGCTCTCTCTGTGGCCTTCGTTCCTCCCTCGTTTCTTCATCCGTTACCTAAGTACGTTTGACCCCGTGTGCGAGTGAGCCGGGAGAGTAATGATGCAGCTGGGGCCATTATAGATGGGAAAGGGACAGCTCTGCTCCTTTGCTTTCATTCACTTTGCTCAAAGAGCGATAGACGGGGAATAGGAAAAAAACAAGAGGAGAAAAAGAGGCAGAGCGATAAATGGAGTCGTCTTAAACAGCGAGCCATTCGGGAATCCAATCAAAAACAATGAGGAAGGCGAGAAAATGGGAGAGGCTGAGAAAGAAAGACCCCGTGTCACAGGCGGAGGAAGCTCAGGCATTTGAAACTCAGGCTAATTGTTTGTGCCTAATGCCCGAATCGGATTTAAGGCCGTATAGATGATTTTACTGTTTACAAACAAACGCCCGAGAGTTCTTTAGGCGTCCCGGAAAAGAGTAGTACTTTATTCAAACCAAGCTTAAAAAGTGCAGCGTGTGGGGTTGAGATGGCCGTTTTTGAAAGATTGCTGGAGATTATCTGTGGATCAGGATCTGACGCAGGTTCAGATCATTCACAGATTCTTGACATCTCTGCTTTAATAAGACTCGATCGCCCCGCAGCTGCTGTCGGTAGATTTGCAATCCACCAAGACATCAAACAAACCCGAAGTCACAAATGGCTGAAATTTACTTCCAGAAATGCAACCGCAATGACAAATATGAGGCCAAACCACAACACTGTCTAACAGGACTTGGTAATATGCGAATGATACTGTATTGGCATGTGTGCTCTTAGCATTATTTACCTTAAACTGATTTCTGAAACTGAAGTCTATGATTTATAGAGTGAAGCATATGCACTTAGTATATAATCAATGCTCAAGGTCATCTTAAGACTCCATTTGAATACCACAATATATGACTACACTTCTATACAATACCATGATCTGTACTGAAGTACCGTAGTGCACTACGCTAATAGGCCAGCACAGTCCTGTTGTCAATGCCTCAAGAGTCTGCACTTAAATTAGTACAAAATTACAAATCTCTTTTATGTTGTTGTTTGTACGCTATGCCCTCCGCAGTTGAAATGTTTGCCCGTTTTTAAACTATTTTAAATGAGCAGGAATGCAAATGAGAACGGTTCCTCATTCTTTGCGCATTCCCTCCTCCACCCGTCGTGTTTTTGTACCCCTGAGGTGCTCATTTCTCAAAAAAATCTTCTCTCTTCCCTCAGTGAATAAAGACTTTCATACTGTGATGTCCTATTAGCTCATTTCCAGTTTACCCATAATGCCTCGTAATGGGTTTTTATGTCATATCAGTCATGGCTGCGCGGATGAAATTCAGACCCTAAACTCATTCACTGTCTGATTGCAGAATGTCAGGTTGCATTGTTGCTTGAAGATGCATGAATGGAATAAATGAATTCTTAATGTGTGTGTGTAATGTGTATGAGAAAGAGAGAGAGAGAGAATGAAACATGAGAAGAATGTTTCCTGCTGAGGTGCTGTTTAGTTTCTGCAACCCCTTTTGTTTTTTCCTTTGTTTGTTAAAAACATCCCTCTGGGAAATGAGATGCAACTTTTTATTTATCGTCAATATTATGCGTGTATATGTATCAAAATGACTTCCAAACCTGTATAAAGCTGCCGCTTTACAGTAACATGCGTTTACATGCCATGTTTCAAAGTTTCAGTATCATTTACACAGGGTTTTTTTGACATGTTGGTAAGCAGCCACCCAGAACACCATACACTAACAACTTTGCAAACCCGGAGAACCTTCTTAAACATCCGGGCATTTGCATAGCAATGTATTAAAGCATTCACAAAACATTATATAATGTATAGCAATAGACATTTTAAAAGGGTAAAAAGGCTTAGTCACATTTTAGCATTTTTTTGTTGCTATACAAAGTCAGTGTGTATTTTTCTGGGTCAGACTATTGCGGTTCAGGTCAGCTGAGCTTGAGTCATGTGCATTTGTCTTTCTGGTGACCTACACAGAAGGTGTGTCACGACACTTTAAGACGGTCTGTTGTGGGTTGTGATTTTTGGAATCCGACTTTGTGGATTGCCTGGAGGTTGAACATGTGACTCGTGGGAATATAGCGAAAAGAGAAGGGCCCTGATGTAAACATCACTTCCTCCCTCTAAGCGGGGTGATGGTAAACTCTTCTGGGTCTTACATCACCTGAGAGCATGTGTGGGGGGATGTAGTTTCAGCTGTGAGTTAGGGACTAGACACTCGCTGGAAGGCGTAAAGTCATGATAATAAAAACGAAACAAACATTGTTTACCACATGTCGACTGCCCATAGTGGGTGTTTTAGTAGGGCACAGAAGTAAATTTAAGTTGACCCTGCAGTGAACTAGGAGACAGTTGTGTTTGACCAATGAGTGGTCACATGCAACAAACATTGAAGACTTTTAACCATGATGTGATAGTTTACCCCATAATAAAATTCTTTTGTCATTTACTCACACTGGTTACATAACTTCATTTCTTCTGTGTAGAGAACACCAGAAGATATTTTGAAGAATGTCACCGAAAAACTTATCTCCCCATTCTATTGTATGGACACAAAACCAATGCAAGTCAATTGGTCAAAGTTTCTTTTCAAATTATCTTGTTTTTTCATACTTGTTTAAAATGTGAGAAGAATTAGTAAAATATGACAGTTTTCATTTTGGGGTGAACTACCACTTTAATACAGTATGTTTCAGCTCCATGCTTTAGTCTGCAGTTAAAAGCTAAATATTACATAAATATAACTGAGATTTAAGAAAAAGAAGCCTAGCAAAATAAAGTAAACATTTAGAAAGCGACTGCATCAAAACTATATCATTGCTTTTTTTAAATTAAATTAATGGTTTATCCAAGATTGAGTATTCTGTCATCGCTCTCATCACCATTCCAATCCTGTATGACCTTTGTTCTAGGAAATGCCAAAAACAAAATTTCCACTTCATGAACCGAGGTGGTCAATCGTCACAAAGAAAAAAACATTGCGCTTGAGGAATAGAGAAGTTTTCAGGATATATTTCACCTGACTGGCCGTCATTACTAAGTACTTAGAACTGCTGTTATTTGGTTTTGAAGTTTGGGGAGCTATTCTGTAAAATATTTAAAGCTAAGGAAGCAACATCTTGAAACACAAAGCCATGTTTGTAAACACAGAGATGGCACACTGAGTGGCGTTATTATTTGATGAGGTTTCTGTTTTTTAGTAGGATTGGCAGTTAAACTAACAACCTGCTGGGCGTAGCGATGCATCTCCTTAAAAGTGGGGTCATTTGTCTTCCGTGATCGTCAGCTTTGTTTTTGTGCTACAGGAGATGATGTGTCATAAAGAGGTCTGAGAGAGGACAGGTGTCGTCCGCAAGGCCGTATGGCAGCGTCCGGGGAAGGAAACTATGCCATGTGGCTCGTTAGCAAAATGCTAATTATGTTGTCAGCATCATTAGGAGTCACAACAGCAGCCATTTTGGGAGTTGTGGCGCCTGCTGTTCTTCCTGTTGTGCCCCTGTGTGTGTGCGCCAGAGCAGGAGGCTGGCATTAAACCTAGACATTACCTCACTCCTGGGCAGACGACCCATTACGATGCTCAGCAGGCTGCAAGAGAGGTGAAAAAACTCAATACCTGGTGATTATACACACAGCCACACATACACACTGCAATGCATCACATCTGCAGGCGACCCATCTTGGCTTTCCAGATAGCAATCCCCAGTCATAAACTCACTCAGACAAACAGACAATTTCCCTTTCCCCCCGTCTCACACTATATGTCCTGCGGGGATTTGAGCGAGTATCACAGAATGCAGGTTTCACAAGGAAGCGCGAGCGTCGGGGCTGGCGTTTTTTATTTGCAGTTATATTACAGGTTATAACTGGAATGTTTGCACGTGTTTGTTTTGCAGGACTTTCCCTCTGTAGATAGACCAGATTGCGCAGTTTTATAGCTGCCACATAGCCTGGATGGCTCGTGAAAAGGAAACCTGTCATCAAGTCGGGCTCAGCGTGTAATTTGGTTCTTGCAGTAATCTGTAAAACAGCATTGGCATTTAAAATATCTAGTCATCAGCTATTCGTTGGACACTTTGTGTGATCGCATCGTGTTTCGTGGTTTGTTAGGCGCTGTCAGTTAAATGACATGTTAACTTTATTGCTTTATTCTCCAATAATTGCTGTGAACTACCCGTTTATAAATATCTGAAATATGATGTCTGTTATGCCCCATTTTCTAGAGTCATGAAAGACAGGATTTCCAGACTATTGCATTTGGCTTAAAGGGATATGTCACCCAAAAATGACAAGTTCCAAACCTGTATACATTTTTTTTGTAAAATATGAGCACCTGAGACTTGTTGCAACCCAAAACGGTTTGTTTTAAAATTCTTTAAAATATACATTTTTCTACTATGTTGTCCAAAAAATCTCATTCTCAAAAATATGTTTTGTTATGTTCAATCGGCTTTAATGACTTCAGGATGAAATCATTTTTATTTGGGGTGACCTATCACTTTAGAAACCCAATGAGAAACCTCCAG
This sequence comes from Triplophysa yarkandensis, assembly GCA_033220385.1. Classification (NCBI taxonomy): domain Eukaryota; kingdom Metazoa; phylum Chordata; class Actinopteri; order Cypriniformes; family Nemacheilidae; genus Triplophysa; species Triplophysa yarkandensis. The sequence goes on from CM065668.1 coordinate 11,037,226, forward strand.
CAATTTAGTGTCAAGCTAATAATGAAAAAGGTTTCGTTTTAGACTGTTTTAGAATAGATTGTGTTGGTCATTTTAGTAAAATATCGGCAGCTTGTTTTACTTCAGACAATTACATGCAAGTTCTGGAGGCAGCAGGTGGCGCAGTTTAGCAGATGGCACCAAAACCTATTCTGTATGATATAAATCCTTCTCACTCTTAAGAAGTGTTTCTGTAAAACAGTGGTTGTTAAGTCACTCTTCTTTTTATTGCAAAAATAAGTTTATGGGAAAGATCAGATATTGTTTACTGTCTAGTATTTAGTCAGGTCCCCTGCCTCAAATCAGCCTCAATAGCACCAGCATGCAGAGAGAATCCACCTCAATGCCCCAGAGACTTCCTCCTCAGACAGCTATTCAAATCCAGACTTGACCCCTAAACCCCCAGACTGTGCCCCCCCTTGTCTGTTTTAATGGGGGATGTGTCTGCATGCATATGTGTGTGTGGATCGACTCTAGTACCAGACTAGACCTCAGACAGATAAATGTCATTATATTCCCCTGAGGGCTGAATTGCTAACTAGGGGCGAGATTTTAAAAGTTAACATTTCATTTGGCTGTGTCTGGCCGAGCCAGGAACGATATCAGTATTTTTACACAAAGAATCTTGTTGTTTTCATTTATTCCGAAGCATTCAATCTCATTCAACCATGTCTTCATATTAGTTAGGAGAAATGCCTGAAGAAATGTATAAACTGGAGATTAATCATGTGTTGTTGATCATGTTTATTCACTAGAATGCAAACAGTTTTATTATAGTGTTTTTCAAGCTTTTGATCTGTAAAGATTGAAATCTGTCAGAATGAAATCTTTAAGACTAAATGAATGAAGGAGGGGAAACCTTAAAATAACCCTTCTTTTATTTTACCCTTGGTTAATTTCCCATCTCCTCCTCCGCTTTACCACGGTGTGCATTCTTGTGTATTGCCTTACCCCTCAATAAAAGCCCAGTTGCAATGTTATTTATAGACAGACTGTCTTGTCCCAAATGGCACCCTAAACCCTTGCGGTCCCACTGTGAGTCCAGACTTTAGTGACGTCAGCGTGTAGACAGTGTCAAAAGTACAGAAATAAATTATCATGCATTTTTATCATATACGCTTTTAATATGTCATCATGATGATACATTACTTCTGTAAACTAATAAAAGCTTATTTTATTTAATGCATAAAGTCACTTTGGACTAAACCCCAAAAGGCAAAAGGAGGGGGTGCGAGTTGCGGACACGTGTTCCGTGTCGCCAGACAGCGGGGTCACGTCAAGGTCAGTCCCCGACAATGCTCGCCTTGACTGCTTGCGTCTGGCGTTAATGGGGAGGTGTAACATTAGACACCCGATCACCCCCCCTCCTTCTCTCCCGGCGGTCACTAGTGCGAGCAAGACTCAGAGTGGGTTGGGGTGTTCAGGAGGGGGTGGAGAAAAACCTTGCCGGCTAGATCAATCCCACACCCAGAGGTTTCAGAGATAAAGAGGATAGAAAGCGGTTCGGGTGAGTAAGTCAAGTGTGGTGGACCAGTTACCGAGCATCATGTCTTGAGAAACAGCATGTCAAGACTGCGGGCGGAAGCTCTCGGTCTCTGTGCCGGTTACAGTATCAATCGTGCCCCATGCAAAACCTCACCGCACCGGATGGCTCCAACGTCACATTCGGATCCCAACTCCAGGGAATGGAGATCTGTAAGTGTTCAACTCTTTCAGGACTATTCTATTTGCTTGTGATCATATTTAAAGCTATTTATTATTTTTCACATACACACATATAGGATCATATAGCTTGCTTGAGATTTTACTTGTGTTTTTACAACAAATGTATTGGAATCGTGTGAAGCTGCTTTGAGACAGTTGACTTGTATTTCGCCTTCAATCTGGTTTGGCTGTCTGCTTTTATGTCTCCTTACCTTAACACACCATCTGATCTCAAGTATCCTGGTGGTGTATCTTGAATTTTTTTTTTGTAATTGTAATGAGAAATCTTTAGCTGTCTGATTCATTTTATTCCATCAGCTTAAAAAAGTCCTTCTGAAAGTCATCACAACATTACACTACCAAAGGTCACTTCATATCGTAAATTTTTTTTTGTGTGCGAACATAATATCTGAAATTTTGGAGTTTTCAACAATCCAAGGATCATTTACTAATATACATTCTTGGCTACAACATAAAATGTAATGTTGTTATTATTGATGCATTAAATACTGAAGACAACTGCATATTTTAATATTGTTATTATTTGTACATGTCAATCTGTCCAGAACGGTCTGTCTAGTTTTGTCCTCTGTTTCTTGTTTCTGGGAGTCTTTGCATTTGGTCCGAGCAGTTTGCTGCTGGGATTTGCATGGGGCTGACGGATCTGTAAAACACAGGCTCTTTCTGTGTTCCTGGAGTGAAAAGTTCATATTCTGTCTGGATCATAAATTATGAATTTAGTTCAGGGGAATTCCCACACAGTAGGCTGAAAAGGCCTTTCAGTTGCGTGTTGGGCGGCTTGCTTCTGAGAATCCAACATATGCCAGCCACTGTGACATCTTTGCTAAACATCAGCGTATGATTTTGAATTATCCATTTAATTCTATATAGCTTATTATTTGGAAAAAAACATCAAACTTATCTGTGGCTGCTGGAAAAAAGATATAAAAGGAATATATTTGACCTGCTACTGAAAATTGTCTATTAACAGGTTTTCTTGGTTGGGGCTGCACAGTGAGCTCAGCGCATCCAAAGCTGTGCCAGGTTAAGCAGCCCCGAGGTGCTGCTTTGAATTATTGATAAAGGCTAGTGTCATCATGCCAGTCTGAGTGCTTTTGGCATTACCCAGGATGATCCCGATGCCCACGCACAATGCCCGGCTTTATCACGAACGACCTAAGCTCTGTTCATCTCGAATTCTGAACTACTCCCTTCTCGCCAGTGTAAGATTAGAATAAGGAAACCTGCAGTGCTTCAGCAGAACGGGTTCTTTTGTCCCCACGCGTATTCGTAACAGATCTCGCTCCGAGCAAGTCCCAAACCTGTAACCTACTGCACGCAAGTGTTCTGCTCTAGGCTTTTAAAAGCAAAACTGCAGCTGGTGTATGATCCAGCCTCAGGGAGTGTGACTCATTAGCCAAGACAGCCCAAGTAAACCAAGTATGCACCAGAAATCCATACTTTGTTCTTTTTAGCGATAAACAGGACCACCCATGAAGGGCAAAGTTTTAATAAGAGGAGGGTGTGGCCAACGTCAACACGGCTTTGGGAAATAAAGAAGCAGCTCTCTCCCCTCTTTTTTCTTTAGCAGTCCCTTTCTCCTCTTGCTGAACTCGCTCTTTGGAAACGTCTCCGGTAAACTCTGTCCCGCGCTAATGTTCTCAGATGGAGGAGTGTGATCCTCACTGCTGAGGCTCTCCATGCAAGTTCATCTAGCGGTCATGAAGGAATGTTTTAGAAAGCAGAGCTTATTTTCCCTCCAAAAGATCTTTTAGAAACTGCCTTCATAGCTAAGCATGCCCCAAGGCGGTCTGTTCCGCGTCTTGCACCTTTTTAAACGAAATAAAGGAGAAAAAACACATCTGGCAAGGTTTTCATAATTGCGGTCATGGTTATCCGAGTTTGTAGGCTTGGCGAGTTGGTGTTTTCGTGCCTGTTTAGGTCGCCACACCTTAGTTGCCATCCGTTCGGTCACGTCCACCCCAAATAAGCTCAGGTTATATTCGGCTAGGGCAAACATAGCCTGTGATTATGGTAGCACAATCTGTAATTACACATTGTCACACAAATAAAAACCAATGTTTCCGAAGTCAAAATATGTGCTTGCCTCCTCCAACATCTGCGTTCTTTTTAAACAAACGCATTATTGGGGCTGAAAGCTCCTGTGTGGCATAGCTGTAGAGATCAGGCTGCGTTGGCATGCGTAGTTGTGATGCCCGGTTCAGACTGTCTGTGCTGTGTGTTCAGTGGCTCCTCTGCGAGCCGGGCTGGATGCCCACTCCCCTGGTGCTCAGCGGGGTGCCAGTCTGCCAGCTTGTTTTGTGTTTTTTCTCTCACTGTCCCTGAATGCCTAAGGCCTTTCATTTCAGCACAGAGGCAACCTGTGTGATCGGTGTTCTACAGACACCCACAGACGAGTTTGTCAGACCTTTTTGGAAATTTTGCGCCTGCCTTGTACTCCTCAACCGGCATCTTTAAAGCCAAAGCCGTTTGCATAAATAAAATGCCACAAACTATTGCATAAAAGAATCTCTGTCAAGTGAAAATGCTCATTGCTATATCAACACTGATGTTTTCAATCGCCTGTCAAAACACTTTGACGTTATGTAGCGGCGCCCTTGCTGCGATAGACACACTGACAAACAAAATCACTCCGCTTGTCAATTTCATGTCTCCAAATGTCCACCGCAGGTTGCCTTAGGTTGTGTTAGATTCTCTTTGTATGATATAGGTCTCTCTCATAGTTTTTCTTTCGTACTTTAAGTGTGCTGAACAAAATATTATTCAAGCAGGATTTTTATTGTGGGTGGCATGTAAGTGATATTCAATATGATATAAAGATGCAATATTTTGCCAAGGTTTATTTTTGGCTGGATGCTTGCCTTTTTTTGTTTACACAGAAAAGTGAAAAGCAGACAGGGTGTGTGGGGCGGGTATATGACCTGGGTCAGACTCCAACTTGAGTCCCTGCGAGACAATGTGCACAGATCACTGCGCCACAAATTGAATTTTTTTGGTTCAGATACATGCACACTAGAAAGAATAAGTTAAAGTAAATGTTACTCTGAATATAAAAACCCATTCAATGTTCCTTTTTACTAAGAGTATTCTACATAATGTAAAGCATGTCAAAGATTGAAACTATAGTGAAATTATTTTTAACTAAAGTTAAACTTCATCTATTTTACTCACGCATAACATTTCGTTTTTTGTTGTTGCTGGCGAGTGATGACACACACTGGTTGTTTCCTTAGTGTATACATCGTGCAGGGTTTGACCTCCACCTGCTCTAGTTACCCGGCACTAGTTTGCCATGATGCAGCACCCGGTGCCCGTCTTGATAGCCGTGTATGTGTGGCACCTAGTGTTATGTGAAGTGGCGTAAATTATTTAGGATCCCCGCGTATCCGTAGCATAAGGAATCTAAACAGATCTGGCTACATAGGGAAGTCATTCATACACGTCAGGTTAGATTAGAAGAGGGGTCAGGTGACCACGTGTGCCATCTCTTTTGGATTTGAACCACTATGCCACTTAGATTGTAAAGGTTAAACAGCATCTTCAAGATTCAAGCCATTGATTTTCTCACATACGGCACCTATACGTGCCACAGTAAATTGGTTTATGGTTGAGTATATGAAGGTAAAAGCCGTGGCCTCTATGTATGCCATTGAATGTGTCCACCTTCAACACACACTTGATTCTATCCACATCTACAAATCTAAAAATGTTCTGTGTTCTCACACACCTCCACTCTCTCTCCTGCCATTTCTATTCTCCTTACCACCCCGAACACACAAACACACACATACACACACACACACTGTTGTCTGGTCTAGCACTCTAGTCTGCTCTGCCTGGTGACAGAATAGCCTGATGCATTTTGATCCTCTCTCTGTGGTCTGCAGAGAGAAACAGTGTATGGCTAATCTGCAGTTTGTGATATGCCAGGCTTAGCCTCAGACGCCCACGGTACACCTACAGTCTGTTCACCAACAGTCTTATGCATACTGAACACAACTAGAAAAGACTTCTTTAATTAGTAAACACAAATCTTATTGGATGAATTAATGCAGCGTCTGTGAGTAATGTACAGTCACTGTCAAATTGACTTCCACTTTTTTGAATTCCAAATACATTTTTACATTTTATCTCAGATAAACCTGCCCCTTCAAAGATAAACAAAATGATGTGTGATTAAATGCTTTTCGTGTCAGTCAGATGTCTCTTTCTGACTAAGTGGGCGGATCTTGGCAAGCTTTCGCCGCAAAAGCACCAGACCTTTTTGCCGCAGTCAGTGGCTATCCAGACCCTCTGTCTTTGATAACCAGACACAATCTCTTTCTCTCTCTCTCTCTCCCTCTCTCTCTCAGTGTGACTGGCATAAGAGGTCAATGTTAAATAGGACAAAGAGTGTGTCAGTAGGCGACCAGGACAGGACGTAGTAACAATCAAAGAACGGCGTTGTCGCTCAGATGAAGGACAAATTCTCTCTGCGTGTGAGAAAGAGCAGAGCCAAGTGATTAAACCAGAAAAAGATCCTGTCATCAACTTGTTCGCTTACTGTATTGCAACCGTGCCAACAAATTCTTGTGCCAGCGCCGCTGGATCCACCCTAGACTTCTTTGTGGAAACACTTACGTGACATGATGTTAAACCACATATCAAGAAGCGGCGAACAATTGCGTGGAATGTTTGTAAGAGCATGTGAAGTGCATGATGTTTGCTTAATCGTCTGCTTTAATTTTCATATTTTTATAACTGTGAATGTTTTGGAGCTTGGAAGTACAGAAGTTGGATGACTTGGAAAAGTCATTGATTGAGTCCGTAGCGCAAATGGAGAAGGGTGCAAAGAGTAGAGATACTAGCCTAGTTTCTCTACAAGAGTTACCTCCATATGTTACCCTGCTTGTGAAAACCAGACTAAAGTCATTTTTTTGTGATTTACTCGTGTGATATATTAAGACCTAGTCAAAGATTGAAATCATAGCGTGTTTCATGGGTGAAATGGAATTTTAATGCACGTTTTCTCAGAATTTGATTTTCCGACTTAAGCCTGGTTTTCACAGGCAGGGTCACATACAGTGAGGTCAATAAGTATTAGATCACCCTGTGATTTTGCAGGTTTCTCTGAAATCATAGAGGGGCATTTCCACTGTGAGAGACACCGGAAATCACATTGTATGATTTTCTAAGTAGGAGAACTTGCAAAATCACAGGGTGATCAAATTCTTATTGACCTTACTTTATATACAAAACCTTAACATTGTTTCTGTATGCATAAGACTTTGTTTGTAAATCCAAGAAACTTCTGAGCGTTTTCGTGCCAGTGTGAAGCCTGCAGTAATTTTGTATTATTGATTCAGTTCCAGTCTAATAGATTTGTGTCTGTAGTATTTGCTCCTACCAGCGCCGCCATCCAAGTCCCTTTATTTCCTATCTGCCCTCCTGTCTGATTGTCACTTCTTTTGTCTGTCTTTTTTATTTAGCACCCACCCCTTCTGCTCTCTCCCTTCTCCTTTTGGTTTCTCCTCTTCTGCCCTAAATTGGGAGAGAAGTGTTTGTTTCTTTTGATGTGCGAGTGCCAGTATCCCGCAGTACTGCATTGCAGGAAACGGCGCATTCTTTTATTCTCTCTCCATGACACTCTCTCTGTTGTGTTCGCTCGACTGTACAAGGTTCCAGAATAGTCTCTCGGCACAGTTGGTGGAAGATTCTTGAAGCTTATTTTTGTGCTTTGAAAAGCCGGTGGACTCAAAGTATCTCTCCTTCGGAGAAACAGCCTTGGTCTTGACTGAGAGAGCAGGTCTCTGGTCCTCGTGTTCAAACAGAACGAAAGCTTTTCAGAAACACGAGTCAAGCTGTGCTTGACTTCATCACTCTGTGTTCCAATCCCCTTTTGAAGAGCGATATGTTTGCATCAATAAAAGTAGACATGAGGTACATTCTTTAAACTCTGGACCAAATCAAACATGGCACGTGTTGGACCTCATGGCACTTTTTCCACTAGTTGTTAGTCCCTCACCACAAACTTTAGTTCTAACTTTCTGTCACTTTGTATTATTATAATAGTTAACTATTTGTTAACTACTCCTTATTTTTAATCTCAAACCAAAATGGCTCACCTTCTATGCAAGATGATCCTCAAATTTTGAAGTTTTATTAGTCATGCATGGCAGCTTGCTGCCATCTTCTGGGTATTACTATACTTACACTTCACTGTCTAACTGTCTGTTTTGTTGTGTTACAGCTGAACTGGAGTTTGTGCAGATCGTGATCATAATTGTCGTGATGACGGTGATGGTGGTGGTCGTCGTGTGCCTGCTCAACCACTATAAACTCACCACGTGGTCGTTCCTGAGCCGGGCAAGCCAGGCACAGAGTCAGGATCTCTCACTGCAGCCGGTAAGACTCTCTATCTTCCCTAACCGGGTGCTTTTATCTTTGTGCGTTGGGGATCAGGCATGTATCGATATCAAAATCAATATCAAAATCTCACTGTATGATAATACCTCGGTATGACATCTGTGGTGCGATATATATTTGAGTATTTAAAAAGACAAATGATGGTTTGGAAACGTGTGCTGTAAAATTGTTAATTGAATAATTATTGAACATGGCAACTTAACCATGTCATATCCTGTCCTCTTTGCTTTATACTATTGATGTAATATATAATGTTGCTTAGAGGTATGAGGTATAGTATAAGATGGGTCATATGATCCATTAATCCCTATTATAAATGATGTACCTTCACAAAGGTTAAATCAATCTTTTTTCCAACAGTCTCTGTTATTCCCAGAAGACCTATAGTTTTATACAGTCATGTGACCTTGATCATTTTGAGATTTATTTCATAATATCATTCTAAAAAATAAAGAACATTCTGTGAGAATAAAACATTGATATATTTAATATTGACTGAGTTAAACCAGGTGAAAGATTGAAATCATGGTTACAGCAATAGGTATAATCATACTTGAATGCCCTTTTCTCAAAATTAGATTTTCCGTCTGGTTTTCACAAACAGGTAACAAGTATTTAAAAGTGTACAGACTGCTGTTGGTTTCCCAGGTTTGTGCTCATCAGTTATTTATTCCAATACTCCATTTATCCAAGTCCATCAGTTATTCATCCTAGCCGGAAATCTTACCCGAGCAAGCTTTTATCTGAGAAGGTTGCAGCGCTTTATGATTTTGAGAGTGGTTTGTTTAGCACAACCATTGCTTTCAAGTAGGTTTGTGTGTGTTTGTTTACTCCTGGAAAGACTACGTCGCAATCAAAATTATGAAATCTAAAGCATTTGCTGTGGTTAACACAGACCGGGAATATAGATCGTCTCACCGAATGCTGCATCAAAACATGTTATGCATTTTCCTATCGGCAGACAGAATGACATTGGCCCTCAGAGACCAGGACATGTTGATTACATTCAGCAGTTTTGTCTAGACGCCAGTCAAACCCAGACATGTGCAGACCGCTGAAGCACCCGGCGAAGCGAAACATCTCTATGACTGAGACTTCTCATTCATGAGGGAGCACGAGGGGGAGGGAAGCTGCGGAGGGGTGAAGCCAGGGATGGATGTCTGGAGTATGGTGGATATATGAAGGCTCTGTGTGAGGTTTTGTGGGCTCGATATGAAAGGGTCTTTTTGTTTTTGTGTTGTAAATGACACAAATTCCATCCTTTTTTCATGGATTTGTGTGTATGTTTTATAAAAATATCCTTTTAATGAATTATTGTTTTTTTTTTAATGAAAGGAGGGGTATCACACTGTTTCATGCATTAAAAGTGCTTTAGACTGTTCAGTTGTCATGTTCAACATGGTCCATTTGTTAAAATGTTCAATGCAATCCCCACATACAGCCAAAGGCTTTGCAAAGGTTCTTTCAAATATTCAACCTATAGGTCTCATGATTGTATAGGACACTATTTATTGGCCATTCATCTGTAAAACCCGGCCACACACCAATCATAAAGCCCTGAAGAGCAAGACCTTCAGTGTGTACATTCCAGGAGAAGTCCTTGCAAGGAGATTTGTCAGGAAGTCTGCTCACAGCCTGCCCGTGCGAGCTCGAATTTATATAGATTTATCGTAAAGCTGCATCTGTCTTCTGTTAATGTGATTTAACCAAATAATTTTCTTATATATGAACAACTTGATTCTACAGTACATGCACTAAAGAGTAACATAAGAGTGGCAGAAACTGCCCGTGACACCCCTCCTTTAATAGTAATCAAATATGTTTACAAATGTTACACTCATATTTCGTTTCAAACCTATGCCAGATTCTTTCATCTGCAGAACACAAGAAACATATTTTGTAGAGGGTTGGTTACCAGTTCACGTTTATTTTATGAACACAACACCTAGTCGATGGAGACGGACATTGGTTACCAACATTTTACAAAAGAGTTGACTTTTTTCTGCAAAAATATTTTGTAGAATGTTGGTAGCCAATAACAGTACCGGAGTCAGATCTCACTTTAGTAGCTACATGCTTTTGTTTTCAATATATTAGAATTGTAACTCATTCTTCAGTTCAAATCGATAAATGTTTCTTCCCATATATTTTCTGCTTGTTTCAGGAGGGATCTTTGTGGCCAACAGACAATGGGCTGAGGCATGGGGCATCTGAGGTAAGCTCTCTGTTTACATCTGGGCATTTATTAGGTTTTCGTTCTCTTATACAAATTGTCTGCATGTAACAAACATTGAAGTCTCAAGTGTATGTTGTCTTTGTGACTGTGTGTGTGAGGAAGGATCCATCTGTGACTTTTATGTGAGCCCTTGCACTAAAACTAAAGTGCGTCGAGGATGGATGAACGCATATTTATTGTTTGTGTCGGGGGAGGGGGCGTCCCTCTCACCGGGACGCAGCCTCTCATCGCTTCATTAATCTCTCAGCCTCCTCTGGCAGCGTCTAGACAGTCGTCTGAGAGGCCAGACACTCCGAGTCTATCTGTGCAAATTGCCACTCTTCAGGCTGAAACTCGCCGATGTAGACGTGCCCTGCTGTAATGAGGCTGACATGCAGATTTCTCTCAGATGAATGATATTTTATCAGTAGCACATTAGCATACTAATGTCTGAACTGGGAACTGTTTAGGTGTGAGCCCTGGCCATAATGTATTTATATGATAAAGACATAAATGGATGTTGAACATTGTGAAATTTTGAGTATCTTATTCCTATTTACCAGTAGTTGAATATAAATGTTCATTCATTTTTAGTTTAATACTCTATATATTTTTTTATGTAAACATGTATGTATATGTGTTTATTAATACAAAATGTATACGTACAGTAAATATTATGTAAGTACAAATTTTTATTCTGGATGTGATTAATCTGATTTATCATTTAACAGCCCTACAGGCAATGGATCTTAAATTATTTTTGCCAAAATACATCATATAACTATCTATATTCAAAATAGAATTATTCTTTTTTGTTTTTTGATAAAAAATTTTTTTTTATTATATTTAGACATGGTTACATTTTGATAGTTCAAATAATGTGTACATTTTCAATGAATTATTGATTTATCTTCAGTTCATCTTAGTTTTTATTTATTTGTTTATCGCTTTTGTCTCTAAATAAGAATATTTGAGTTTTTTTTATTAATATTATATAGTGCCTTATTATTTAGTACATTATTGTACTGGCTGTACTTTGTTTTTAAGGCAAAATTCACATTACTTCCAAGATAATTTGCTCCACTCTTTTATTTGAATTCAATAAACAGAAATGCTTTATAAAAAAAAATATCAGGAAACAAAAAGCCCCGATATATATTTGTATTATCTAATGAATAAAGATCTGATCTGCTAACGTAAAGGTATAGGTTAAACAGATAGTGAGGATTGAGTTGTTAAAAGCATTTGTTATGACTACACTAGGCCACCAACTTCTCTAAAACTGAACACAAATTCTCCTTTTATTTATTTCTCTGCAGGTGGTGTATGCTCCTCAGCCAAGGGACCGTTTTACCGCTCCCACCTTCATGCAGCATAATCGCTTCAGACGTTTTCAGCCCACTTACCCATACCTTCAACACGAGATAGACCTGCCGCCCACCATCTCGCTATCAGACGGGGAGGAACCACCACCGTATCAGGGACCCTGCACCCTGCAGCTAAGAGACCCTGAGCAGCAACTCGAGCTCAACAGAGAGTCTGTACGCGCTCCACCCAACCGGACCATCTTCGACAGCGACCTCATTGATATGCACAGTTCAGGGGGCGGCGGTGGGCCACGCCCTCCCAGTAGTAACTCCGGGATCAGTGCCACCAATTCCAGTAACCACGGACGCATGGAGGGCCCGCCGCCCGCTTACAGTCAGGTGATTGGACAGCACTCGGGCATAGTACTTTACCTCCACCAGCACAGCAATAACCCGCCTGTCACAGTGCAGACTCCGCCCAGGGGCCGGACAGATTCGAACAGCCCCAACAGCACAATAGGAATAGGCAAGGACCGACAAAAGGGGGAGGAGTTAGTGTGAATGGTTGGGGCAAGCACATGACCGGCGGACCACTCCCCACACATATGGAGAAAATGGGTTGTCGTTTTTTGACACTCCCGTGCACAAGAGCTTAATGGCAACATACGCAAAATCATGTGTTTAAAAATACAATGTGGAGCTAAGCTTACAAAGGCAACGTCAAGCTTTTTTCTTTTCAGATCAGCTGTGCGAACATCTGGATTCTCCCACTTTAGTTGCTCTGTACGACTTGTGTATAGCATACAAATCGGAAAAATTATCTAGCACAAGACAGGCTTTCGTTGTTGTTGTTTTTGTTAATTCTGTTGATTTTGTTGGCATCCCCTTAAACTCCCCCCTACTGCCCGGGCCACACGTCGTGACACGCTGGCAGTGTGGGTAATTTTTTGTTTGTTTTCAAGACCGAGATCTGTGCAGCATGAACAAAACGATGTAAATCCAAATCCTAGTGCCAAGGTTTATATAGAAGGTGTCAAGGGGCGTCGACTGTCTGAAAGACTTGTTATACATTTAAATCAAAACCCTTCTGTGAAATTGCACTATTGTTGTTCATCAGATGAATATGGGAAGCCTGGGGGGTTGTGAGGGGTGACGTATGTGTTTACTGTTTGTACTGTTTTCATATAGATCTGATCATATGTTTAAATGCACGCTCTCTATGAGAGGGATGTGATCTTGTCTGTCCTCAGCACAAGAAAAAAATCTCTGATCCAGCCTAAAAATAGTATTTGTCTGAATGGGGCACAGAATACAGAGAGCCCGCTCTAGTCTCATCAACCCTTACCGATGACACTTTGACAGTCTTGAGCTGTTTTGAGGTCAGTTGACATTTAGCCTCATTAAAACTCAATTGACTAATAGATCTGTGAAGGTTTGCCATGTTACAAGATTTCTGTTATTCTGGGTCTGGAATTAGAATTTCACTTAAGCATTGTTCCAGTCTGTTGCTCATGAGCTCTTTTTAGATTTTTCTTAAAAACCTTAAAATTATTTATATGCATATTTTATAGCTGGAATTTGAATTTCACATCATTAAAGGAACCGTTCGCCCCAAAATTAAAATTCTGTCATCATTAAGTCAATCTCTTGTCATTTTAAACATATAGGAACTTTTTTCTGCAGAACATATTTTGAAAAATGTTGGTAAAGAAACAATGAATGCACCCATTCACTTCTATTGTATGGTCACAAAACCAGTGCAAGTGAATGGATGCGGTCCTAGTTTTCCTTTTTGGGTGAACTTTCCTTTCAAGGTTACCATTGCATGCGTTTTGCACTTTTGTTTGTAACAACAACAACTAAAAAACACAACTTTTAAACAACAACTATAAAGTAATCAAGCACTATACTGTTGTGAATTTCATTTGATTTCTTTTCTCACTTTTATTGAAGTTTCCACCTCAGGCTGCCATTTCTAGCACCCAGTTCAGTGTGATGCCCCCCTTTGCATCCTCCATCATCGGGAACCCACTCAAAAAATCAGGTTTCAAAATACAGTAGTCAAGGGCTAATGTGATGAACATCCATTTTTACCCAGCATTCCTCTATCCTGTTGCTTTAAAAATCCGCCTGTCACCCTGCCAGAATGAGCCCTCAACGCTTTGTTTTTCTATCCATATGTTGGCACTCTTATTCCCACATAACATTCATAATCCATACTATTCTGAGCGGCTCTCTGCATTCAGTTTAAGCTTAATTACAATCATTTAGGCCCAGATAGATGATGTTGCTCTTACCAAGAGCTCTGGAATCTGGTCCAAAGGTTGAGAGAATCTTGAAGAAACCCCAAAGAACAGTTAGTGCACACGAACCCTTTAATAAGGAGACTGAATACTGAGGCCGGTTTTAGTCACCGCTTAGTCTGTCAAGGACAGATGGTGATTTTTATACTCTGATCTGCGTTTACAGGAGTAATGGTCAAACAATTTTTTCAAAAGCAACACATCCACCTTTATAAGCTACTCTGTATTAAGAATGTTAGAGTCAGCCAATCGAATTTTGTGTTGTCTGTGTTAGTCGGTTTTACTTGTTGTTGGTGGGATTTTGTTTTGTCATCTGGACCCGTGATCTAAACAAATCGAATCGAAATTCTACATTAGGATTTATAGAATCTCAAGATTTGCTGAAATGGATGCTTATGTCAAGCACAGGCTTTTTTTGTGGTTTAAGGATTCATGGCGCAATATGAGCACAAAGTCATTGTATTAAACTGTCTCTTATTTAAGAATCCTGGTACCCATCCTTCTGTCTTTAACTGCAGAACTCAACGTTTCATTTCTTAGTTTGCTGCTTCCGCTGTGCTGCTGCTATGCTGCTTCTTCATCTGCTGCGATTTTCGTTTCGCCTTTCCATCCTTTCACCTCTCCCAGCGTGAACATGTCCCTTTGTTGTCTGGTTTTTGTTCATCTCAAAGTGCTTGTTCTCTGCTGTTTTCCACTGTCCAAGGAGTTTGCATGTTCCTCGCGAGCTGAACCGGTGCCTATTGATCGTGTTGTTTTTCGGGCGACGTAGGAACCCACTTGCACTCTAAAAGTTCCCACCTTAGCTGTGCCTCACTTCCAATGGTGCTTTCTTCTTCTTCTTCAGTGTGATGTTTTTTTAATCCTGTTTTATTTGTAAGGTGCTGTAAATAAAGTCAGTCTGTATGCACATATCCTACCCAATGGGTAGACACCACAGAAAAAAAAGACATTGTTAATAATGTAACAATTTGTAATTGATGAAGATTTTAACATGGTGGCAGGATTTGTAAATGTGCTTTTTTCAGATGCTTATGGACATAAGAAAGTATTTCTTGGATCTTCAAGTGACATCCTGCTATGGTATGAACGACTGCAAAACCAACAACCATATAGAATTTGCTTTTAACACTGCCCCCAATTACAAGTGATGCACATTCACATCCCTGATAGCAAACAAGTTTAACAAAGATTATAAAAACGATGAATATCGAACCACCAAACGGTGCCAGACTCCCACTCACTGATAAAGACACTGAGGTCCTGTGATAAGATAGTTATGCAGATTTCACCAGTGTTTAAAGTGTTCATTTTAATCCCAACAGATACAATTTTTTCATAACACCCTGTGTTGTGCTTCCTGTCTTTGCAAAGTTTAATAATGAACCAAATGAGAGATGTAGTTTTAACATTCTTATTTTCGTTATATATTTTAAACATTCTTGTGTATGTGGTGTATAGGAGCAAAAAATTGCAGATATTTATGTGCCGGTGCTCCACTGTACAGTAGCTTGTATTCGCATGTCTATAGTTATATACCTGAAAATAATGTACATAGCGATGCCATTTTGACTACAAGCACCTGACTAAGAGCAGTTGGTGACATTTTGAGCAACATACAATGTACTAAGAAGCTTTTAGAGCTACAGAAAAGCTTTTTCTTGCACAAATGCGGAGAACTAACAATAACTGAAATGGTTTAGATGTAATTTACTCTGACGCTTATCGGGTGAAAAGCTTTTGAGTGTAGCCATTCAGAACTATAGAGCAACACATCACCAACCGTTTTTTACTGAATATTCCCCCTGGCTTATGTTACTCATGTGTGTGCATACTTTTCTATACATGCACATATTCACACTTTAAAACTGTATTTTTTTTTTATTAAAACCATTGTTATATATCCAATAGGTTTGAAGCCTAAGGTATGTTACTGCAATGACGTTTTTCCAGAAAAAATGTAATCGAAACGTTGCTCTGATTACTGTTATAGTCAAACTTTTATGCTTGTACTTCTGCTGTTGTCCAACTGCAGTTAAACTAATAAACTAAAACGTACCAGTTCTCAATGTGTCACATTCGGATCTTTTCAGTTAAGTCAGTTTTAATGAAATGTAAGATCACAAATCACACTAATTCAAAACTAGCAGCTTCAGCAAAATATAAATCTGTTTTTCCAAAATTACGTATTTATAGTAACTGCAGCCCAAATACTCAACATACATAAAATACTGTATACCAAATACATAAATGGTGGAATACAGAATATTGATATACATGATTGCGACCCACACAAAAATCAAACACAATTTAAAATAAATATCAAAGCAAAATTGATATTTATCACTTGGCTGTCAAGTAGCAATACTTATCAATCTTTTATCTTTAAACTATTACTTTTACACAAAAACGACCCTGATTTGACCATGATAAAGTAATTGTAGTATTAGTTCTGTAGTTCAAGTTTGTTACACATTCATTAAACCCACGTAAAAATCTGTACATTGTTACATTCATTTCAATGCATTTCTATTATCGACTATTTGTTCTTGTGTGTGAATACACAGTACCCAATAGAGTCATTGAAGTCAGACAGCTCTCAAAAAGTTTTGGGAAATTTATGTTAAACCTGCCACTGTATTCCCATCACATGTGTTGGAGTTTTTTACTTATAATCTCTTCCAGCAGTTGACTGTAATTCTTTACTCGAGAACCACCCATCTACTCAGCTTTCTTACGGAAAGACATTTTGTCTTTCGTCTCCTGCAGTCTCTCAGAAAACTTGTCTTTCGTTTCCGTTATGCGTTCTTTGGTCTCCTC
Source organism: Triplophysa yarkandensis (assembly GCA_033220385.1). Classification (NCBI taxonomy): domain Eukaryota; kingdom Metazoa; phylum Chordata; class Actinopteri; order Cypriniformes; family Nemacheilidae; genus Triplophysa; species Triplophysa yarkandensis. The sequence goes on from CM065668.1 coordinate 11,054,016, forward strand.
CATACGTTCCGACAGCAGTTCTTTGGTCTCCTCCATTTTCTCGGAAAACCTCTCTTTCGTCTCCTCCATTTTTTCAGTCAATTTTTCTCTGGTCTCCTCCATTTTGTCGTGCAGGTATTCTTTGACAGGCGGGGGGGTGGATAAGTATCCATGCTTGCGGAGATACTGGACGGAGAGAGATGTGCCGCCCAGTGTAACGGTGTAGCGAGCGGGTGTAGCGAGCTGAGACCGGGAAGACAATAATATTACAAAAAAGACAGGCTAAAAGAAGACTAAACTATTATCAAATTCCTGAAACTGGAAATTAAATGGTTCATAAAGCAGAGCAGTGGTTCTTTACTGGTGTTCGGTTGCTTCGAGGCCCAAATTTTACATTAAAGAGATCGTTCAAACCTGTATAAATCTACAAACAAAAAGATTTGTAGGGCACCATCCGCTGTCATACGAGAAGAAACGGCCCAGAACAGTTACATTTTTCCGAATATCTTCTTTTGTGTTTAATAGAATACAAAAAAAAATGTTTTTCTACTCAGGTAGTCAAGGTGCTTCAAAGTGCAAGTTGTTAAAACGATAGTTCACCCAAAAATAAAAATTCAGTTTGAGTTGTTCCATATCTGAAAAAACATTTCTTTGTTCTGGTGAGCACAGAGAAGGATATTTGGGAGAATGCTTGTAACCAAATAGTTTTTGGACCCTAGTGACTAACATGGTAGGATAAAAAAATTATTTTTGTTGAACACAAAATGAACTATTTTGAAATATTTAGGACAGCAGAAAGTTTTTGGGTTCTTCTGACTACCATTGTCATTTTTCTTACTACAGTAAGTCATGGGGTTCTCAAACTTTTGGTTATAAGCATTCATCCAAATATCTTTGTGTTTAACTTAAAGAATAATATATTTGAAACAGCTAGAGAATGGATAATTCTGGACAGAATTTTACAATTTACGTTTCAACATTCTTTCGAATATCTCCCTTTGTGATCAATCGAACATAGAAATTATAAATGTATTGCTATTATGAATATTTGTATTAATTTTGCACACTGACACAGCCAATCCATACTGGTACTGGTTTAGCTTGATTTTGCTTTACGACAAATGTATTGCACCAAAATAACTTGCTGTTTTTAACGGCAACAGTTAGCGTGGTAACATTTTCCCAACAAAAAACTATATACAATTACAAGGTTAACTGCATTTTTCCTGCACACCCAGAAAATCAGAACCGACTCGTCTACATACCCACCAGTTAAAAACCACAGCTATAGCTATAGAGAGAAGTTATAATAAGACTTAATAACAGGTTTAGTTTCACCCGTTGCGGCAGTTGATGTTTATATACCTTATACATTGCGTAGGCAGTGAGTGCATAGCCACCCTGAGAATCTCGCAAAATTCCCACCATCCAATCCGGTAAACCAATAAACTCCAGAAACGGAACCAGATTCACTCCTCTGTGAAGAACATATACAGAACATTACATAAATTCATTCATCTTTATAAGATGTTGTAAGCTCAGAGTATAGTTTTAAAACAAATGACATCACTAAAGCTGGTCTGACCTGCTGAAGATCAGACAGGCTTTATCTGGAAAAACTCCCTGCCTCATGTGAACTTAATCTCTGTCTGATCTTTGAAGCACAATGAACTTCCATTGTATTCATTGAATGTTAAAGTCTTAACATTTAAATTAAGGGTGATGTCACAAAATAAGTTCTTACAAGCAAAAATAAAGCTCTATAGGAATGTTGATTAAATGATTTTTCAATTATATTGTCAAATTTTTGCAGAATGCCAATCGTCACTTACTTCATTGCAGCATAATAGAAGCTCCCGAACCAAACCGTGGATGTGACAACATGGACGGGAACCATCACTTTTCCATACTGCTTAAATGTCTTCTTAAACCTCTGAAAGAGGCTACTGGATTTGTCCTGCAGAGGATCGATTTCATGATTTTGAGGAGCATCTTCCACAGACCCTGGATTATCTCTATAAAGACCCTGAGTCCCTGCGAGACTCTGCGGAGGGTTTATTGGCACTTCTTCCTCCACGGATGTTTTGTGGGCTTCTTTTACCCTGATGGCATTGGTGCAGTTAAAAGAGCGTGACGCTCGTAGGGTAAAAGGTAGATCGCGCGTGGCCAGAGCGTGACCCAGGTACACTGAACGCAGCAGGGTCACCTGCCGCAGCGTGACTGGAGACCACATCCGCTGCATGACTCCCTCCAGCTACAGAACGCCACCTAATGAACCTGGACAGACCGAACGAGAAAAAGTTTAGAGTTTTGCTTGTGAATCAGCATGTCGACCCATAGAAATCATAGAAATTATTTGTCGACATTGTACAATTTAACAAAATAATGTCAACAAATATTCTATTTGTTCAGTTATTGTTAGATAATGTGACCTGATGTAAGTGTCTGCATTAACACAATTTACAGAAATACTTTCAAGTCACAAGAAGAAAAAAAAACATTGTTTTAGGATAAAAGGAGGACACATCTGGATCTACTGAACCAGCAGTAAGTTTCAAATTCTGTTAGAAGGTTGAATTATTTATGTTGTAGTTTATGTTTTATTCAATGATAGATAAAAATAAACAACTCTGTTTGCCTGTTTATATGTTAGTGCTATTGCTAATCCATTCATCCGTCCTTGTTCTTTGAATGCATTAACATCTTTACTAGGATAAAATAAAACACATGCGATAGAAATAATATATGCAGACTCTCAATGTGTTCTGTATTTGGTTATCATTCAGACTGGATTATTCTAGCTTTAGAAAGTTTTTCTCTTGCCTTTTACTATTTTAATAAATTGTTATCGAGAACCATGTTATTTAACTATTATTTGTATAAATTTTCTTACAGTGACAACACTAGTTACGGACCTTTGAAATTGGTACGTATCCATATTTGGACCTTTGAATGTAGACTTTGAGAATCCTGGACCTATCGCTTATTATCAAATATCAAACAATAAATCTGTGAATTTGCAAAGAATATAACAGAGTATTTGTGTGCTTTGATTTGGGCAGAATCAGAAAACTTACAGTAACCTGTTGGGTTGGTTCAAAGTTGATTAAAACTTAAAATAAATCAGAAATTATTTTCTTTTAATTTCATCTTGAGTTCTTTTGAAGATATAAAGTCATACAGATTTAAAATGTCAAGGCGACGAGAGAATTATACTCGTTTAATTTTTGAATTATAACTTTAAGTCTTGAACTTTTGAAGGAATGTTTTGTAAGAATTGGTCACTTCCATGACAGAATAAGCATTAGAATATGTAACTCCATATTTTATAACTAGTTGCATCTTTTAAGCTAAAAAAATCAATCATAACCTATTGATAAATCATTAAAACAATTGATGACTATTTGTTCTAATAATCGTTGGATTAATCGATCATCAAAAGAATTGTTTGCTTAACCCTAGTTTGCATATGAATGTATCTGAGCACACGTAATGAAGCAGAGGTGCAGAGTTGCATTCAAGCCATTTTAAGGCAGGAAAAAAAACACCGGAAAAATGTTTAATATGTCATTTTAATGGTCAAAGATTAATTTTAAGGTATACGGTAATTCAACCACATTGGGACTTGAAATTATTTTTAAATATAAATGTCAACAATCAATTTCAACCAAACTCCAAACCTATGGTTAATGATCCATAAAACAGAACTGTTTAGACATATTTTCTGAATTTATGATTCTCGTGGTTCGCAGACCCCTTTTTTAGGAGGAGAAAAGCTGGACCAAGAAGGTGCGGAGGCTGCATTCAAAGCAAAGAGCGGTAAAATAGAAACGTAAGAAGGTCAAATACAAGAAAGCTTTCATTTCAATTATATATTGTCAAGCAGTGTGTCATCATATAAAAAGGGCATCAGGTAGGAACTATTACAAAGCAACTTTAGACGATTTTGCACATTTTAAATAAGTAAAATACCTAATTTTAAGAAATTAAAGGCATGTATAGTTAATAATTTATCATGTTTAACCTAACATTCAGTGTGAACCTTATATACAATGGTCAGATTAGATAGGGGTCATGGCACATGTCAACTTCCAGCCTGATCAGTTTAAAGACACAAAACCTTCATTCCTTTTTGAAGTTTGTGTGAGTTTCTAATAGTTGTACAAACATTACATTTCAGCTCAACCCCTCCTTGACTCCAAAGTCCAATGTTGATCATTTTTCAGTGCTGACACTCCCATCTCAGCTTCATTTAAACACTGACAGACAGCCTGTGACTCTCAGATTAATGCCATGTCCATAAACCAGCATTTGGCTCTCATGTGTTTAGCTTCAGGAGTTTTAAAACTTTCTTACACTCCAAAAAGAAAAAGTGTCCTCGTTATTTTTTAAATACAAGTACAACAAAACAAAAGTTAAGCATTATGAAGATGTTATAAAACCCTGTGATCCAGCTTTCCACAGCTGACATTGAGAGGCTTTAGAGGACTGGTTTCAAAAGAGGAACTCAGTCCAAGTTTACAGGGCCCTGGATTTAAACTTCAGCCAACTGGCATTGCTTTGCTCAGCTACAGCACACATGATCTTGCTGCTACACTGACATTCTTTCACAGGTTTTAAGCAGAAGAGAAGGTTTAACAACATTAGAGATACTTACATCCACCTCTTGAAGATCCGATGTGTGTTTAAAGAGAGTCCTCGCAGTGCTCCATGTGTCAGCACACTCATGTCATGCACACGCACGTTCTCCCCGCACATCCACATGGACCTCTGTGCCGCAGGGCATCATGGGAAGTGTAGTCAGCTGAGCCAATGACGTCACTCGTAGGTCCGGATGTCGACGACGGAAGTCACAAACCACGAATTTTTCTTATTATTTCTAAACTGTTTTGTTATGTTTTGATTATTAGTTTTACAGTTCAGAATAGGAATCATTCTGCCAATTTAAATTTGATTCAATTGCAGATGGCGCTTTTATTTTTAAGTGCTATACTTAAAGAGGATGAGAAGAAAAAGCATGTCCACTTTATATACATTTTACCTGCGCACAAACTATTAGAAACAAAACTGCATAAACTGACATACGTACAGAGTAGATGAAAGCATAGATATGGATTTGTTATTTATTTATTAGTAGTAGTTTTTATACATTTATCTTTATATTTTTTATATACATTTTTAAATATTTGTTATACTTTTTATGTTTGCCTATTTTGGCAATAACAACAACAACAAAAATCTTATTTTCGTGATTTAATTAATTTATAAAAATAATAAACTGTAGTTATACCTATTCTCCACTAGATGTAGCTATATCCGCGGAAAGTTCTGTGTGTTTACAGCTGCACTTCTGTTCATATGTGCTGGGACACTTACTTAAATGAGTTCATATTTTTTCATCTTTTAAAAAAATAATAAACATTTAAGTTATATTTAAACACAGGAAACAGTTGAAATTATGTTAACTAAAAACTGAAAAAATAAATAAAACGTTATATTTGAACATTTTCAGCGTAGTCACCATTTGACCAGAATTTGCAGAAATGTTTACTTGTCATTTTACCAACTAGCTTCTCAAGGTCTCCCCTTGAGATGCTCTTAAAGGATTTTAAAGGACTTCCTGTCTATTCTGTGCTTTTATTGGCTGTTCTTGCTTCAATATTTAAAAAGTTTTACCTTTTGTAAAAAAAAACATTTTTCAAATTAATTTGTATTATATTTTGGTCTTTTAAAATAATTTCCAACATTTAGGTATACGCCTTCAGATTGTAAGATTTTTACATAATGGGAAGCATTTTACCTAAGTGTTCCACAACTTTTGACTTAAATTACTGCTTATATAATACATGGTTATTCATTAACACATCTGAGGTGTCAAAACATAACATTGTATTTGTTTCCTTTAAAATTATGAATCATTCTAGAAAAAGAAACCCATTTCAAACAGCCTGTCAATTATATTTACTCCGGTCCAATAGTCATTTATCTTTCCATTGTTGTTATTTTAAATCACCTTAATTGTTTTGCATTCTAGTAATAATAACATTGTTTTATGTATGAGGTTTAATGGGATGTTTGAGCTAATTACATATGGATTGTCACGAGAGGCTTATGGTTGGGTTGAAAGCTAACATTGTGTCTTGATTAGTGGTCATCCAGCACTAAGCCAAATGTTTTGACTTCTTAGTGGATTTATTAGTCACTATTCCCTGTGTCTTATATCTCTCATACATAAACATCATTTCCCCTTCTTCTCTATCCTCCGTGCATATGGTCTGTTATGTAACAGTCTGGTCATTCCTTACCCAGAAGTCAGGTCAGGTTATTTTATTATTTCAGAATTATTTGTTTTATTAACAAATGCAGAGAACAGCATGACTCCCATTAACTTTTATTGCAATTTTCAAAAGCAATATGAATTGCAAGATGAATAAACTAGTTAGGTGTGTTAGTAGTTAGTGTGTTTATATCCTAGACGGTGGTCACTGGCATCAATCTAGATGACAACATAAAAAATGAACCAGTGAGGGGAAAAAGTCATTATTCAGATTGTATAATGTCATAAACATTTATCCGTGTTCTTTAAATTTCAGTAAGGATTGATGGGCTTGGTGACACTGTTCCGCAGATGTTTTATGGTCAGTGCCTATTGGAAATGACTTCACATGACCAATGTCTTATGACCAGTTCGATCAGCACTGTGAAATGATGTGGAGAGTTAGGTCTAGGATGATTAATGTACAGATTAATGTAAGAAGATTAAAACATTCTCATGTGGATAATGATGTTCTCTAAGCAGAAAAGCTGGCTAATAATCTGTCATGAAGTGAATTGATCATATGATCCACATCCTGCTCTTTAATGAGATCCAACACAGGTGAGAAACATATAAATAAATGTATTGTTTGAGTCCTTAACCATACATAAATGTGATCAAATCCTCAAAGAACACATTGTTAATTGGATTATTTATTTTATTAATTATATAAGATATTTGATTTATTTTTGGAAACATTCAGTATACATGTTTGTCATGCTTGTTTCAGTTACGTGTTTCAGAGCTTTTAATGCACTTGACAGACAAATATAAAAAAAAATATGTATGCTTCAGACTACTGATGTGGGTGGCAGAGTGATGCGTTTATAGATGTGCATGCGAGCTAGGGGTAATGACTTAAACCAAACTGTCAGTAAGTCTTATTTGTATTTCAACCATTGCGCATCTGACCATGACACTAAATATGTTGCTTCATTACCTACATATTTTCATACTCTCTATAATCTCTCCTCTATGCCACATCTGATTTAATTGCATTTTTGAGTGTGTCATGGTGGAAAGGGATATGTCACCTGTAGGCGTGGGACTGAAAGTCGGGATGAGCAACAGTGGGATTGCTGTTATATAAAATTTGTTTTATAAACTTTCTGTGTGTACTTTCTCTGTTTTTTTTAAATCATTAAGTTTAATTTAACTGAATTTCAATAGCATTTTTAAAGGTTAACCCTAGATTAAAAATAAGCAATAAAGTGATATTACAGACAGAAATTTAAATGCTGCCAGAATTTCCGTATAATTTCAAGGTGTGACTTTTTTTCTTCTGCAGATCACATAACATTGGAAGTCATGGCCTAGTGGTTAGAGAGTTTGACTACTAACCCTGGAGTTGTGGGTTCAAGTCTCGGGCAATACCATGACTAAGCAAGGCACCAAGCCCCAACTGCTCCCTGGGCGCCACAGCATAAATGTCTGCCTACTGCTCCAGGTGTGTGTTCACGTTTGGTGTGTGTTCACTACTGTGTGTGTGCACTTTGGATGGGTTAAATGCAGAGCACAATCTCTGAGTATGGGTCACCTTACTTGGCTATCTTTCACTTCATAAAAAGATATTTTTAAGAATGTTGGCCCATTCAGTTGCATTGAGTTAGTGTTTACACAATCATGTGTGTCAACACTGTGCAGTTACCGACTTACTTAAATTATCTTCTGTGTTTTGCGGCAAGAAATAACATTTTGTGTAAACTACAATTGTGTTAACAAAAATTGCATTAAAAGGGGTTTTTCTCCATTCATAAATTTCACTTATGAACATGACAGATAAGTTTAGGTTAACATGCTTGTTCTAGGCAAACATGAAATGTCATTAATTGTCAGGTCCTTATCAGAAAATCCTTTTAGAATTTCAGTTTGTCCTATATGATCTTATTTGATTCTTGAAATCCTATTTGATAGTACTTAAAAATACTTTGGGAAATTCATGTTTATTATATATGAGTGTAGGAAAATATACATAGGAATACTATTAAAAAATATTCTTATAAAAATCTAGTACAAATTTCTTATAATAATGCTATAGGAATGGTTCCAAAATATGATAGAATTTCTTATTAGACTCAGAAACAAATTTTTCATAAGAATCCAGTAGGAGTTTTGAAAAGGGTTATAGTGCGTCTCTAAAGCGCAGCTAAACTTTAATAATGATTTGTAGATGTGGATTGAAGGATTGTTCCATAAGCTGCCATTTGCTGTCTGTTTTACATCATGTTTATCCATTGTTGTTCCCTGGGGATTCTCAATTATGAACCGATTCATGGCATATTACAATCTCTTGTTTGTAAAGTATTAACATAAATACTGATTGATTTATCCCTTAGATTAGGATTAAAGACACGAGGTTTCAGCATCGATGTGCTTTCGGATGGGGGGTGGATCTGTGTGTCTGTGTGGGGATGGGGGATGTGGAGCACACACACACTCTGCTATATGAGCCTCTGGTGAGAGATCTTCTTCCAGCATTCGTTCAACTTCTTTACACTTCACAGAACATTTCCAGTGATGCATACCATGGTAAGTAATACATTTACTTATCTCACAATTTTTGTTCTACTTCCAATTATTATTGTTTTCACTTCTTATTATAGCTTCATACACTACTGCATTTTCACCTGCAAGACATCTGGCAGACATTGTTTGCTCAAGTTCTCTGAGACATTTGTAGAAGATGTCTGGTAGATGTTTATGTTTCAGAATGGACATACAGCTAAGGTGTTTTGCAGATGTTTCCCGGATCTTCAGATGTTTCTCTGACATCTTGAGGTTGTCTCATTTTTGTATTATTGTCAGTAAGATCTATTATTCTATCTTATACTTTTATGTTGTGGTTATTATTGATAATGTTATTTCTATTATACTTTCATTTTGATATTCAGCTGTATTCTTGATTGACCAGGTGTAGAGTCTTTTCGTCCAGACTTAATGATTATCATTTACATTACAAGTAGACCAAAGGTGTGGGCTGCATCCCAAATTGCCACTTGTAACCCCACTTTTATCTTTGTCATACTTTGACTTATTATAGAGCAACATTTAATGAAGCCAAAATTGTTGGAATATCGGGAATCTCTGAAATTTACAATATAGAACCTTAGGGTCTCCTGGGAATTTTGATGTTCTGTCGTTGGGATATAAGTTATGTCTTTGGATTTAGAAGATCAGAATCTTTCATTGAGTGACAGCTCACATGGATTTAGTTTTTCCTAACAAGTTCCATAGGATGTGACTCCTGACCCAATGTTCTGTATTTGTTTCAAAAACCTAAAATAGAGATGTGGGAGTCGGTGTCTCTTTCAGTGTTTTTTTCCTTGTGTGTGAATTGGTGTGTTTGGTTTCTTGTGTGTACGTTTGTGTGCATAGTTGTGTATGCATATGTGTATGTCCATTGTCATTTTTGACCCATTACCTGCGTGAACTGACACAAGGGAATGCAATGTCAATAGACACCAATCAGAGAATTAAAATCAATTTCACGTCTAAGTACAAGTTGGTTTTGAGTCCACAAAGCTTTGATTTAATTGATTTTAAAGAACACAAAACCCAATTAGATAACAGGGAAAAAGAAAAGTGAAGAAAAATGAAGAACTTTAAGAATATAACAGTATTTAAAACAAGATAAGATATGAACAAACTGACAATTAAGAGGATTTTCAAAATCTTAAAAACATAATCTTATACATTCAGTTTAGTTTGTAGTCATTCCAAACCTTTTAGTTTTGCAGAACACAAACAGATATTTTGAAGAATGTCGGTAACTGAACATCCCCCCTTGACTTACGTAGTATGGACCTAAAAATAGTGAAACTACGAAAATCTTATTTCAAGTCTTCTTCAGTTTTTCTGGCTTATTCTACAGAATATTTTCTTTCCACCGGTGAACTATAAGAAAGTGAACAACTGGAAAATGACTGGGACTTAAAGTGTCTAAGATGATATTCATAAACAATTTTCCATGTGTACCAAGTAAATTCCCATTACCTTCTTTTTGTTATAAATTTTTTCTTATTCAAATGGCGACTAGCAGTGATTTATTACCTGCATTGCTCCATTAAAACCCTGGTGTAGTTGCCAGGTTGTATGAACAATGCATTAGTGGCAGGGCCAGTCTTTGTTTAGTTATAATGAGGATTTTGCCATGATAAAATGTAAAACGTTAGTTGACAAGCTCTGAGCTGTAATCATTATGTTGCCATAACCCCTAATGGATAAAGGTGAAAAAGATGTTGGCATTTGATTTGTTCATCTTTGCACAGCAGGATTTCAAGAGCACACATTCTCTCCGTCTTTAAGTTCTTGACTCCGGGATGACCTCCATTGTTACTCAGCAGTGATTGGCCTATTTCCAACTTATTTCAAGGATTTCCTATGTTTTCTAGGAAGGTTCCAATACTTCCTTCTTCTAGTGTTTAGAACACAGAGCTGATAATGAATGTGCTTGTTAAGCAATGTTGTGAATCTCAGTGTTAGCAAACTGCTGAAAATGAAGAACGCTTTCCAGTGGTCAAGTCTCAAGAAAGAAGTGATAGTTCACCCAAAAATAAAATTTGTTTTTATTAACTTATATTGTTGTCATTTTATTCATGTTTGACTTTTTTTAGCAAACACAAAAGAAGATATTTTGAAGAAGGATGGTTACCAGACGGCAGTGGCATCTACTCACTTCTATTGTATTGACACAAAACCAATTGAATCATTTTCAGTTCCTCACAGATATCTTTTGTGTTCTGCAGAAGGAAATAAATTATACAAGGTCTAAATGTTAAGTCAGTGAACTATTATATGTAATAGTAATGATTAAAAAATATTGTTAATAATATGTCACTTGATTAAATGAATTAAATGCCAGGATAAAATGTAAAACATTGGTTGACAAGCTGTGAGCTGTAATCATTATGTTGCCATTACTCCTAATGGATGGAGGTGAAAGGATGTTTGCATTCGATTCATTCATCTTTGCCCAGCAGGATTTCAATGACATTTTTTCTACATTATTCATCATTAGCATTCTTTTCACATTCTCTTTATTCGTGTAAACATTATTCAGTTAAAAAAAATTCTAGAATACATAAATGTTATCATGTAATAGGAAATAACTAAGAGAAAGCAGAAGGATTTTTTCTCCATTATCATTCATTAATTTAATTGGTTATTTTCATGTAATTTAAACTAGTTATTTATTTTAAATATATTTTCACACTGAAATTAAAAGGTTCTATATGACATTTTCATTCATAGCTGGGTAATTCAAATATTATTCGTGTGAAACTTATTTTCAGTATGTAAAATTAATTCTCTGTTATGTTCATTTCGGAATTGATAACTTCTATCTTTTAAGTCTACTCGATTTCTTAAAAGCTCAAAACTGCTCGGAATGCAGAACCTTAAAGGGATACTTCACCCAAACTGAATGTTCTGTCATCATTCACTCAGCCTCTTATCATTTGAAAGCCCGCATACTTCCTTCTTCCATCGAACCCAAAGGAAAATATTTTGAAAATGGTTTTGCTTTCATACAATGGAAGGTTCAATTTCCTACTTTCTTCCAAAATATCTCCTCTTGTGTCCTCTATGAAGTCATACAGGTTTTAAATGACAAGAGTGTAAGTTACTTATGATATGTTTTCAGTTTTGGGCAAACTATTCCTGTAAATGCAAAAAAAATGATCATTTCTCTCAACTGTTTGTTTTCTATTTTCCAGAAAAGAAACATAGGAGCATCATGTATTTAGCAACACCATGAACTACCCTTTTCACTCCACACCACACAAGGACATGAACCTCTCAGACTGGCCAAAGCTTTCCCCAAACTCATCTCTGAGACACATAAACCAAAGTGAAGAGTCCGTCAAGCCCAGGTCGAGTCCATTGGCATGTGAGCAGGTCAACATTGCCCCTGAGGTCTTTCTCACACTGGGCCTCATCAGCCTGTTCGAGAACATCCTGGTCATTCTTGCCGTTCTGAAGAACAAGAACCTCCACTCACCCATGTACTTTTTCGTCTGCAGCCTGGCCGTGGCGGACATGCTTGTAAGCGTGTCCAACGCATGGGAAACTATAGTGATACACCTGTTGGCTAACAGAAGTTTGATTATTGAAGATCACTTTCTCCGTCAGATGGATAACGCGTTTGACTCGCTTATCTGCATCTCTGTGGTGGCATCTATGTGGGGCCTGTTAGCTATCGCCATAGATCGCTACGTCACCATCTTCTACGCTCTACGATACCATAACATCATGACCGTCCGTCGAGCAGGGATGATCATCAGCAGCATTTGGGCATTTTCAACTGGTTGTGGAATCATCTTCATTATCTACTCGGACACGAAGCCTGTGGTGGTGTGTCTGGTGGCCATGTTCCTTGCCATGTTGCTCTTGATGGCTTCCCTCTACAGCCACATGTTCCTTCTAGCACGCTCGCATGTCAAACGCATGGCGTCGTTGCCGGGATACGACGCCAACGTCAGGCAGAGGGCTAGCATGAAGGGTGCCATTACCCTCACCATACTGCTGGGCATCTTTATCATGTGCTGGGCTCCGTTCTTTCTCCACCTTATCCTTATGATCTCCTGCCCTAAAAACGTTTACTGCGTCTGCTTCATGTCACACTTTAACATGTATCTAATTCTCATCATGTGCAACTCGGTGATCGACCCACTGATCTATGCGTTTAGAAGCAAGGAGATGAGAAAGACCTTTAAAGAGATCATTTTGTGTGATGGACTGCGTGGTTTCTGCAGCCTGTTTAGCAAATATTGAACAAGGTTCAAGGAAGAACCTGTCGGTATGGAGGGATAGCTGGATCGGTTCAGTTATAGATGAGGTGGGGGTGGGTTATGTAGTATAGGAAAGCCATATACTGGACATTTTTGGTTTTAAAGCAAACAAAAATACAATTTTGTTGAAAGTGTTTTGGAATTTTGTGGTGTAGTGTATTTATCTTGATGTAAGTTTACATAAACCTTGAAAAATCTAAAATAAGTGCTGGTAATTTATTGAGAGGACTTTTAAAATGAATTGTGTATTTGTACCCTGAATAAGCTATTTCACATAAAATGCATATACATTTCATCCACCGAAAAATTAACATAATTAAAAGTTGGTACATTTCAAGAAATACAATTTTGTCATGCTCACCCTCCAGTTTTTGAACTATGCCCTTAAGTATTTTAGTATAGTATATTTATTGTGAAAGTTAACTGAATAGTCAATGTGACAGTTGTCAGAAGTGTATAATATTAAGTTGAAGTTGAGGACAAATGAGTGACTCGCACAAATGTTACCAAAATACAAATGTTCACTAATGCTTTAATACGCAACATGAAACATTAAGAGCTTAGGGTTTTGTAAACTTTTGAACAGGATGTATATTGTTATAACTTACCAAACATTTTATACATTATTTTGGATACTTAACAAAACTGGATACAGAGGTCAAAATGCATTCAAAACAATAATATTAACAGAGAATATACAGCATTTCAAGTGAGTGTATGTATGTATCAAAAAAATGAAAATGGTTAACAAAAACAAAAAACTGTAATTTCTTGTTGGTTCATTAGAAATGTTGTTCAATGCTCTTAACATATAAAGGCTCAAAAACAAATTCATTAAAAAAAATATGAGACTATTAAAAATTTTTGTATGATCAGGTTTCATAGATGAATTGTAATATTTTCTTTCAGTTTCTGTCAAACTGCAATACAATCAACTGACAGCATGAAAAAACATAAAAATGTTTGTATGTTTCATGTTTCGTAAATGAATGCACAAATATTGCTGTTTTATTGCTTAAAACTTTTTACGAACTTTGAAGTGTTTTCTTAGTTTTATTGAGGTCTTATTTTTAATTTTTGAATGCAAATAGAAACATTATATTTGTTAGAAGTTCCCAGAATCATTTAAGACCTAAACACACATCTTTAAATAGTCTCTGTTTTCCACAAACATTGGGTATACATCTATCCATTTTCTAAACTCGGTCATCCTCTGCAAACTTATATTGTTGGAGTTTATATATAATCTATAGATGTATGAGCTAAACTCTATTCAGCAGAATTAGATTTGAGTTTTCAGGTAAAAATTATTTTAAAGAAACAGTTTTTTACACATTATGTTACATAAAAAGATCCATGCATTACAACTGCATGTCTAGTTTATACCGTAAGTTAAAATGTTGTAAAAGTATGCACAGTAAAATTCAGGTGTATAAAGGTAAATGCATGTTGATAATACACACGTTGTATAGTTTTGCATTTTGTCCTTTTGTTACAGAACTAAAAGAAAAAAGCATGCAGTTTGCAGTTGCACTTTTTTTTACACACGATTTCTAGGCGATGATAAATGGTCAATGATTTTTCAAAATGCTGTATTGTAAAAAATGCTTTTGGCATCTAAATGTGTGTAAAATGGTTCCATGTGTTATAAATAAATGTTGTTTTCATCTTTAAATAGGCTTGAGTCTGAGTCCTCTTTCTCAGATGCAGTCTTTACAGATCTTCGAACCCAAACACAAAAACATTTTCTTAAAGGTGTTGCGCAGCTCTGCACTCCGAAAGGCATAGATAGCTGGATCAATAACTGCATGACTCACCAGCAGCACAACATGAAGCTGGAAGAGAGAGCGGTAACATTCGCAGTAGGGGTTCTCTGGGCAAATCATAATTATTAGCAAATGAAGGGTGAAGGGAGCCCAGCAGGCCACAAACACCCCAATCAAAATGGTTAGCGTCAGTGCCCCCCTCATGCCACTCCTCCTGTGGTGTGCAGTGGCACCTGGCATGGATGAGATCCGGCTGGCATGGTGACGTGCCAGCAGGAACATGTGCACGTAGAGCAGGAGGATGAGGAGCAGAGCGGTGAAGAAAAGCACAACAAGAAAGATCTTTACCGTGGCCTCCTGGAAGAAGCCAATCATTAGCGCCCCACAGGTGCCGCACGTGACCCAAATAGTGGACAGGATAACCACCACACGACGCATGGTCATGAGCGTGTGATATCTCAGCGCGTGGAAAATGGTGATGTATCGATCCACAGCAATAGCGAGGATGCTGAAAATGGAACCGAGAAAGCACATGCAGAGAAGAGAGTCCATGATGTCATCTATCTTCAGTTCGAAAATGCCACGGGAGTTAAGCTGTCCGGCATCAGTAAACAACAACAGGATGTTCTCCAGGGCTTTGGAGAGGCCGGAGATGGTGTTAAACGCAGCCAGATTGCAGATGAAACAGTACATGGGAGAGTGAAGGTTCTTGTTTTTGATCACGGCCACAATCACTAAGAAGTTTTCACTCAGGCTAGCCACGGCTATTACCATAAAAACCTCCTTAGGGACCTGAACCTCAGCACAGTCCGTATGGTGTGTAGATTTGGTGCTGGAGTTCATGATTGAGTTCAGTATGTAGAAACCCAAAATATGGAGATCCAAATATGGAGAGCTGGATGTTTGTTCGTAGGCTAAAAAATTGAAAAGGAGATGACCTGTAGGACACAAATAATTATTCATTATAAAAAGTGAAAGACTTAGATTGAACTTACATGAAACACACATGAATAACATCTACTGTAAAAATAGATGTTGTGGCATCAACCTCAGCCAAAGAGATATTCTTGTCAGCTAGAGATTTGTGATGTTTCCATTTGTATCACTATTTGCATATACTATACTATATATAAGTATATAAGAGTAACCACACATAAGTATAACCACACTTCACAAATTTCAAAACTGAACAATTGGATTTTGTCCTGTTGAATATACCCACAACAGAAATGAGTCTGGATTTCCATCAAGCCTAGCTACCTCAAAGTTGATCTTACAAAAAATAAGTACAAAAAATTTGTTCACAAGATGGAATGAGTGATTGATGTGATGGAATGACAACCACCCTGATGTCAGCAGGACGTCTATCATATTTTTTAACATTAAATTTTTTTGCTATATATATTATCTATATATATGATATACATCAAGCAATATTATTTATTTTTCAATCAAAGCATTTAATGTAAATAATTGGAACAACATTTTAAAATATATGACCCTTTCAGTGAAGCCCATCCTAGTTTCATAATCTAATTATGAGATGGTAAGCATTAAATAATTAATTTCATGATTTTAATCCGTCAATATTCATGATATCAAGGTTATATTCCAGTCGTTGATCTATTTAAGTGTAAATAGAGAAATCCTTCACTGAACTATTTAACAATTTTATCAGAATTTAATCACTTTAGACATTAAAGCAGCAAGTGATGATGAAATAATGCAAACCATGTCTGTTCATACTATCCGTATAACAGAATATTTAAAGTCATGTTAGGGGATCATACACTGCAGTAGAATGAACTGATAAGAGAGATGAAAGAAGATTCAAGGCGCCTTAGTGTGCTCTATATGAACATCACATATGAAGGATCAAATAAATGAAGTAAGAGCTGTGATATGTAATTTTGTGTATGATTTTTATTACACATCTTTCTACTCTTGCTAATATTCTGCTTGAATGTATTTCAGAATTCTTCCGAATGTACTTCATTGGAGATCTTTAATATTCTCAGTA
This sequence comes from Triplophysa yarkandensis, assembly GCA_033220385.1. Lineage (NCBI taxonomy): Eukaryota > Metazoa > Chordata > Actinopteri > Cypriniformes > Nemacheilidae > Triplophysa > Triplophysa yarkandensis. Next base: position 11,070,885 of record CM065668.1, read on the forward strand.
AAAAATAAAAAAGTACCTGTTATCTAAGCCTTTACACCTGTCAGAACATAACAGAATACAACATTTCATGCTGAGGATCAATCAAGAAACATCAACCTAAAAGGTTCATTCATTTTGTGCAATCCATTATGTGTCTAAGTATTTTTCCCAATTAATCTGCTCGACAGTTTTTGTTTTATGGGTACAAAGGCAACCATAATTTAAACTTGAAAAGCCCAGTCTTAAAAGAACAAAGCCAGCGATTAAAGCTTCTGTGTTGACAAGAACTCCAATATTTATGCCAATTAAACGTCTATTGATCCTTATTAAGACTAATACCCATGCCCAACTCTGGACAGTTTAAGATCCGCTGTCTGAAGACGGATTCGTGGAAACCACAAACATTGTTCACAATGGATTAACTCTGTCCCCAATTATTCAATATTCCTCAAATTCACTTACCGCTTCTCTTATCAAACACACCCACAATGTAACATCCTTTGAATAATTAGAACAGCAGGATTCCTCTGTTTTAGCCGGAATTAAAGACTTCAGACTGGTGGTCCCGGAAAACCTCTGTTGTCCCACTTAATAGACTTCAGGCTGTAATAGCATGTGGACATGGCTGTATATTTGTGTTTCCTTGGGTGCTCAAGGCTATGTGAACCAATTGTGTTCTTGTAATTTTTTTGAACAACAAGCAAAGCAAAGCACAAAACAAGGCCGTCCTCACTATCCTTTCCTACACCCTGTATTTACCAAACCTTGATATACAAGTTGCGTTTGTGTGCTCCTATGAGACGTGAAGTAGCCTTGGTCTTTTTAAAAAGTGTTAAAAAAGTTTGAACTTCTGATTGTATGTCAACATCAGTCTAACAAATTCAAGGTTACAGTTTCCGATTTGTGTGATGGAGTTTTAACGCTTATAATTAACATCCCAGGGAAAAGCCCTATTGCCAACTACTACAGTTTGTATATAATGCTGCTTTCTGTACCAAAAACATTTCAAATAGGTTTATATAGCACTGAATTATTAAACTTTTGGAAGTCCATGGACTTTAAAAACTTTCAAGCACATAATTATAATTAGACCCATTGTTAAATATGAGGGAAATAGAAACAGGAGATTACATATTCAAAGTTACTATTCAAAGGGATGGATAAATGAAAAGGTAGATGGCGGTGATCCACTACACCCACAAAATAACAGCTGAAAAGGATTCTATTAGGGTATGTCACAACTTTAGGGATGTCACAATATACTTGTAATTAACTTTGGTACTGAAGAACAGGATTTTGTTTAATATTGTGTTAAGACAACACATGATATTGTTGTAAATAATTCAACACCTTCTTAAAAATTTGCCATTCGAGACAAATAAAAAAAAAATAATTGTTGTCACTCGTATTTTGAGTTTGATTAATTGGAAAATAAGAAAGAGAATAAAGAAAGCATAAAGTAAACAGGATTAACAATGTATTTTACTGATAATATTATTTATTAGTAAATTATTTTACTTACTATAAGTGTGTACTAAAAATATAATATTGTGGCATCCCAAATGTTAATCATTCTGAAACATAGACACAACATTATAACATGCTGGGCTCCTGTGATTTAATTTGATTATTATTAAATAATTATTTATTGTTGTTGTAAACGTGTTAAAAGTTGCATAACAACTAAAAAAAGAAAACCTTTATACTTTGCTTTTAATCTGCCACCAGGTGGAGAAATGGGGTAATTGGATGAGGAGAACACTGACACTGCTCGTCAGCAAAGGACACCAGAGTGCCTGTCAATTATACATGTATGTTATATGTAAATATATTTTAGTAAATATGCATTAGACCACACAAAGACACAGAAGGAAGTAAGCAGGTCAATGCTGATTTTAGGTACAATTATTCTAAAACAGTAATTCATAATATTATATGACAATAATCCATGATGCTTTTATTGCTTGTGCTCCATATTTGTATTAATAAACTTTCATATTAATAAACCTATACTCTCTCTAGGTTTGGTGAATATATACGTATCACTACACACCACATACCTGCTCATTCCTACAGGATTCTGTAACCATCTTACAGGACACATGCAGGAATCCTACAGGACACATGCAGGAATCCTACAGGACACATGCAGAAATTCTGCAGGACAAATGCAGAAATCCTACAGGACACATGCAGGAATCCTACAGGACACATGCAGAAATCCTATAGGACACATGCAGAAATCCTATAGGACACATGCAGGAATCCTACAGGACACATGCAGGAATCCTACAGGACACATGCAGGAATCCTACAGGACACATGCAGAAATCCTACAGGACACATGCAGGATCCTATAGGACACATACAGGAATCCTACAGGACACATGCAGGATCCTATAGGACACATGCAGAAATCCTACAGGACACATGCAGGAATCCTGCAGGACACATGCATAAATATACCATGTAGTTCTACAGGACCGCTGGACACAAACCAGTCACAGAAACAACCATACAGGATTTTCATGGATTTTCATTAAGTTCAACAGGATTCCGGCACATGTATCTAATATCCTGTGGGATTCCTGGGGGATTTTCTATACAGATTTAAAATGTTTTAAAATTACATTCACATTTTTACATTTGGCAGACCAAAAAGCGACTTGTAAGTTACCCAAAGTATTATGCAGTGGCCAATCATCACTGCAGAGCAAACAGGGGTAAGATGTCTTGCTCAAGGACCCTTCAGTCATTGTCTGCTGACACTGGGATTCAAACCCACAACCTTCCGCTCTCCAAACACCAGACCACAACTGACCTATATTGACCTTAACTACGGTCATTTGAAATATACTAAAACATACTCTAATCTTCATAAGAAATATAAAGAGATCAGAAACAAAATATTAAAACTTTCTTATAATGGATTTATCTACAGGCATGATATGATATGTTTAAAAGCAGGAATATTCCATCTACATTATTTAAACATTAAATAAATATAAGTAAATTTTTAAATATTTTAGATTATAAATTTGAAGTACATTTATGAAGTATTAGGGTTTTACAGTAATGCAGGTATTAACTGGTTCAGTGGACTTTTATGAAGCACGTTGACAGGAACGTGTGAGTCACTGCTTGTCTACAGAATGGCCACTAGGGGGTGTTGTGCAGTCCTTGCGCATTGCCAGACCACTCAGAGGGGAATGCTGGTGGACCATGGACGCCTGCAAACATCTCCTGATCTTGGTATAAGAGAACTGTGAGTCATTATTTCCACAAATGAGTCTTTGCTTGAGCATTTCATCCACCTCGGTGGTTTCTCTACTCCATAGCAACGACATTTTGGGGATTGTTTATATAAAGACAGAGAGATTTGAGCTCACATGATTCCTAATGCATGACTCAACACTTTTATTTATCATCTAACTCAAATACATTCCTTCAAGTTGATTATATTCCTTTAACTTTAGTCATGTCTATTGCAGTTTGAAGTAATATTTGTATCAAACTTAAGAGACATAAGTGTACTTGATGAAAATTATTGGAATTATGGGATGGAAGTGTCATATTTAGTGTTATAAAGGAATGCTGGTTGGAGTCATGTGTTGTGATTTGTTGTATCTTTCCCAATATTACCCCAGCTGAGGATTGAGGATTGCTACAAAATATCTGCAGGGGTTAAATGTGTCCCATGATGTGATCTCCCAGAACTTGTGACCCACTCTTGAAAGAGGGCTCTGGGTGGAGAGACATTTACTCTTGGGAGTTTCATTGTTTTGTTGGAATGTTGTGTGTGTGTGTGTGTGTGTGTGTGTGTGTGTGTGTGTGTGTGTGTGTGTGTGTGTGTGTGTGTGTGTGTGTGTGTGTGTGTGTGTGTGTCTGTGTCTGTGTGTGTGCGCGCATTCTCAGGTCAGCCCAAGAGTTTTATTAGACCAAGAGACATCAAAAAGAGATAAAGTCTTAAAGTTTGTCTTGCAGCCGTCGGCCCTTTCTCACACGCAGGACTTTTCCATGAATCCACCCCTGTGGATGTGTCAGTTTTCCCACAGCTCATTGTGTGTCTCATGCCACAACGTGCCCATTGTTCCAGAACAGTTGGAATTAAATCATTAAAGTTGATATTTACAGTCATGCTGCCTTCTTGGAGAACCGAGCCTATGGTTTGGTACAGGGGTTTTCAATCTTTAGGAAAGGAATGTGTTTGTATTGTATAGAGTTGGGTGTCTGAAATTAGTTAAATAGACACAAATTTTCAGCATTAGATTTTTTTAGCAAACATACATGTTTTTTCTTAAGAATTTACTAAAAATAAGAATGTTTCTGAAATAGATAACTTTGACTTAATATTGAAGAAAGAACAGCCAATAAAAGCGCAGAATAGCCAGGGACTCTTAAGAAGCTTTTTGATTAATTGACAATACCAAAACATTTCCTCAAATTCTTCTTCTTTACTGAAGATGATCAAATATAACTTTTTCATTTTAAAATGTGGTAAGAATATGAATGCAGAAATGAGTTCGGGTCCCGAAACATTTCACCGGTAATCTACAGTGGTTCCCAAGTACATTCCTGGAGGCCCTTTTCCGTGTCTCCGTAAAAACATACACACCTAAATCCCATCATCAGCTCTTTAGTAGATGTTTAGGAAGGAATTTGGAATCACAGGTCTAGTTCCCTCTTAATTTTGTACGATGACAATTCTTTGTGTTTGTGTCCTCACTCACCCAATTAATACTTAAGGTAGTATGCACTAGATAGTGGAGGGAGTTGACCAGTAGTCTGCGCACTGAAGCACAACCTTCCTTCCTAAAGAAGGATCTCATTTACTCATTCTTTTTCCCCATGACACCTGATTGGATACTTCATTTTTAACATGTACACCCCTCAGCAACAAGTGACAGGCTGGGTTTTAATATAAGTGGTGCTGTGGCTCTCCGAACTCTTTCTTTTGACCTGTGTCGTACAACAGGCATGGATTTAGTATGGATTATGGTGAAAGTGCGATAAGGAATGTTTTTGATTTGTTGGACGTATTTGGATGGGACATTCTTCATAGGGCAAAGTGGACTACCTCAGATTTTGTGAAAATATTTATTTTATTTATTTCTAAATATTTTTCTTGTTTGCACTTTGTGTCGTATTGAAAAGATTAAAATACGTTTTGTAAAACGTTTTGTGTTTATCCGAGAGAAAGAGTTGATAAATAAAAATACAAGAGACCTTGTGAGGCACTGCACATTCTCTATTCCCATGTGTGGACATACTGAGTCAGACCTGACAAGCTCCACCTTCCTCTCCCTCTTCTGCTTCTCTTCTCTCTCTCTCTCTCTCTCTCTCTCTCTCTCTCTCTCTCTCTCTCTCTCTCTCTCTCTCTCTCTCTCTCTCTCTCTCTCTCTCTCTCTCTCTCTCTCTCTCTCTCTCTCTCTCTCTCTCTCTCTCTCTCTCTCTCTCTCTCTCTCTCTCTCGCTCTCTATCACTCTTGTCCTTTGAAAGGAGGGTTGAGCGACAGTGTGAGTTTCTTCCCGAGGCTGGGAGTGTAATACAGACACTGCACAGAGTTTGCGCTGGAAGCAGAACCTCCAGGAAACTTCCCTAACACAACCTCTCACCGCCTTTATCAAGCAGGTTAGTGTTTGTGATGTATAACAGATGTGTATGGGGAAGACTGGGAAAGCTTTGTAAAGAAATCACTTTCTCTTGTGGTTTTATAGCTTTTTTTGCAATGCAGAGGACGAGACTGGTTTGTGTTCAGTAGTTGTGTACAGGTGGAGTGTCAGGCAGGCCTGTTAGTACGATGTCATGTTTGGAATAACGTTTACAATCCAAAACAAATATTAATGTGTCTGTTTAGTAGGACGGACTTTTATCATGCATGTCTATGCCAGTCTATTATTGTGTTTGTAAAAGTATTTGTTCTTCATATTTCATGCTTTCATTCAAATTTTTTTGCATGTAAATATCTGATAAGAGGTAGGGCTTGGCAGAATGGCACATGAGGGATCGTGGGTAGACTGATAAAAAGTGGGCAGTAACATATGAGTGGGCAGAGTGTAAGGTTGTATTTATTTAATGCAATTAAATTCATTTTTGAGTCTTTCACTTTTTAAAAACTCATATTCACTGTCCACGTATTCACTATGTGCTGTCATTACATTTTATCGTAAAATATTTTAATTGAGCAGTGTCTATTCTTTTTTTGTTTAAACTGAAAAATGTAAAGACCTCTCCTCAATTGTTTTCATTATTATTATTATTATTATTACTATTAAGAATAATCAATATTCTATTAGCATGTGTAAAGCAAAGCAAGTAGTACAATATAAGACTTACATTCTCTAAGGATGAAATTTAAATATTGTATGGGGTTATTATCTGTAAAATCCCAGATAACATCGAGATAATACATTTTTGCCAATGTATCCCACCCCTAGTTCTTATAACTTTTCCTAACTTCTGTCCTGTCATCTTCTTTCCTCTTGCTTCACTGGTCCTAACTTTTCTTCTCTATCCCGCACAGTTGCAAGACAGCTATGGAGACTCCAGGTCAAAAACGAAGCACCCGCAGCGGGGTGACCAATGCCCTGTCTCCCACCCGCATAACCCGACTGCAGGAAAAAGAAGACCTTTGCAATCTGAATGATCGTCTGGCGGTGTACATCGACAAGGTGCGATCTCTAGAGACTGAGAATGCGGGCCTGCGAATGCGCATCTCTGAGTCAGAGACGGAGATCAGCCGAGAGCTGAGCGGCATGAAAGCGGCGTACGAGGCGGAGCTGGCAGATGCCAGGAAGACTCTGGACTCAGTGGCCAAAGAGCGAGCCAGACTCCAGCTGGAGCTCAGCAAAGTACGTGAGGACTACAAAGAGCTGAAGGCCAGGTATGTGTCCAGGTCCCTTTATTTTTGTCAATCAAACTTATAATTTTAAAGTTAACCAGTATTGTGCCATTCTAGTAAACAGGGGTGTATAAAAGAAACACCAATAAACTTGATTCCCAGAATTCACAACAGTTCACAGGTGCCTTTTGCTGACACATACTGCAGACCCTGCTAGTTTCTTTCTTACTAAACATTTCCCATAGTCGTTCTAAATTTAAACCTAATGAGCAGAATGGTGCCAACCCTGTTCGCTGAACCTAGTCCTTGGCTAAATTTAGATGAACTATTTCAGCACTGTCTTGTGTCTGTTTACTGCTCCGGTCACTAAATTTGACAGCTTACTGCTATACTTTAATACACCATTTCCTCTAGTGCATTCATTTAAACGTATTAGCAGCTATAGCAACAGATTGTAATCTCATGTTATGAAGAAAAATTGACTTTTTGGAGTATAGTGGCAGCAGTGATCCTGAGCTACATCCCCTTATGAAATCAATGTGTGATCACAGTCTCTGATTATTTTAGCACCTTTGATTTAACAATCATTACCTCATACTGAAACGACTTTATACCTTTATTTCTTCGCTTTTCGGTATTGTTAAATTCTTTGAAAGCCATGCAAGACTGAGACAACCAAGCCACTGGTTTGAGCACCAGGCTTACGGGATGGATGATATTACCAGAGCCTCCCCCGCAGTTTCTTTTGCTTGTCTACAGAAGAATGTGCTTCAACTCAGCCGTGATAGGTGTCAGTTGTGGGGGTGTGGTTGGGGAATGGCTGTTCGTTTTGTCACCACACCCCTTATAACAGGTTCGGTATGTTGGTTTATCTGGTTGATCAATGAAATTTCATTCCAGTTTAGAGCTGCCATACCTTTTGCAAAAACATTGATTTTCTATAGGATAGAGAATGTTTTTGTGACATGCTTGTTTACCAATAAGCTTGTGGAGACATGTTAAAGTGAAAGTTCACCCATACATGAAAAATCTGTCATTCTTAAAACACTTGTCATTCTAAATGGTGTTCTTTATTCAGATGAGCATAGTAGAAGATTTTTTATAGGAGAGCACCCGTTTCTGCAGAAGAAAGAAAGAAAGTCATAGAGGTTTAAAATAACAAGAGAGTGCAATGATAATTTTGTGTCAGCTAACTTTATTATTGTATTCTGAGAGGCATTCGATGTAAAGTGTTAATTTATTCTTAGTTTGACATAATTGTAAAATATAAAGGTATGTTTTTTAAATATTAATTTTACCATTTTGAATCGTTAAAAAATAAACTCAAATTTTGTCATAAATCTAAAACTATTTATGAACTGATGAAATTACTTAATTGAAAAGTAAGAACTTTGTATAAAAAAAAAAAAAAAAAAAAATATATATATATATATATATATAGTTCTTTTTATTATACAACGTTCTTATTTTTTAATTAAGTAATGTTCATCAGTTCATCAAAATCAGTATAAATAACTCCATAGATATCACCCAAGATTCAAAGTAAATTAACAGATAGGAAAACTGCTCTGTTAGTGTGGGTATGAATTTTCTTGAAGATTTGTGATGGGATTCATGATGTTAGTAAGTCTTGTTAACGTTGGCGTTATGTTCTCAGACTGTTTATTCGGCTTGTCTCTATGCTAGTATATTTATTTAATCTTCAGGTGATAGAAAAGTTCACACCTATATAGGTGTGGTGTAAAGATAAAAGAATATCATGGCCAATCACACGCCTTTACCAAATAATTTCCCCAACACTCAGTACAGTAGTGTGAAACTAGCGTATGGACCCTCTGTAACATGATTCGTTTCAAATAAAATCTTTGCTCTTTTTGGTTTGTGGTTAAATTGGGGAAGTCAGCAGATTTGACTGGTTTTAATTTGTCTCCTAGGGTACCAGTAGCCCTTGAATGAGTTCCTGTAAACGTTCATCCTATAATGCAGATTGACTCATCGCATCAGGGCTGTTTGGATGTGTTTGGTTTCCACAGCAACCACGCAGCCTTGCGAGTATGTGTGAGACACTTCTATGTGGATGGAGTAGTGACTCATGAGCTTTTAGTAACTACGGGGAACACCTTGTGAGGAAAGACTAGTGTTAAGATAAAAATTATAGTATTATTTCATTATTATAAATCCTTAACATTAATGTACTTCAAATTATGTAATGCGAATAATGTTTATAGTGTATATGCTATATAGTGTATTATGTTATATACTGGTACACTCCTAAACTAGTGCCTTCAAGATTGCATTTTGCAATATCTTCAATATTTTCACCCAGATTTGGCTAATTCGCACAGGAATTGAATATAAAAATAATATGAAGGACAGAGGTTTGTCCTTATTTTAACTTATTATAAACTTCTGGTTCTTAATTTGGAGGGTCAGACTGGGTCATGTAGCAGAGACTGTGCGACTTTTGGCTGTGTGTGTGTGTGTGCGCATATCTGCGTTTGTGCGTGTGTGCGTTTGTGTGTGTGTGTGTGTGTGTGTGTGTGTGCGTGTGTGGGTGTGTGAGTGTGGGTATGTGTGTAGGTGGGCGTTTGAGCGCATTTGTGTGTACACGAGTGTGTGTGTGTGTGTGTGTGTGTGTGTGTGTGTGTGTGTGTGTGTGTGTGTGTGTGTGTGTGTGTGTGTGTGTGTGTGTGTGTGTGTGTGTGTGTGTGCGTGTGTGTGTGTATGCGCGCGCATGTGTGTCTGTTCATCAGCATCTGTCTATGCATGTGGCTTGTGGTCTCTGTTGCCAGATCCGGATAACACCATTTGGTTCAAACAGATGATTGTATTTTATGTGTGTTTGTTTGTGTGTGTGTGTCTCTATCTGAACTCTATTGACAGGTGCAGTGTCGAGTCTATGATCAGTGACTTCATATGTGGAAAGATCACAGCTGTAGATTGAACAGATGAAACATGTCTTTCAGTTTATTTCAGATTTCAGATTTAGTGAAAATAATGGAATGTAAAAGTGCAGCTCAAAAGGGAAGTTAGGGGACATTGGTGAAATTATTAGCAGCAAAATTATTTGTATATATATTACTTCAGATTTGCGCTCCAGCATTCTAAGAGGAAGTCTTGAAGATAACAGCATTGACTTTACAGATAATACTGTAAAGATTAACTAGTTTTCTTTTCACCCATGTGCTCTTTCTTTGTGATTAGTGTCACAGATTGACCTAGAAGTCTTATCTCTAGTTTCTCCTGTGTTAAAGATTTGTGTAGAATATGGTACGCCCTTTGATCTAAATACGGATGTGTTATGACTAGTCGATGAAATATTCACACAATTGAATCATTGTTACTTTAGATATCACACTGTGCAAGTCTTTTCACACATCCAATCAAATCTTTAGATTTGTGTTTATTAAAGAATCATTACTTATTTATGATTAAGTAAACCGTTTTAATCAATGCTGCTTTAGGGCAAACAGAATTAACAGTCATTTGACAGCTTTCAAGCTTGAAAAAAATATTATGTTAAATCGGTGAATAACTTCCTGGCCTTCCCCCACATCTTATAGGTTTTCCATTGACTGGATTACCTGTGAAAAGTTACTACTGTACTAGCCTTGCAACAGATTTACCAACAGACACCCCACCCTGCCAACAAGCTTACAAATTGTCTGTCATTTTTGTGTGGTGTATAAATGTGTATGCATGTTTTAGAAATCATAGTATTAACCTATTACATGAAGTTCTATAACATTTATATACTAGCAAAATAGTTGAAAGTTTGGTTGAATGTACTGTGGATATGAATAATATACCACATGAATACAATGGTATAAAATTTAGTGCAGTGATATTACAAGAACACATTACCACAATTACTCGAAGTTCACTTGTGTACAAAGCAGCTTTTTCAATTGCAATATGTCTAGACAGGATCACTTTATTTCTTGCATTGTTTAAACAGAATGACTAAAGTTTTTCCAGGTTCTAGAGGAAAATAACTTCCCATCATCCTTTAGTTTTATCAAAGTCAACACATGGCAGTAAACACTTATCATACGCAGCTAATAAACTTCCTGTCGAGTAACAAATGCCACATTGACAGGAGATAATCCTTCTGTTGTTTAGCCATCATATGTGTTATATCAATTTATATAAATAAGTCATATTTAAGTATGTGTTTTATTCTACCTGTAAATAACAAATGATTATAAGAAAATATTTGATATTTTGTACAGAGATCTGCTCCTATCAGTATGTTTTGTTTGTTCAGTTTAAAACTGTTCTACCTTAAAAATGTATTTTTGATCCCCAAGTCAACTTTACCAAACACTTGCATACAAAAGCATCACTGCACAGTCAACACTATAGGCTAGAAGAGAAATACTCTTTCATTTTTCAGTAAAAAACTTTCTTTGTGAAGAGATACAGATACATCTCTTTTGTTGGAATGTTCACTGCCCCAAGAAACATTTCTGTATTACCCTCATGACTTCACTAAAGATCAATTGTCAGATCATGTTAAGGGAATAGCTCTCCCCAAAATAATGTCTTGTTGATGCTAACATTGTCTTTTGCCTTGAAAGAAAAGTTCTGGCCTCTTTACTCCACTTGAATATTGAATGTTTCAATTGAATGCTCATACAGACTTTTTATTTCCTTTAAAACATGTATGGTAAAAGAAGAAACAGCTGAGGTCTCTTAAATATATTCTAAATAATATTTTTTTATTGTACATTCTAAAAAAGCTCTATGAACATTGTAGCATCTGTTTTATACAGTTATAAATAAATAAATATTTATTAATAATATTAACAAATAAAATGATTGTGAAATATACAGTACATAATCGTTATTCCAAACCATTTTATACTAAATCATTAATTATTTATAATTCTAACATGATGAACCATTTAACTATAGCACACTGGCCTAGACCCGTCGGCTGTTTTGTTTGATATTAAACACCCCTTTTGATTGTGACTTTTAGTTCTCTTCTTATGTTCTTTTACTCTTGAAATTTTTCTAAGTAAAGAGCTCATACGCACATCCATATTTTTCCCCAGACACACATGCAGTTCCATTTGGTTGTGGTTGAATGTGAATGGCCTGTGGACAGAATGACTCATTCGGTTGGTTATGTAACTGCGATCTACAGACTCTAAAGATCAAACATGTTTTTCATCAAGTAATTTGTTGAAAATTCACATTTTACCTATGAATAGAGTTTATTGTAAAAGACCTTATGACGTCCGTAATCGCTGTTTTGTTTATTTTTCCCACTTTGTAGTGTTAAAAAGAGCATTCATTTAGAAGGGCAAGTAGAAAAATTAATTGGAATCAATAAGGCTCTGCCAGCTTGCTTGAAGCGCCAATGAGCTTTTAGATATGGCGACCTGTTTTATTTGAACTCCAATGTGTGCATGTTAACTTTTAACTGTAGCCTGAAGAAAAACCGGCATTAAAATTATACAACAATGAACAATGAACAATGAAGTTCATCCAACAATGAAAATTCTGTTGGATTTACTCACCCTCTTGACATTTCAGAGAGAGATATTTTGAAAAGTAAAAAAACACTTTTGTTGTATGGGCACAAAACCAATGCATGTGAATGGGTGCCAGTTATCCCAATAATGCAAAATATGTCCTGCAGAAGAAAAAGTAATATAGTAAATTTATGCAATAATGTGAGGGTGAATGATAACAGAATATTCGATTTTTGATTAACTATCGATTTAATGTAAGCTAAAAAAAGCAAAATTTACAAGATCGTTGTTTTAATAGTTGCTGACATAAAGTATTTTACAGTTTTTCCAACCATTTCACTCATTCAAAAATACAGTAGCTGTCTTAAATTTTACACTAAGCCAAGCTATTAATCTTTTACATTTTTGTGGTCAAAAAAAGACACTGACAGATCTCTGACAGTTTTAATGAAATGCAAATCTCACAAAAAAATTGATTTATTCAAATTCAATAAAACTGCTCAACGAACTGATGCGGATTTGAAAGATAAAAGAAGCGCAGTCTCTGCCATGTCTGTGCCATGATTCATTGTCGAGCTGATACTGTACTTTGCCCGACCCAAACCACACATAATGGGCAACACTGGCAGAAAACACACGCATGCACCCACACATTAATACACATTAATCTCCACCCTATTCTCAACCACCAGGATTTGAACGGCCGGAGATGACACACATCTGGTTATATTTATTCTGTTGAAAAAACATTGGAAAATGTTTACATATAACAACAGAGATCCACAGATGCATGAGATTATGTCCGACTGGGCTCGGGTAAGCATCGGGAGGAGCGGTTTACTGTAATTGGGGCTGTTCTGGTGGCGTGCTCGGGCTATGGGCGTCAGGGAGAGAGTGAGTCACCATCCACTGCTCTTAAACCCAAAACTGCCACGCTGGCAGGGCCTGACTGCATTCTCCATGAAAAAAAGTTATTTATTGATGCTTTTTGCACAGGTAGATTAGTGCATGTCTGTAACTCCAGTGTCGGAGCATGGAGAGATTTGCACTGTGAGACGACTGTGCCGATTTTGCCATCAGGTTCATTCATAATGATCAGCTGACTAGACAGATGGATTAAATTATTTATACTCTAAATGTATTTCAGCCTAAAGGGAAGTGTTTGTCATTTACCAGTCAGAGAGGGGAATAATGTTCCCTTTTGTTTCTGAGCTTGTAACGGATACAGGGCACGCCTCAGCCACACCCTTCAGGTCTGGCAGATTTAGCAGAATCCCATGTAATACCATGTTATAATGCTGTTCAACGTTATGACACTACATTAGGTTTTCTTCTGGAACAGAAGCAAGTGATGTCACTTTCACACAAAAATGCTGAATATGTAGTTAGCAGATTTAGTTTTCTGGTTGATCTAGTTTATCTTTTTATGTGATGACCATACCTTTCATTAATAAGGGCATATCATAAGCATCATGATCTTGATATGTGATAGTACAGATATTTGATAAAGGCTTTGGATGTTTGCCACGGCGTATCCCAGCTCTTTTACAAATTAAATGATATATTTTTGTTAAGAACACACACAAAGGTATTTCGAATAATGTTCGCACCAATTCATTAAATAAAAGTCGTTCAAATACCAACATTCTTCAAAATATCTTTGTGTTCTGCAGATAAAATATAGATCATGCAGGTTCGAAAAGACAAGAGGGTGAGTTTATTGACAGAATTTTAATGTTTTAATGTCTATAAAACTGCTTAGCTTACTCAAGTTTTCTCATCTTGAAGATTGATGTCTTCATAGGAGGTTTGTTTATTATTCCCTGTTTAAATTTAGTTTCACGTAGTGCCAATTCAAGTTCTGCCATGGTCTTTTTGAAGCTATATCCATTCTGTTTATTTAACAGCGATCATACGACCCTCTTACCAGCTTTTTCCTTTTAACAATACGTCTTTCCTTCTGCATGTTTTACTCGGTTTCCATGGACGTTTCACCGTCAGAGTTGGTAAGAGTGAGTCATAATAGTCTCAGTGTTATTCTTTGCCTGGTGGAAAATAGGGAACCCCTAGCTATATAAGAGGTTTCTAGTTTTGGATTGTCCCACACATGTGCTCCACCCCTGCACATACGATGGAAAATAGAAGTGTCAGTCACATTTACAGTACGTCAAAAGTATTGAATGAGTGTTTTGTAAAACCTCATTGAGGATGGGACTGAGTTTGTGGCTTGGTGATAGGATTGCACCAATGTGCTGAACTACAAAAAGCAATAAATCATTATTTTTTAATAATAGGGAATTTTAGCAGCGGAACTACTTTTAAGGTTTAGTTCAATGGAAACAGTTATTTGTATATTACTTTGACTGACGGCAGGTCGTGTGACAGCTAGGCTGGTTTACTATGTGTTTTTTAGGGTTATAGGAAGTGTTTCTGATGGATGCTTTTAGTCATTTACCCTCTTTATAACCTACAGCTGTTTCAGCTGACAGCTGTCTTTAGCAGTTTGTTGTATTGGACTGTTTGCTACTAGAATCAGGTTGCAGTTTCAGAGTAAACAAACGGTTCGAATATATTTATTACCCAAAATTATATGCAGTAAATTGTATTTACTGAAAAAAGGACCAAAATTTAAAGAATGCGTATCGATAATGGGCTCGTAGTCTATACAGGTAATTGCTTTGTTTACCTGTGGGGTTTATAGGTTTGGTTATGCGTGTGTAGACACATTCTTGCAAATATCTTCTGAAATGTTGGTTTGCTTTCAGTCTAGAGTGGTTTGTATGGTTAGGGGTAGGGCGTGCACACGTTTACAGATGGGTTTAAAGAGATAAAATAATTAATTTATTAGTTTTTTTCAAATGTTTATACATTTCTTTGTTCACATCAACACTGGGAAAGATATTTGGAAAAATGCTCATACCCACCGGCTCCTGGACCCAATTGACTTACATAGTAGGAAAAACTGTACTTAACAAATTTCTTTGTTCTGTTGAAAACAAAAAGAGATATCTAGAAGAATGTCTACAGGGAAACGTTTTAGGGCACGTTTGACTTCCTTTGCTCCTAGAGCTCTTTGGTTACAAGCATTCTTCAAGAATCTTTTTCTATGTTCAACCTAACAAAGACATTTACAAAGGTTTGGAACAACTAAAGTGAGTAAATGATACCGGATATTCATTTCTTGGTAAACTACCCTTTAAAGAGCAGTTTTGTAAATATATGTACTTTATAATAGATGGCTTAGTTTTATTAATATTC